>BPUN01000028.1:0-149722 GCA_027923365.1 Zalaria sp. Him3
TTCTAGTCGCTCTATATTATTAAAAGCGTTATAATTAGCCTTTAATCTATATAGGGCGCTCTATAAGGTAATACTAGCTAGAAAGATATTAAGAATCTAAGGTATAGATAAGCTATTATCGAGTAGGTAGTAAATAATCGATTAATTAAAAAGTAATAAAGGTATAATAGATACGTATATTATAAGCCTACGAGCGCGTTAAATAATAATAAATTAGTATACCTTAATTCGCCTATACTACTATAACTTATAGCTTTAAAATTTAGCTCGAATTAAGCGCGATTTAGTATATATATCACGAATTATAGCTATTCTAGGAGCCAAAAGCTGATTTTAGTAACGCGCCTTATAAATCTGGCGGAAAGTCCCGGGGGTTTTGGCTATGAGAATAGAGCACTGCGTCACTTTCACATGCGCGTCCTCCTCGATGCACTTTCACTTCTAACACACAATCCAAAGCAACGCATCGCATGATGGCCGGACGGTACAACATACAACGCCCGAGATAGAAGGAGCTTCATGCCTCTACCCTTTTGCCACGCTTGAACACCAGGCAAACATGCCGCGCACCCTCCCCTGGCTCAAAGCATCCACAACCACCACCACCACCTCCCGCACCACCCCCAAACCCACCCGCCCAGCCCCTGCCCCGCGCTCCCCCAAACGCCGCCGCCTCTCCACTCCCCCCTCCGACCCCGCCGACCTCTCCCTCTCCACCGACCTCAACACCACCGGCGTCAGCACCCCCCACCGGCGCGCCCTGCACCTCACACCGACGCACAGCCGCCTTCGCAAACCCACACGCACGCCCTCGACGTCCCCGCCCCCCGCGCCGCCAGACCAGGAGCCCATGCGCGAGGGCTACGCGAACGACGATGTCTGGATCATGGTGGAGGACGAGTTCATGGAGACGGCAAGGGGGTACACGAGTCATTTGCACCATGCTGAGTACGTGCGGCTCAAGGTGCTGGCGAAGGAGCGGGAGGTAAGGGATGTGGGTATCAGCAGGCCGGTGGATCTGAGGGCGGTGGAGGGGAGGGAGGGAGGTGGTGCTGGGGGAAGGAAGGGAGGGGTGGCGCTGGCGGAGGGAAGAGGGGAAGGGGATGGGGAGAGCGATGTGGAGGACGACGATCCGTGGTTGAGGGATGAGCGGCTGGCGGGGCTTATGATGGGGAGTCCGCGGAAGGAGGCGAGTGTGTTGAGGGGGGTGGGGGCGGGCAGGGCGAAGACGAGGGCTGCGGCGGGGTTGGGGATGAGTTCGCAGGTTGAGTTGGCGAGCTCGCCGATGGATAAGGATGAAACGGCTGGGGAGAGTAGGAGAAGGCAGGGACAGGATGTTCTGCTCAAGGCTCGGCCCGGTGACAGAAGCCATGACGAAGAAGACGACGAGGATGATGATCTCGACGCTCCTGTGCGCCCCAAACCGTCCGTGCCGGCGAATAGACAGCCTGTTACTATCCCTCAGCCACCGACAGCAAGCCTTGCGAGGCGAGAGAGAACCGGCTCTTCTTCGAAGAGTAACGTCTTCAAGGCGTTTTCCAGACCCGCCGCACCAACACCAGAGGCTGTGGAGGTTGTCCGCAAACCAGAACCATCACAGCGATCCAAAGAGTCCAGCATACCATTTGCCGACTTCGACGATTTCCCGCAACGGTCAAAGGAGAGCGTGGAAGCAGCCGCTTTGCTGGCGAAGCGGAAGGCAGACCGTGCGAGAAAGGGGCAAGAGCGAGCGCGCGAGCAGGAGCACATGCGTGAGAAGGGCAAGGAGAAGCGGCGCGGTTCAGATGCCTTTAGCGAGATACCCACATTCCTATTTTGATACCCATGCCGAATACATTATATGGTAAGGTAGAGCAATATACAATTTACGAGCTACCGTACAAAGCTCTCTTTTCCTTTCATCTCAGTTCCGCCACCCATTCCCTTACCACTTTTCAAGCATCGGCCTGATATCGATCTCGTTCGTAAACGTCGTCTTCGGCTGCGTGTGCAGATTCCAATACGTCTCCGCAATGCCATCGGCCGAGATCTTGGCCTCGGGCGGCATGTCCTTGAGCCAGTCCTTCGTCCTGGGAATGTCGATCACGCCGTCGATGATGGCGTGGGCGACGTGCACGCCCTGGGGAGCGAACTCGCGTGCGATGGACTGGGACAAGGCCCGCATGGCGTATTTGGCTGTCGAGAAGGAGGCCATGCGCGCGTTGGACTTGACGGAGGCGGTCGCGCCGGTGAAGATTAGAGTTGGTGGATATTTGGTCGAGGCGTCGGAGGCGGCCTTTAGGAGGAGAGGGAGGGTGGATTGTGAGAAGAGGAAAGCTCCCTTGCTATCAGCAGTCGTACTGTTAGCACCGTATCTGTACCTTTAAATTATAAACCTTGGTAACACCTACCAGCTAACCTCCCAACTCGCCACCATATCCTCCTCCGTCAGCTCCAACAGCGGCTTCCGCGCGAACCTGCCGCTGGCATTAAACACCGCCGCCGCCGCCCCAGCACCAGGGAACTCCTGGTCGATCTTGCCGAACGCGCTCTTCACGCTGTCGGAGCTCGACACGTCGGTGCTGATCCCGATCGCTTTGCCGCCGCTCTTGTTGATCTCGTCGACCAGCGAGCTGTAGTTGTCCGGGTTCCGCGCCATCAGAACGACGGGGTAGGCTTTGGCGAAGCGCCGGGCGACGGCGGCGCCGGTGCCTGGGCCTACGCCTGCGACTATGGCGATTGGGGTTACCATTGTGGTATGATATTGGATGGAAGAGGTGAGTTTGAGGTTGGTTGCCGAGCAGTTTATAGACAGTCAAGGCTTTGGGAAGGGTTGGGGAAAGTGAGTATAGGTTGGTTCTCTTGTGAAGGTATGGATTTGAAATATATGTGTATATTATATATAGGGTGTTTAATAATCCAATGCATCTCGCTCCCCAGATCGGAGCCGAGATGCGATGACGTGATGTGAGATGGCCGAATTGGGCGACAGTGTGGGGGAGGGGGAGAGCTTCCAATTTGGACCTCACACCTGACATATTGGGTAAACATGTACCACCCAAGTACTTCATCTGCGCCTATCAGTGAGGGTATCCTAGATCCTGTGTACTTGCGCAACTCGTATGTCAGGGCTCGGATTACGTTGGTAATTGCACATTAAGCAATCAGGTCCCACATCTAAGCGTAGGTTGGCATGCACACGTGCAGTCTTCATAACAGGTACCTATTCACTCTGCAAAGCGCGGGCCAGGGACGACTGCGCTCCAGGTTTCATGTGACTAGGTTTCACATTCTTGCAGTCATGTCCAAGTTCTAGCAATTGACAAGACACTTCTCTCCTACTCCTCCCATTGCCCCCAGCGAGAGTCATGGCGAAGACCTCCGCACGCGCTCGTACTCGCTTCCGCGCGTCCCCTCTAAGGCGGACCTCTCTCACCACGCCCTGCGAAATTCCAATGGGCCCAGACCACCCCAAATGGTGGGTGCATGTTTGGAACGAAGCCATCCGACGCGAAGAACAGCGCGTGCATGGTGTCCATTACGTGTTCTCCAACTACGAGCTACTCGAAAACTTCCTTCTGTGTCTCCCAATGGAAGACATTCTCATGTCACAGCGCGTCAACACGACTTTCAAAGGCGTCATCGACAGGTCTCAGAAGCTTCAACGCGCTCTTTTCTTCTTGCCGGCGCCTCGCCCAGAGTTTGGCAAGGCCGTCGAAGTTCAGGTCAACAGGCTGGTGCTCAAAAAGTTCGGATATATCCCCAGCGTGAAGCCTTCCGGCGGTTCATACGGGTATCACATTGAGATTTGGCTCCTCTCACTCCCGGACCCGACTGCAGAGATAGGGCCTTGGTGGACAAAGGTCGACTGGACAGTGCTTATGGAGAAAATGCCTATGGAAGGCTCTTGGCAGAAGATGCAGATAGTTCAGCCACCATGCGCACTACGTCTGATTCAAGGGCTGCAGAAGTACGCCTTCGAATCGAATGAGCAGCGCTTTGACCTCATCGCAAAAGCCTGTAGCGGGGAAGACCAAGCATTGTGTGACGAGCATAACTTGAGAAGGAACTGGGACCGTCACCTGAGCGATTCTAAAGCTGCAGCCCTTGAACGGGACATGTTCAAACACAGAGTGATGAGAAAGCTTGCCACCGAACGCAGGCTGGAAAAGGCCCGCAATAAAAGGCGGAAGGTTCAGCCCCGGCCCTGAACGTTGCATTGCGGAAGCGGTTGTGCTTCACGCGCTTTCGGTACCATGCAAACCATGGCTTGCTTGCTAGGTACCCGCTTCGATAGACGCGTGGCAAGTGATTTCGCCATACTTACCATGCGCCACTAACGCCTTGATTCCTATTTAAGAGCGAAAATGAATCCGATTTGGTGTGTCGCAAGATATGCACAACAGACAGGTTGAGCGGCTGGAATATGCAACATACGGCAGACTAGTGGCTGAGAGCGATGGCAACAGCTAGACCTGATGGGCCCTGAGAGAGCTATCGGAAACATTGTAGGGCAGTACGTGATGTTTCACATAGCAGGAGGCATCCCACATGGATGGCGGTGGCTCGACAGCTGTACTTTGATATTGTCATCATACCGTTTCTGTAGCTTCTCGGAAGACAAGAGCTATGCCTGGCTTCTATAACCCCAAAAAATTGACTCCAAGATCCCAATGTCGCGTGAGTGTTCTTTGACGAAGTGCAACACCTCACCCTCAACTGCACTTCCTGGTACTGTGTTGTGTATGGTTGAAGAATATGAGCTTCACGTGACGAGAAATCGTGTTTCCATTCACGTCCTTACGCATGGCGAGACACAAGCTACCCAGTGCAGCTTCAGGCTTTAAACACGTCGTAGTCGTAGCCTTGTCCTCTGTACATCCGTTTCGATCGCGCTCTGCAATCACACAACGTGCACCAGGACAAAGATCGCTCCTAGAACGCTCCCGTTCGCACACAACCTCTAATTCACATCAAGCTCGCCTACCGTCATCATGTCGGCAGCGCAACAAGTGTTCTCCACATACGAGCTCATCGAAGCCATCCTTCTCCATTCCGACATGGCCGACATACTCAAAGCCCGAAGGCTAAGCAAAACCTTCAAGAGCGTCATCGACCGGTCGTTACCGATACAACAACGACTCTTTCTCTCGCCGGTTCCGAGAGATTGTGATCCCGAACCCCTCACTTCAAACGTGAACAATCTGGCGCTGAACTACATACGCAAGTTCATCGGTGATGGAGAGCCAACGCGTATGCGCGGCACTCGAGTCAGATACCTCGAGTTCAATGCATCTACTCACGCCAAACTTGCATGTCTAAGCCAGACAACGGAAAGCTGGCAGAAGATGCTTCTTCTCCAATCACCAGCCGGAGTGAATCTATTCTACATTACCGAGTACCAGGATCGCCACGGCCCCTTTGGTTTCGCATATTACTGTAAAGAACAAGTTTTGGGTCGGATTCTGCATTTCATGGCGTTTCAGCGACATAGGGACGGAGTCACTCAAAGCTATCTAAGAGGCGAGGAGACGGGCAACTACAGCCCTAGGGACAGCTGGAGGGCAGTTAGCGGAGTTTCGTAACCATTTCAATCATGGCTCACCATTGAGCCCGTGAGTGGCTTCACACAAGCAGTGCACAAGCAGTGCACAAAAATGGGCAACCATTCCGCGTGCCAATTTCCAGCTGCTAGCGAAGTTTCAAAGGTCAACACGAAACACGACAGCGCAGAACATCACTGGCGCTTGGAAAGATGTGGCATGGTTGAAAGGCTTGGTCCTGAGCGTTGCGACTTAACTCTATTAGCTGAAGCTCGCACGTCTGCGAGCATTCTATCAGGCCCACAAACTGGAGGCTGTACTGCAATGTCTACCCTTACGAAAACTGGTTCCCGGTGCGGCCTTTCGTATGGTCTTTGAAACCACTGTTCTCGTCAGAAAGGCTGGAGCTCGGAACAGTACATCCCTTTTTCCGGCGAAGCTATCTGGGACCACAAATGTCTACATCCAGCATTTTCAATTACAACAATGGAACAACGAGACACGGGCAAAGAAGAACATGGTTGTTAAGTTGCATGAGACAACTTCATATTTCCTTCATTTTCTACATAGCCTACTCAATGCTGATAGCAAGCTTGCCAAAGTGCTTCTGATCCCACATGTACTGGTACGCCTCCTTAGTCTGCTCCAGCGTGAAGACCTTCTCATCCACAACCGGCTTGATGTCATTAGCCACAATAGCGCGGTTCATATCCTCCATCTGCTGCCTGCTTCCAACGTACACACCCCTGACGATGCAGATGTTGACCAGGCAGTCCAAGAAGGTCGGGTTGTGCTCAGACTTTCCGCCGCCGATGAAGCCGATGATGGAGATGATGCCGTCGAAGGCGATGGCCTTGAGGGACTGCGCCATGGTGCTTGGACCGCCGACCTCGACGACGTGCTGGACGCCGCGGCCGCCCGTGAGCTTCTTGGCCGTCTCGCCCCAGTTCGAGTCCTCCTTGTAGTTGATGACGTGGTCGGCGCCGAGGCTCTTGAGCTTGTCGGCCTTGGCGGCGGAGGAGGTCGTCGCGATGACCTTTGCGCCAGCGGCTTTGGCGAACTGGACGGCGAAGATGGACACACCGCCGGTACCCTGGGTGAGGACGTATTCGCCTGGCATGAGGGGCTTCAGGCCGTAGAGGGCGTTCCAGGCGGTCAGACCGGCGCAGGTGAGGGTTGCGCCCTCGAGGAAGTTGAGGTTGGAGGGGAGGGGCACAAGACCGTCCTCGTTGTAGACGCCGTATTGCTGGAGCGCACCGTCGATGACGCCGCCGGTGCCGGTCTCGATGCTGTGGTGGTCGATGGAGCCGAAGATGTGGCCCTGGTTGAAGAGAGTGACGACCTTGTCGCCGGCCTTGAAGCGGTGGACCTTCTTGCCGACGGCCTCGACGACGCCGGCGCCGTCAGAAGCTGGGACGACACCGTCCTTCTGTGCGAATGGGTATCCACCCTGGTATGTTGTCAGATTGTGGGTTCTATTGGGAGAGGGCGAGCTGCAAGCGGGAGCGGTGAGGTGTATTTACCTTGGCGATGATCAGATCACGGTAGTTGAGGGAGGCGCCCTTGACTGGGAGAAGACATCAGTTAGAGCCATTGGAGCTTTGTAGAACCGGCTGGAGCTTACACTTGACGAGGACATCGTTGTCGCCAACCTCTGCGACCTTGGCGCTCTCATTGAGCTTCAGGGCGTCGAAGCTGCCAGTACCCTGGACAGTCCATTGCTTCTGAGTTTGTGGGGCCATTGCGAGGATTCTGTAATTCTGAATCAATTAAGACAAGAAGCGGAAGTGGTATAGTAATGCTGGATATCAATTGGAACGTGAGGATGGGAGGGGAACAACTGTTATTCTGGTAGCAGAAAAAGCTGCCGTTCTTGAAGCTTTTGTATACATAGCATGACGTTGCGCGGGGAGGATGGATTGCTAATCGAGCCAATCCGGGAAAGACTAGAACGTCGATGGGTTTCTGAGCGAGCTCCATCCCCAGATGAGCAGATCTGTGCTCGGGACCAGCACCGCGGCTCGCTCGGGCGGCTGCATTGCCGAAAAAGGACAAGCTCCATAAAACATGCGTGGTCAGCCCTGCCGACACGAACAATTGATGAACCCCATGCCTCGAAAAACATCAAAAATCTATCGGATACTTCATTTGACCCCACATTGGCCATCTATAAGCGAGATCTATAAGCGAGCACATGGTAAAACAGGTCTAAAGACGTTATCTGCTTAACAATTAGCCGATTGTTCATCAACGCCGAGGCAAGAGCGACTGTGCTTAGAGACGCTCGGCCGAACGTCGGATTGGGGTTAATAATCATCGTGGCGGTCAGAGAAAGGGGACCAATCAACGCAAGCGATACACGGAGTCAAGTCCGATCCAGAATATGCGGAGAGCTGATGTGTATCGTCCTCTGTCGAAAGTAGGAGGATAAAGCAATCTGCAGAGATGTAACGGAAAGCTACGATTAGACCGCAGCAAATGGTCTTTACCAGCAGGGATATTCCAGCATATGCGATATCATATCACCTGAGCCGACATGCCGGCAGCAGGAACCCAGCTTTGATCTATCACCTTGCTGACCCTCCTCAGCACCCTTTCACCACCTATAAGCGTGCCGAAGCGGACGACTCTCTCCTCGACGTCCATCATGACAAAGGCGGCCAGGCCCGAGATCTTAGTGTTCGAATCTCCATCGCCTTTCAAGGATGCCAGTACAGCCTGGGCCGCAAACGCGTCCATGCCAGCTTGCCGCAGAAAGGCTTCCCACAGCGTTTCATCCTGGAGGAGCTTCACATTGGAGTCGCTCAGACCGAAGCGCGCCATGCAGGACACTATCCACGCTGCCAAAGCCCCTTCATCAGCTGGAACGTAGAATACCTGGATGTCGGCATCGAGAAGCGTAGTGAAGCCCACGAGCGAGCTCAGAGCCTCGCAATCCCGCTCATCTAACGGCGTTGCAGCGACGTGAGATTCCGCAGATGCTGAGGCGCCCTCGCTGACTAGCACAATCAATCGTTCATACCGCAGTGCCAGACATGCGATCCTGTCCCTTATGCCTGTGGTTGCAGCTTGCCCTGGTAGTGCTTTCTGTTTGATCTTTTGCAAGTTGGTCAATACTAGTCCTGTACCGGGAGAGACGAGGATATCCGCCTCCTCTAGAGCGTCTGGTGTATTGGCTCCGGCAACTGTATTCTTGGCGCCAAAGTCCCGCTCAATGAGCTCTGCTGCTGGATAGAGGCGCTCAATCTCTCTGAGAAGGCCTCTTTGAGTAAGCAGCGTCGTCGAGATGATATACTGCTGAGCGGTTGGCGGTGCGGTAAAGGATGGGAGAGGTAGCGTGGGTAACAGGGCCATCTTATTGACGGGAGTGGTGGCAGGTCTCTCACGCTGTTGAGCTGGCGTGTTGATGGGATTCATGGGTGTCGCGATGCTGGCACCCTTGGTCCCCTTGCTACCTCCATCCGCCTCTACCCTACCACTGTCGACCTGCATGAATCGACTCAACCACCCGCTCGCGGAGAAGACACCGGTCAACATAGCGTTACGTTCGTTCCTTGGTTGAGTGCCATCGGCGGGCTGATCTGCATGGTTAGGGTGTTGGGTATGCCCTTGTTTCTCTTCCGTAGAAGCAGTCACCTCACTGTCGTTGTTTGTCACGAGACTGTAGTCTCGTCCTGCTTCTGGAAGCATCTCAGCCTGGCGTTTCCTCACTAGTGCATCGATATTGGAGCAGTCCGACGTCCATGCAGCTGGTTCAACTGTTTCGTCTACGTCTTCACCTGTGTCGAGCACCCTCAGTCCTTCAGGTTTCCATAGCAATACTAATGAATCCGGCTCATCGCCGAAGCGCAGCTTAGCCAGGTATCGATCCAGCGAGCCATCATCGAACTGTTCAGTCGATGCAACCTGACCAAGATATGGTGGGAACAGTCCCCACTTCAAACATTTCTCGAGCTTAGTGACACCATGCCAGACTCGTGCTGATTTCGGCACCATCTCCAAGACGAGCGAGATAAGCCTTCTTTGAGCGTCAAGCTCGGACTTTCCAATATTATCTCGCTGCGCTCCTCTGAGCGTATACTGCTCCCATGGCGGCTGTGGCGGAATATGAACGACATTGGGTATGGGAACGCGCATATTCGACTCAGCTTGATGAAGCTGCTCATGCTCTGCTTCATGAACAGCTGGTGCTGCCGCGGTCTCAATCATCGCGTCAAAGAGCTGCTCATATTCTTTGTCCGCATCCTGAGATTCTGTGGGATCGAGAGATCGCCAATTATCTGGTATAGCGTCCACCAAGTCTTTGAGGAATGATACGGTCTTGACCCTCTTGAATGGTGGGCTCACCACCGTCGGCGGCGTGAGCGGACCTTCCACCTTGCAATCTTCGGGCTTCACTCGCTTGGCTCCCGGACTGGAGCTTGAATTTACGAATGATGGCACAGAGATACTGGTATCATCTAGCTCTGATTTCGGAATGGCCAACGCTGAGTCTGTTGTCCACTGATCTTGCTTCATGATCTGCTCATCAACCGCCAAAAGATCATCTGCCAAAAGGTCTGCAGGACTAGATGTGAGTGGCAAGAGTCCAACAGAAGGCGAAGGTACAGCGGGTGAGGGTGTATGTGAGATAGGAAGTAGTGGTGGGCTTTCGTGTGCTCTCATTTTCTGTGGAATTGATTAATAGATTCTATAAGGCTCCCAGTTTAATGTACTTACTGGACGTCTTGCCAGATCTTCTGCGATAAGTGCTTCTTCCTCGTCTTTGTTGGCAAGTCCGCCATGCAGCGTAGCTTTCAGGAATTCCAAGCTGGACATGGGGACCTGAAGTTTCTCTCCTCCCAGCTCTTCGCTCATCCGAGTCACAAGGTCTTGCGTGGACGATGACCACTGAAGACCTTCGTTCTTTTCTTCATCGACCAGGAACGATTCCAGACCCGTGCTGTCAAGTTTGGGTTGTGTAATTCTACCTCGAGTGAAGTAACGAAGATCGAGTTCTGGATCTGTCCTGAGGAGCGGCGAGTCTACCCGTAAAGCTTGTAGCTTGTAGCGCTCGGTTGGGTACTCTAGGTCATCAGTGCTCTCAGTTAGCTGGTATATATTCTTGAGATAAAGACCCGCCTCCTTGTCAACGTGCCACTTCTCGCCAAGGAAAACGTGCTCTGGCTGCTCTGGCTGAGGCAAGACCGAGTCCTCTAGATCCTGAAAGATATCCGGCGGTGCACATGGTAAAGCATTAGATCTTAGGGGATGTATCTGCGTGTAATCCCGGCAGAGTCCATGGAAGCGTGCGTACTCCAGCACCTCGGGCTCTTCCAGTAGCTCTTCCGACCCCTCATCGCCCACGTGAGAAGCGCTGCTGCTCGCAGGTCTTTCATTGACGAGCGACCGCATGGTTATGGCAGCGTTGAGGCGTCAGATTATCCATGGTCAAACAATATTTCATATTGGGACGCGTTCGCGTCCACACCGCGCGTTAATTTCGCGTTTCGCCAATTGAGGAAGGCGCGCTCATCGACCCCAAAGAAGGCAAGAGCAAGGCCGCGAACAATGAGAGAATGAGAATGAGAGAGCGAAGGCAGTATTGATTGGTAGATGATTTCATTTTTCAATTTCAGGGGTATGGAACGCAGTTACACGAAACGACGCTAAACGCTCAAACGCCTTGCTAAACCCACATCATATCAACTCTTCGTATGTCATATCAGGTGATTCTCCAACAATCTAGTCGTTGTAGTTGGACTGGCCGGAGCCGTCCTTGTTGACCGGTGGGAGTCCGTATCGGGCGTTCAGCTCTTCCTCCTGAGATTTCCCAGCCGGGTCGAAGTAGGGGCGCTCGGCTTGGCAAGCGACGCGAACAGCGTGGCGGCGGTGAGGGGCAAAGCCATAAGAGGCGGAGTGGTTCTATTATCGAGTCAGTCTTAGAGCACATACATAGATTAGAAAGAGTACTTACGCAGATACGGTTGTCCCAGAACGCAACATCGTCCTTGCCCCACTGGAAGCGCACATGCAGCTCCTGGGTCGTGGCAATGACCTCGTTGAGGTACGAGATGATGTGATCACTCTCCGTCTTTGGAATGCCAACGATCTTGGTGACAAAGCCAGGGTTGAAGAAAAGCGATTTCCATCCGGTCACGGGATGGGTGCGGATGAGAGGGTGCTCAGTGATTACAGGGTCACGTCTGACTGCGCGACCGAGTGCCTTAGAGCCATCCGCCTGTATTTGAGCAGAGTGAAGTGCCGTAAGGCCTTCGAGGTACTTCTGCATCGGAGCCGACATCGCATCGTAGGCAGCGTACTGGGAGGACCATAGGGTGTCTCCTCCGCCACCGATTGGTGGTCCAGTAAGCACCTTCAGGCAGGTGTATGATGGTGGCTGGAGCTCGTATGTGACATCCGAGTGCCACAGAAAGGTTGGAGTGAACATAGCCCTCATATCCTTGTTTCCTTCCGTGAAGACAACGTGCACGTCCTCAAGGCCTTCCTGGCGGGGAACAGATGTGGTCGCATGTTTGTGTAGCTTGCCGAAGTACGCGCCCAGTTTGCGTTGAGCTTCGATATCGAAGTTCTTCTGGTTGCGGAAGAAGACGACTCCACGCGTGGCAATCAGACGAGCCAGATCATTCTTCTGAGCATCGGTAAGGTTGGCCAGGTCAATGCCAGACACCTCCGTTCCGACCTTAGGGTTGTAGTCCTGGATGTGCGTAGCTGCGCTCAGGAGGTTGCTGAAGTTCTCATCTCCGTCAATGCCGCGGTCATGGTACGGGGTTTCGGTGAGGGCTGGCCATTTGACGTCTGGGAAGCGCGGCAGGAGGTGATCGTATTCGTAGTTTTCATGTGTCTCGACCTTCGTGCGGCCAGGTTCGTATTTGAGAGGCTGCTTCTTGAGGATTGGAGCAGCGACCTCGTGGTCTGGGGTGGTGACGGTGGTGGGACCCTCGATGTATGGGGCCATAGTACAGGTATGGGAAGTTCAATGGGAAGCTTGATTGGAAGGGTGTTTCGAGTCTCGATGTTATGACTCGGAATATGAGATGCGAATTGCTTGGAGATGAAAGCCGGAGAGTGGGAGGAACAAAGGAGTTATATAGGCAAAGGGATGGCCATAGCACTTAGCTCATGTTACGCGTAGAAGGAGTCATTGATCGTATCGGCACCGCCAGCGAGTTGCGCAAAATGGCGTGATAGGCCAAACAATGACTGAAACCACGACAAAGAAAGTCATACTTTCCGTTATACTTCCCCACATACGCTAAACTGATCGGTGAGATGATATGTGAGGGATAGGCGGGGGCCACGGTCGCCTTGGGAGTCCATGCTGGAACAACCATTTGCCCCCTTGGGTCAATAGCAGGGGATCTCGCCAGGCCGCGCGCTCGTTTGACGCGGCAGTGAGCGCACAACAGTCGCATGTCAGTCAGATGCAACGCTTATCGCCGTCAGACGACACATCGGAAGGGGGGCCGTGTCGGGCGCAAGCCATCATCTTGCTCGAGCGTTGGCAGATGGCGTCGTCTGGAGTGTCCGGACGGTGTTGCGAATGAAGCTTTGCGATGTCGTGCGCGTGGTGCCCCAGACAAAGCCCACCACGCTAGCCTCGTTCGGCGATTGCACCATCTACTTATACAAGCACGTCTTCCCAAGGGCGAAACATATAACCACAACTTTTGAACTCGCATCTCTCCTACCCTGAAACACATCTGAGTTCCAGAATTGTCGCATGCGGCCGAGCATGGAACGCTGGAGAGCATATGGGTTTCCCGCCCTCGTCGCGCCAAGGCTGTGCACGATATCGACTTCCCCGGTGGCCTTTGCAATGGACGGCCAACCCCTCCATTGATTGATACGGAACACTGGCCACGCTGTCCAGCTGGCGCACGTTGTGCTCTAGCAGTGACACATGACCATCTTCAGTATCGGAGTCCAGGCCTCCTTGCCTACTTTTCGTCTGCCTTTACCAGCCATAGTCAAGCGTATGTGGGGCTTGATATTGGAAAACCGCCCATCTCGACGGAGTAGCCGGAATTTCATATCAAGAGGCAAAGAGGCAGTTGCCCAATGCGCCGTGTATCTGCACCCAGCGCTTTTGCTCTGCTCGGCTAAGCGCAATGCAACCAGACGAGCAGGCAGCCGCAATACAGCTTCCAATATCCAGTCCGTCGGAATCGGGATGACACATTGTAAAAGGCTTGCAAGCACACACGGAGTATCGACTCGGGACTGGGCAGTACATTGGACGGTTAACGGGCATTTTCGCGGCATCTTCGTGCCGTCCTAAGCTCGAGTCTATGGAGACGCGCGGACCGACGGCTCATGCATCTACGTGTCAGAAAAACCAGAATCCTTGCCGACATCGTAGGCCGCAGCGCAGACACTTTATGCAGTTGAAGCGCAACAGAGGAGTAGATTGTAGCAGGCAAGGTAAGAGAGTGTATGCTTTGCGCTGCATTCTGACCAATTACGGCGAGGCGACTGATAGCTGGCTTCACCACCACCTCCGCCAAGCAGATACGGCTGCAACCACGTTGAAGAGCCTCAAAGATAAGTGTGTTTGATCGCCATGCAAATCAGATTTTCCACACCGTGTCCTTATCAAAAGCAAACACACCAGCGGAGGTCTACTGATGGACTCAACAACACCATGATTTCTGGTTCTGCACTGGCTATAGGAAGCGATGTCAGCAGAGCAACCTGGAAGCTACATGTATCCGAATCCCCGAAATATCATCAATGCATCACCTGTGTATCACAGGTCACCGCTTGTAGAGCATGCGACAGCAGACACCGCCACTCATGACACGACACATGATCATCAAGTTGCAAGCCATGCCCAACGGAAGGCTGACATTGCCCCACATACGCTAGGAAATATCAGGTCATCAACTCCATGGATAGCCATACCTAAGGCTTTGGGCAGCGAGATGCGACCACACTATCAAGCTGCAGATATCAGCCTTGACTATCAGCCATCAGCCTTGATGGTGGCGACACCCACGGAACCGGGGAATGCGTGCCGGTCAAGGTCCAGTATCTGGACAGATAGCAACGACAGGCGCACGCGACACTGTAACAACGCCGATTAGCACTAGAACCTCTTGCCCTTTCGGGCTGCTCATTGCATATCTGTAGTATCGATAGGCCAACTTCTATTGAAAGCCCTCCATGCCAGGTTTCACTTCCCAGCGCAGCCATATGGCGCGAAAGTTCATAATACGCCTTAGAACGCCATCCTTCTTGTATCAAGGGCGCTGGGCTGCCAGCAACGCAACAAGTTGGCGCCATAGATAACAATACTTCAATCCACTGCCCTTCGGCTCCGATTCTCGCCTTCGGCTTTCAATCACCATCTCCTGCCTCTACCTCTCCCCCTTCCTGCGCCAGCTTGAGGGCCTTGCGGTCCACCACCCTGCTGCAACATGGCAATCTGCTGCGGACTGTATCCATCCAAGTTCTGCGGCAGACCCTGGCCCTGCTGGGCGAAGTTAGCACCCTGGCCACCTTGCTGCTGCGGTTGCTGTTGTTGCGGCTGCGGCGTGCCTCCTCCATAGCCCTGCTGGCCTTGCTGACCCGGATACGGGCTCTGACTCTGCTGATGCCCGCCGTAGCCCTGCCCATGACCCTGCTGCTGCTGGCCACCATACCCGCCAGCTCCGCCACCGTAGCCTTGCCCCTGCTGCTGATTGCCACCCTGCCCAAACCCAGCCTGGCCGCCCTGCGCGCCTCCAGGTCCAGTCGGTGGCATCCCCGGCATCATCGGCATTCCACCACCCATCTGCTGCATCTCCTGCATCACCAAATCGAAGCTCATCTGGCTCGGATCCTGGATACCGTGTCTCTGCATCGCACTCATCATCGCGGCCTGGAACATGGCATCGTCAGGCATTCCCGGCATCCCTGGTGGTGCAGGGGCCGCAGGCGCCGGCGTAGCGCTGGGGCCCGGCATACCGAAGAACGCCTTCATGTTCTCCGTCTGCGCGTTGTTCTGCGCAATCGTATCGCGCATGTCCTTTTGCTTTGTGCAGTACATGACCCATGTGAACTCGTCGAAGCCGTAGTTGAAGAAGTCGGTCTGGTCCACGCCTGGTTGCCGCCAGATGGCATTCTCCTCGGCGATGTCTTTGTCGAGGTCGATCTCGGTGATTGGCGCGCCGGTTGGGCCCCAGATGGGTATTCCGTTGATGTCGAGAGTGGAGGAGCGGATCGCGGGGAGTTTGGAGGAGTCGGGAAGGCTGATGCGGGCGCCTGGCACAGTGGGTGAGGTGGTGGATGTTTCGCGTTTTAGGCCGGGTGGTGGTTGTGCACTTTGTCTTGTGGGTACGGCGTCGGTGGATGTGGTGCGAGTGTGCTCTTGTTTCACTCTCTGGTATGGTTTTGCGGGTCTGGATATGTATAAGTATGTGGCAGAGCGAGGACCTGTCACGGGAGAGCGTACGCGGGTGGTTCTTGACCGTCTTTGATTTCGGTTATAATATCAATGTCCTATACTACACTCAGCCTTGTGGCTCCTCAGTAGCCCTGGGAGTCCGTCGTCTTACTGAGTCGTCGTCGTCATCCTCTGATTCTTCCTCTTCTACTCCCTCCATGTTCTCCTCCGCACCATCTCCGTTCTGAGCGACTCCATTCTCGCTCTTGATGGCTGGCTCCTCGCTCTGTGCTGTTGTGCTGCCATTTGGCGCGTAAAAGTCGTCATCTTCCTCTTCCATGATATCGTAGTGGTGTATTGTTAAATAGGCGGTGTTGTTCCAGAAGCACCTAGCTGTATGAAGCTCTCCGCAGTTTGGGCGACGTGAATGCTGGAGGGTCTGTGCGTCAACTGTCGCGACAGAGCTTCCTGCGCCGGAGATGTGGTGGACAAGAAAGTGAATAACAAACGCTGTGTAAACTCATATACCACGCCTATACCTCTGGACTGCTTGTACTGTACCGCAGTAACTATCCGGACCAACGCTTCATCAGTATTTCATTGCACGCGCCAGTCTCGTACACCCGGCTCCCGAGGCGCAACGCGGGAAACCGCTGCAAGAGCAAACAACTTCACTTCACCCAACGTACCCAACTCTATTGTTAGCCTTTTGTAAGGCACCTGGCCAATCATGGCCTTCGGAAGGTCCAATTCGCTCAGTCTGAACACCGGCGCTGCCAATTCACTGTTGTACGTACACTATTCTGCTTTCGAACACTTCCCAACCTATTTCATTCCGTATCCTTTCCTTGCCCTAGGGCACAATGAGCGAACCCAAGAGACGCGCTGCAGAAACCTTTGTGCCAGGTGGGCTGACTATAGCATTTGCGCCTTCTAGTGGATCGACCAGCACCAGTCAACCTCAGCAAAGTGGTGGGCTGTTTGGTAGCACAGCGACAGCGCAACCTCAACAGAGCGGAGGACTCTTCGGTGGTGGAGCTACTTCTCAACCAGCGCAGAGTGGTGGACTCTTTGGTGGTGCGGCGCAACAGCCTCAGCAAAGTGGAGGATTATTTGGAGCATCGACGGCTGCCAGTCAACCAGCACAGAGCGGTGGACTCTTTGGGGGTACAAATACTACCCCTCAGCCGAGTGGGGGACTCTTTGGAAACACGGGCAACAATACACAGCAAAGTGGAGGAGGATTGTTCGATGGAAATGCGCAACAATCACAGCCACAGCAGAGTGGTGGCCTCTTCGGTGGCACACTAGGTGGTAACCAGAACAATGCTCAATCAGGAGGAGGCTTGTTCGGCGGTCTAGGGCAGAATCAGAATCAGAATCAGAACCAACCGCAACAACAGCAAGGTGGCGGACTGTTTGGGGGCCTAGGCACACAGAACAAGCCAGCAGGATCTTCATTATTGTAGGTCTACCTTTACTTCCGAAACATGGATGCCCGCTAACAACTCGGAAGTGGTGGGAGCACAGCACAACAACAACAACCGCAGAACACGCAACAATCATCCATGTTCGGCAACTCACTTTTCAATAAATCCACAGCCCCACTAGCCGGCAGCCTCACCATGGGTCAAGGGAACCAACAACAGCAAACCGTTCCAGGCACCAAGATCGATCTCAGCAACGTGCGTCCTACAACCCGCTTCGCAGACCTGCACGACGAGCTCAAGAAGGAACTCGAAAACATCGACGACTTCATCCGCAACCAAGAAAACCTCTGCACGCAATGCGAAGCCATGATGCCCGCCCACTCTTCCAACCTCTCCACCATTCCCCCAGACGTCGACCTCATTAACTCCAAGCTCGAGACCGTGGAGTTGGCGCTCGAGAACGACAGCCGCGTGATCGAGCAGGCGAAGGAGTTAGAGAAGGGCGATCGCAAGGACCTCGAGCGCTGCATGCGCGTCATTGAGAACTTGCGACTGCCGAGTCAGTTCCACTACGTGGGCAGCAGCTCCAGCTACGGACGGAGTAGGGCCGCTGCGCAGAGTCCTGGCGAGGAGGAAGGATACGACGTTGATCTGGTTAGCTACTTCGATCGTGAAGCTGCGGCGATGCAGGAGACGCTGGAGATGTACAATGGCCATCTTGCGGAGATCGAGCAGCATCTGAGGGTCGTGGAGGCGTCGACGATGCAGCAGGGTCAGGCGATGATGGCGCAGAGGGGTGCGGGTAGCGAGGATACGGTTAGGGAGCTGGCGGATACGTTGAGAGGGTTCGAGGACGGGATTCTAGGCGCTGCTGGGTTGGTGGGTGCTTGCAGGGAGGGTGTCAATGAGCTTGTTCTGGGTAAGGCAGGCGGGGATAGAGGGTTCTCGAGATCTGGAAGGTACTAGTGTGGCGTTTGATTATTGGCGGTCTGCGGCACGGTTTATTACTTATAAGAGGTGATTGGGGTGGTGTAAGATTCAAATGCGTAGTATAGGCATTGCCCGTCCTATTTGCTAAGGATAATGGAGATGAAGTACTCAAGCCAGTAATCTCAAGCTCCCTGCTATCGTGTCGTATCACCCTTAAAGGTGCCACCGCAGTCGCTTCTTGCTCATGTACAATGAATTGCAACAAGAGGACGGTGGCATGAACGATGTTGAGCATGGGGAAGCCGTATAGAAGCAAGATATAGCGTGTGTTGTTGGGGAGCTTTGTTGATGAGATAATGAGGAGGAAGGTCACTTTGTTCGTCTCACATTAGGCCGTGGATACGTCACAGGACGCAGCAGACTGTCTATAGTGTCATGCAAGTGCTGTTCACATGAGAGGGTTCTCGATGGGGTTGTAGTGCCAGCTTCAAGGTGAATCACCTTACCGAGCGGGCTCCTCGCAACCACAGGTAGCTAGCCAACGAACACCATCAGCAGTCCAACTCAACGAGAAGTCCTAAACCTAGTCTATCTTACTATCAACGACCGCACTCCGACGATGTCTTCCTCTGGTAAGTCGAGCGCATAAAACGAGCTTCTAAGCGGCTCTCCCAGGGTGCCTTTCCGATCTTGTCGCAGCTCTGACGTCCGACAGACACCCCTGGCGATCAGGACAAGTCGAAAAAGCAGAACAACACGGAGACGAAAGAGTCCTCACAACTTCTGACTCCAAAGGAGCAAGCCCAGCGGTTGTCTCTCCACATGAGCGCTGTGGCTCGCGACGTCTCCGAAGGCACTCAAGACAGTAAAGCGCTTTCAGCTCTTACGGAAGACGAATGGGCCGCCGCTTTTGCGCTGGTTCAGATGAGCAGACAGGGGGAGAAAGAGAAGAAGAAGTAATGGTTGAGAAAGCAGCTCCTCCTTTGTCAGAAGGACGTGGTCCATATGCTGTTGCCAAGGCATGGAGTTGCGGGTATTGAGAGAAGGAAAAAGATGTCAGTAGAAGACTGACTTAGACCGTGAGCTGCGAGCTTTCTGGAGGAGTTATGGCGCAATGGGCCGTGTATCCTTCATCCCGGATACCATAGTACGCAGTGTCTCGACTGGCGATGGGAGCGTGGCTGGTAGCTCGCACATCGCGTGAAGCCTTGGCACCTGGGTAGTTTGATCCCATTCACACACACCAACAAAGACACTTCTTCCAATTTATGATAGGTGAAAGTGATGCCTTTTGTAGGAGGATGTCCATGCTCTCCACCGTAGCAATAATGTTGTACGGAAGGTGAGTGAGGTTTGAGGTCGGGCTTGAAGCGTCGTGGCCTCTGATTCGTCTCATCCCAGAGCTTGGCGGCTGCAATGCCCAACTTTAACCAGACCACGTCCCAGACCGCGCTTCATCCCCTTGCATATCTGAGCCGCCTATGTGAATTGTATTCGATGGCGTTATCGTGAGTCGAAGAGAGCAGTCTGTCATCGTCTTCCTCAACGTCTTTTGCGTGAAACTCCCACCACAGATGCCGCATACAAACTCATTGCAGCTCTCAATAATGGTCACGCATCGGCAACAGCATGCCGCCATCAATCCGTGCCGCCGTTGCGTACCGGCCGACAACCCAGCAACAGGACCATGGACCCGAGAGCATAAGGGCTAAGTACTGTTTGCTTCGATACAGCGTACCAGTGCATGGAAGTACTGCGACCGGACTCGGGCTTTTGCGAGAACTGTGGCTTCACCCGCTTTCAGGCAGCCTCCTGGTGTACCGCCTCTCCTCTGCGCAGGAAGCCCTTGGTACAGTCAATGCAACCCTCCAAGGGGAGTGACGCAAATTCAGTATGGTTCTGCCAGGGGGCCAGAGAGCTAGAAGCTCGCGTGATCAAGGTGTACCTCGAGCTGATTCCACCGCATGATCGCGCCGTATGTATACCCTGGGTAGGGGTACAATGACCAGTGCCTCTTGGGCTACGCAAGTGGAATTTCTTTCAAGTGAATGGTATATACGATATACAACCGCAGAAAGAGTTGCCATAAGAGGGCAGTGGATATGTGGAGAGCCTGTACCAGCCACGCCTTACTGCACGCTGTCATGCTAATGTATCTCACGCTCTTTGAAGGGCATTCCGAGGCAGTCACTCCTGCCAATCCTCGCCACGACCGTCGAAGCGCTTCATTCAACTGATTATTGCGGGTAGCCTTGGTGCTCTTCTTCTACGATTCTGCAACAATTTGACAAGTATACTGCGGCTTATCCCCAAAATGCATAACGAGGTCAGAAAAAAAGGAAACGCCCAGTCGTCGGAGGTGAGTATAAGTTCAATGATTTCTTCTTTCTCTTCAGTATTTGCTGCACTCTCGCTGCCGTCCGGAACCCTCGGTGTCAGACTGATTGGTGTTAAATCATCTGCTCAGTCTTGTGCCGAGTACATCGCATGGGCTCTGCGTCTCTTCCTTGCTGCAGTTGGCTATTACTCTTCTGTAGCCTTGCTGTACTTTACCCGAAGGGAACGCTCCGAATTGCATTTGTTAATCTCCCGTTGTTGAAAAGAGGAGAATTCTTTGTTCCATAAGTCGAGGGCTTACCTCGAACAAAGGGTGGCCAGGGGCGAAATTACTCGACTTTATTACCTCGCCTTTGTTCGAGAGTCTCGCTATCTGGCTCTATCCCTTCATGGTCTACCAGGCGGCGCCCGCCAGTCGTGCGAAAGCTGCTGTCCACCCGATCATAGCTGCGGCTATCTTTCGCCGCACTTTGCGAAACCTCATAATGTTGACTGGTATGGTACAAGGCCAAGTTGAATTGCCGAGACTCATACGTGCTGAGGCTTATGCTTGCGTTGAGACCGGTGTGCTGCAGGGACGGTACCGCGCCCCTTCTCAAACCCTGGTGTAACAAGCGCTTCGATGCTAGACTCTCGATCGAGGCATCAAGACGAGTCTATAGTAGTTCCCTTGGTGCAGCATGTACGGCTGTCGCTAAGTGATCTTGAAGCCGCCCCGCACGCGTGGTCGTCCTGTTGCTAACGGTGCCTGATTCTCGAGGACAGAGGCTTGGCATAAGGTTTACGACACATCCACAGAACTCACTTTGAGCCCGAGCTTCGCACCACCCAACTTCACACTCGCCCAACCACCTTACCTTTTATTCCTTAAATTCCATACTCTCTCTCTCGCAACCTCCTCTCTTACTCACCATCGTCTCCATCGCGCTGCATCTTGCTTCTTTTGGCACGCTTCCATACAACCATCAGCGCCACTGAGCATTGGCACAGGTCTGAACGCGCTAAACACATTGTCGCAAGAACACCTTAACGCACTGAGCGCGCTTAACGCGCTGAACGCGGCCCACCACTACCGAACAGGCATTCGACCACCTCCTGTAAACGCAAGGAGCGGACTCCAGGTTGCTCTGGCCTTTCACGTAGCGGCTCTGACTCGCGGGCTCCAAGCAATTACGCTCTTCACATCGCCTACCGTGTTGTTGTGGCAGCTTCGCTATTATCTGACTGCACCGCGTCAGGTCTTCAAACGCACTGACAAGGCTCATCACGCACCAGTTCACCATGGATTCAGACGCCCAAGACATGTTCTATGGCTTGCCCATAACGGAAGACCTTGAGTATAGGGGCTCCCAAGCCCTGACGTCAGCCGCCTACACAAACCACATGTCGTCGGCGTCGAGCAACAATCTCGACCTTGGTCGGGTCTCAAATATCGATCCTCACCTACTCCAGCAGAACCACACACAACAGCGAGGCGAGGAAGCGCATGCTTTCGTTCCCTTCTATGGGGGCCAGAACAATGGACAACTCGATGGGAACCCCACGTCCTTCGCGTCTCCCTACTACTCGAACTCCATACCCTCAGGTTCCATGGGTTCCCACAATACCACCACGCCTGGTTCCAATTTGCAGGGAATCGGCTACAGCTACGGCACTCACCGGCTCGGCGGAACCTTTATGCCCGCTGGTCAGGCCCACTATCAAGGCTATGTTCCGACTGACAACACCGCGATGCAACCCCTAGTAAACACAGGGTTACTAGGGTTCAATGGACAGCCTTGGTCTGCCAAAGGGGCTAGTGGTCCTGATTACCCTCAGGGCCAGCCACAAGCAACATTCTCGGCCCCTTTTTCAGCGGGCCTTGACACAACGAACGAGTTTCCCAACCAGTTCGTCAGGTCCAACGAGCAGCCTCTGAACCAGGAGAAGGTTGGTCTCGCCATATCTGACACCGTTCCGGCCCCCATAGAGGAAGAGGAAGTCTACGACTATGCATACGATTCGGACAACCTCATCCGTCAGCAGCTGAACGAGAAGCCCGTACCCAAGCCCAAGAAGGTTACAGGGCGCCAGAGGAGCACGGGGACACCCCGCAAGGCTAGAGCCAAGTCTGCTGCAGGGTCAGATGATGCCCAGCAACAGGACGATCAGCCTCGTCCTACAACTGCTCAAACTCCTCTGGACGGAGGCTTCGGGGCTTGGTCTGGCGAGTTGACAGACGCTCGCTCAGCAAGTGAAGTATTGAACCAAGTACGTCATGTCGACGATGCAGGAGCTCGCAATATCTCAGGCGATGACTGGAACGACATCGAGCAGTCCGCAGGACTTAAGATGCAATACGCTGAGGCTCTGTACGAGAGCATGCGTGTGTTGCCAGACGATGCGTCTGAGTATATGAGAAAGCAATGGGAGCATCTGCTCACCAGACGTTACACGCAGCCAGAGCTCGAGGCTAACGCCGTCATACTCGTTGAGAAAGCGATCAAGTTTCACCGCAATAGAGCGGGCATTACTTTCGATCCCCGGCAGTACGTCGAAGAGACCAAAGAGAGGAAGTGGACATGTTCGGTCCGTATCGAAAACATGATCAAATTTCTCAAGGTGAGTGGAGGATTGAACGATTAATTCTTCTACGCGATCCTGACCGTTTGATAGCACAATAAGCTGCTCGTCGCCGACGTTCTGAAGGGTGGTATCGAGAGAGAAACTTTTGTCGCAGCTCCTTATGCGACTGATCATGTAAGTGGGCGTTATGAGTGAAGGATCATGCCAGTGCTAACACTAGCTCAGCGCAAGGAAGCGAATATGAGGAACAACGAGCGTAAGAAGTCGGACGCGCTGAAGCTTAAGCAAAAGGCGGACGCGCTGGAGCTTAAGCAAAAGGCGGCGAAAGCGCAGGGCCAGCAGATCGAGCAGGGCAAGCCAGTCGAGCAGGGCGAGCAGGCTGAGCAGGTTGAGCAGGCCCAGCAGGTTGAGCAGGCCCAGCAGGAAGGAAAGCCACGCTCTGAACTTGAGTCCATGCCAAAGACTGCGAAGCCAAGCTCGGAACTTAAGTCCAAGCCAAGGACTGAGACCGACGACAACACGTCTATCAAGAGGACCCTCGGGGCCGACTCAACTGTCGGACCTCCACCGTCTCCTATTCGGGCTCGCTCTTCATCCCATCGGAATCGATCTTCACTCACCGAGGCCGTCGAGCGTGAGCGCAAGCGCAAGAGCACCGCCAAGGACGAACAGGTGTACAAGGTCCAGAAAGGCCTCAGTGGCGGCGGGAGGGGTACCACCGTGTCCAAGTCTCAGACCTCGACGGCCCCGGACTCGATTGCGAAAGGAGGACATAGGTCGTCCCACTCGACCAAACCGGTCGGAAAGGCTGTTAAATCTACATCACGCTCCTCAACTCGTGGTGGCCTCGATACCTCCTCCTTCACAGAGCAAGCCACCACTGGCGCATTTGACACTGGTGCATTCGCCACTGGTGCCTTCAACACTGGTGCATCCAACACTGGCGCCTTCAACAGTGAAGGCTTTGAATCCGCCGCCAGCGCATCCAACACCGGCATCACCGGCAAATTCAAGAAAGCTGTCAAATTCGCCGATCCAATCCCTGAGTTTGACAGTGATGCTGATGCCGAGGGCGAGACTGACGATGAGATTGTGTTCCCCAATGGAAGGAAACACTAGGTTCTACGCAGTCCTAGTCACTGAAACACACGGATTCGACAGTAGTAACCAAATACCATCAACTACAAGATTATCGAGGAGAAGTACACATACTACCCCTTGTACATTCTCTCCGGGCTGCATGGTTTCGACGGCGATTGACATCAAATTTTTCGGGTCAAGCCACAGCTTCGCATCCATCGCCTACAAGATTTACTGAGGAGAAGAAGTACACACACCATTCCTTGTACCATTCTCTCAGGGTTGCACGGTTTCGACCCCGATTGACATCACATTTCTCGAGTCAAGTGACTGCTTTACACACTTCACGACAGCGTGGCGTTTGGAGGAGAATTCGGCATCATCGTTTCATGCATTCTCGGCGTTCTTTTCGATTCTTCACTTCTCCGGCCCTTTCATTGAGGCCGTTGAGATTTTGCTATTGGGCTTTGTACCCTTATTTGACATCGCAAGTTCCGTTTTGCGATAGCGGGGAGTTTGTGGTTCGCGTTCTGGTTATGCTGTGCTTGGTTTTACGATTGCGGTCTTTCAGCGCGGCGTTCGAGGCCAAGATACCCAATTGATTTCACGATCGCATCTTTCAGCGCGGCGTTGGAGGTCGAGATACCCAAATGAGGAAGGACCAAGGAGGAGGAGTTCATACTTGTACTTAGGTAGACATAAAGCATAAAATGGGAGTCTTATCCCACCAAAAAACAATATCGCGTCCTTTGACCACGTGCAACGGAGATCAGGTACGGATCTCTAAGAGTGCTGCAATCGCTGATTTGCTGCTGCGGCCGTCTCTATCGAGCAAGAGCCGGGCAGCCGTAGCTCCCCGCAAATGCTGTGCAGGAAATTGACAGCTCATGGCACACCTTATCTCGACTTCAATCTTGCCTTCTCGCCTTCTTTCTTGCCCTTCACCTTTCACTCACCCAAAAGGAGCTGGATACTTTCGCCCGTCGCGTGGAGGCATCTGCCGCACACTTCCGCTGCCGATTCAGATTGAGATGAGGGGCAACCTTGGAAGAGTGGGGTCGGCGGGTTTGCTAGATGTACGACGTCATTTGCGCAGCCTTCACTCGACATCCAATTCGACAGAACACCTCGCCCATACAGCCCTGGCGAGTCTGGTGCGCCCTACGACCCAGTAATGCAGCTCTAGCGTTCTGCTTTACGCCTCACAAGGACGTGTCTCCGTTTAGGCAGCTGCGCCTGGGGTTGCCCGGGGGCCAGAATGCTGAGATGCTGACCGAAGCCTCCTCGGCGCCGGTCCAATGTATCCGGGGACGAGCTCACGTTAGACGTCACGCGCTTGTCATTGGTGCGAGGTACTGGGTAGTGCCTGGTACCTGAGCGGTAATACCGTACAATCATCCGACTGCCTTTCCCATTACAAAGGATCGCTTACTGATACTCGACATTCTGGCCAGTAGTTCTCGTTTACCCTGCATTTGTACTCTTCCTTCGTAGATCGCCGCTACCTACGCCCGACCTATATATACCCCAAGATCTCATCCGTGCCCAGAATTGCACCATATCACACCATCGACAATCATGGGAAGCGTTAGGCATGACAGTCTTACCCCACGGGGCAAGGCGATTGCGCCAAACATCATCGACATACGTCAAGAGGACCTCATCCCGCTAGCTGAACAGATTCGGTCTGGCCTAAGGCCCAAAGATGGAGGACAAAAGAGCTTGCCCACACTGCTGCTATACAATGAGAAGGGGTTGAAGCTGTTTGAGAAGATCACATACCTTGATGAGTACTATCTCACAGGGCAAGAGATCGAGGTTCTGGAGGAATATGCCGATAGGATTGCGGATCGTGTCGCCCTAGAGCCAGAATCTGTCATTGTCGAGCTTGGAAGCGGGTATGCCCCCGCCCTCTGGCTCCCGGATACGCCTGGTGACCTATCGTAACCCCCCATGATCACTAACACCAGCCCAGCAATCTCCGTAAGGTCAAGATCTTGCTCGACGCTCTGGACCGCAAGGGGAGGAATGTGTCATACTATGCGTTGGATGTCTCTCCTGTTGAGTTGGAGAGGACATTGGCTGAGGTGCCAGAGGGCACCTTCAAGCACGTCAAATGTTACGGTCTTTTGGGCACATATGACGACGGCTTGGCTTGGCTGAAAGAGCCCAAGAATATCACCAAGCCCAAGACCATACTGTCACTGGGATCTAGCATTGGCAACTTTCCCAGAGACGATGCGGCCGAATTTCTCCGTTCTTTTGCGGACTTCCTTGGCCCAAAGGATACGTTCCTGCTCGGACTCGATGCTTGCACTGACCCTGACAGAGTGTACCATGCATACAATGACCGTGATGGTCTTACGCACCAGTTCATTCTCAACGGTCTTCTCTCTGCCAACGAGTACCTAGGCTATGAGGCATTCCGAACCGCCGATTGGGAAGTCATCGGCGAGTACGACCAGGAGGCAGGACGCCACCATGCTTTTGTTGTCCCGAAGAAAGACATCGAAGTTGAAGGTGTTAAGTTGACGGCAGGTGAGAGGATTCGCATCGAGGAGAGCTACAAATACGATGCTGCTCAGAGCGAGGCTTTGTGGTCTGCTTCCCGTCTTGCTGAGGGTGTGAAGTGGACAAACTCTACTGGCGACTACGGTACGTGCAACTCACCATCTATACTGCTACGGTGTCCCGTGATGACGACTTTGCATATATGTACCATATCGCTGACCTTCGTTCAAGCCCTGCATCTTCTTAACAGGCCGCAAGTAGCATATCCTACCAAGCCTGAGGAGTACGCCACCCAAGCAGTTCCCAGCATCAAGGACTGGGCGGAATTGTGGGCCGCTTGGGATGCCGTCACTCAGTGCATGATCCCAGAAGAGGAATTGCTCGATCAGCCGATCAAGCTGCGCAACGCTTGCATCTTCTACCTTGGCCATATCCCAACTTTCATGGACATCCACCTCACTCGGGCCACTCATGGCAAGCCAACCGAGCCCAGCTACTACCCTCAGATCTTCGAGCGTGGCATCGACCCGGACGTTGATGACCCTGAGCAGTGCCACACACACAGTGAGATTCCAGACTCTTGGCCACCTGCTCCAGAGATTCTTGACTTCCAGTCTCGCGTCCGTATGAGGATCAAGAAACTCTATTCTTCAGGCCAGGTCGATAATGATCGCGGCATTGCTCGCGCACTGTGGCTTGGATACGAGCATGAGATTATGCATCTGGAGACTTTGCTCTATATGCTCGTGCAAAGCGAGAAGACAATGGCACCTCCAGGTACCATTCGTCCAGACTTCCAGCAGCTTGCTGAACAGTCGAAGCGTGCTACAGTACCAAACGAGTGGTTCAACATTCCAGAGCAGGACATCACTATTGGATTGGAAGATCCAGATGATAACTCTGGCCCAGACCATTATTTTGGTTGGGACAATGAGAAACCACCACGTAAGGTGCATGTAGGCGCCTTCGCTGCCAAGGGCCGGCCCATCACCAACGGAGAGTATGCTGAGTACCTCGAGAGCAACGGCAGCGACAAGATTCCGTCTTGCTGGACATCGACTGAGGCCACCAATGGCCACGCCAATGAATTGAATGGACATGCTAATGGGACTTCTGCCGGTCCATCGCACGAGTTCCTGCAAGGAAAGGCTGTGAGGACTGTGTACGGCCTTGTGCCACTCCAGTACGCCCTCGACTGGCCAGTCGCTGCGTCCTACGACGAGCTCAAGGGCTGCGCTCAGTACATGGGAGGCCGCATGCCCACCATGGAGGAGGCAAGAAGCATCTACCACTACGTCGAGCAACAGAAACTGGCCGTCAAGCCAGCAGAGATCATCCCTGCCGTCAACGGGTAAGTCACGTTATCCTTGTCGAGAGTACAGCGCTAACAGCACTCAGACACCTCGTCAATGACGGCGTGGAAGAGTCCCCACCATCCCACCCTTCAGTCAACGGCCCTTCCAAGGCCACCCGTAGTCTCGACCCCCACGAGCTCTTCGTTGATCTCTCCGGAGAAAACGTAGGCTTCAAGCACTGGCACCCCATGCCCGTCACCCAGCACGGCGACAAGCTCGCTGGACAGAGCGGCATGGGTGGCGTGTGGGAATGGACTAGCACGGTTTTGGAGAAGCATGAAGGATTCGAGCCGATGCCGCTCTACCCTCTATACACGGCGGACTTCTTCGATGGGAAGCATAACGTCGTGCTTGGAGGTTCTTGGGCTACGCACCCACGAATTGCGGGACGCAAGAGCTTGTAAGTTTGACCATGACTGCGCTTTGAATAGGATCGGACTGACAATGGTAGCGTCAATTGGTACCAACGCAACTACCCTTACGTCTGGGCTGGTGCGCGTCTGGTCAAGGACCTGTAGCGTTTGCGGACATTGAAACACAGAAAATCACGAAGCAGTAACGAGCGACGCCATGGAGAAAATTGTTTAGGATAAATATAGCACTTGTTCCAGTCATTACCACCATATCTGGCATTCAAGGTCTCTGGTCTGTGTGAAGTGAATGTAGAAACACGGGCTTGGCTGAAACACCGAACTCCTCCCACTGGCCGTTCCACAGCAACCCCGAGACAACTGACTCACATGTTATTATTCGACGACAACAAAAGGCAGGTATAGATCTTCTATCTCCTATCTCCTATATTTTCTCGCAGTCACTCTCGCTGTCGCTGCCACCACTCTCCTGCAGGGTCCCGAGCGTGCGGCTAATGCAACTTTCCGTTGACCGCTTGTCCACCAAACGCCTGCAGGTCCTCCATACGCGTCTCCATCCATACGCGTTTCCAAACAGCCAGACAATCACGACCACTTCCCTCCTGACTTTGAGTCTTTACTTCTCATCCAACTAAAAAAAAATGACATACCGCTGGGAAGACGCCCCCGGTCTAGGTGAGCCTACCGCAGCCCCCCTCCTAAACCCCCTCTGCCCCTCTACTCTTACCCTTTTCCATCTCTGACGATCTCTTCTGTGAATGCTAACGATGGGAAGAACACCACTGCGGCGTCTGCGCCACGCCCCTAGCAAGTTCAAAAGCGAAGAACAGCTGTATCGGCGTCCACGTCGAGCCCTGTCCCAAGTTCCATCCGCATCTGCACTTCGTGGGCCAGAGCCACGTGTGCAAGAGTTGTCGGAATAGTAATGAGGCGCATGAGCTTAGGCATCGGGAGATAGCGGGCGTGCTGTATGGGATCCAGGCTGCGGTGGGAGTGCAGGGTGGCGGTGGGGAAAGGGGAGATGCGGCGAATAGCGTGGTGGTGCAAAGGCAAGCCAAGATTGGCATCGCCACGCCTGTGAAAAAGAAGGATAAGAAGGCGGCGAAGAAAATGGCGAAGGCGGCTACGAGAGCGAAGGTCCTAACGACGAGAGATGTAGAGCGCATTGCGGCTATCCTTCATGCTTCTCCAGTTGGCGACGATAACCAAGCTCGTACTGCTATGGCTACGATGCCAGAACCAACCCCGCTCGAGAAGTGAGATGCCTTTGCCACCAAGCCTGAGAGTCGCGCATACTGACAGCAGACAGTGACCCTTCAGGTGCCAAGAAGAGAACAGTACGTGATGGCAGCAGTATCGGATCTATGCCAAAATAGAATACTGACCGATGGGCAGGACGACGAGACCTCTACAGCTACCTCGAGGAAGAAAAAGAAACCAAACTCTTTGATGTAAGTCACATCATAGCTACATCCATCAGATTCTTGGGGCTAACTAGACTATAGTGTCACTGACCCCCTTTACACACCATCGACTCCGCTCCCAAAGCCCTTGCGCACCCATCCCACTCCACAAACCACAAATCCTCTCATCTTCCCCACCGATCTCGCCACAGAAGTCGACCGCGTCCTGACTGCTTTCCACACGCCCACACAACCACCCAAGCACCTCATAAGTGCTGTAGAGAAGCTGCGGAGACTGGTCAGGGAGGATCTGGAGATCGAGCGGAATGAGCTGAAGTACACAAGGCAGCGAGAAGAAAGTTTTCGGAGTTGGGCTAATCGGAAGATAGAGGAGAGGATGATAGGACGGTGGGAGGTGGATGGGGACGGTGGGAAGGGTGTTATGAGTACGACACCGACCCCAACACTGACACTGAGCCCTGAAGTCAGCACTACTAGTCCTGCAGTCACCGAAGAGCGCTACAGTGGAGAGGAAAAGGTGGAACAAGAACAGTGGCGCCGGGTTGACCGACCTAGCGACACGATGGCTGCTATCACGACCACGACGACGCTGAAGCTGTCCCGAAATGGCGCGAGATTCGCGCCGGAACTCCGGAATCCTGGATTGAAGGAAGGCCGGTTCGGGGCCTTGTATGCGCTGGAACTGGACGAGGAGAAGGTGGAGGACTCGCCTTCGCCATCTCCACCGCCCTCGCCCTCGCCTGCACCACCCCCTCCCTCATCTGACAACGACGACTCCCCTGGTCAGCTGCACGGGCCCAACTTCGCTCCCTCCTCCTCATACGGTCAACTCCCATCCCTTGATGGGCTTCTAGGCGGATCCCCCACAGATCCCACCACAGCGGCAGGTAACACAGACACGGGTACGCAGGATACAGCACCAGAACCAGGCTCAGGCAAGCACGCGCGACGCAACGCAGCCCGCAAGACGCGTAATAAAGCCGAGAAGCTGGTCGCGTTGCACAATCTGTACGCTCTGGCGCAATTACCCCAGCTGTTGCCGCCGTCCAACCTTGCTCCCGACAAGCGCGCGCCCAATAATTGGCTGGTCTTCACTGCGTCAGGCATCGTCTTGGTTGATATTTGTCGGTGCCACAAGGAGAAGAGCGGATGTCTCTATACATTCAAGCTTGTGGCGGACCGGTGGGGTGTTGAAGTGTATGGGGCGGAGGAGATAGCTACGGCTGCTGAGCCGGGGAAGGAGTGGGGTGAGGAGAATGTGAGGAGGGAGGCGAGCAAGGTTGCGCTGTGGCAGTGGGTTGCCTTTGAGGCGGAGCGGAAGATCCAGTTGGAGTTCGGCCAAAGACAGACGAACTTCTACGCGCCTTTGACGGGTATGAAGCACTGATGTTCGAGCGAGCTTTACGTTACTATGGCTTGGCCATTACCGTCGTCAAGGTTTGAGATAGTCTTACGGTTCAAGCTCTTAAACCGCTGGCTTATGACGAAGATCTGTTCCCGGCATGCGTGGAATCAACGTGCATAATGCAGACGTCTGCATATACAAACTACAAATTATTGCACCCACCCAATCTTTCACACTGAATTACGAATTTCAACATGCTGTTACACCGTCCTACAGTCTCCCATATCCCCCAGTTCTCCTCGCACTCCTACCCTCGACACCGTCCCTCCACCTTCATTCTCCTGACTTTTGGCCCGGTTATCAGTCAAGTCATGCACCGAGGACATCACCAAGGGGTCACGGAATCGATCGATATACACAGCACATGGCGGTTCCGGAAGCGGACTCTGTAGGCAAGCTCTCTATAAGAAGACGTGTTTGCCACTCCTGCGGGGACCGGCATTCCCGTCTAGACAGTCAACTGAGGTAGCCGTTCCAACGTCATTTCTACATGAATCGCTTCGTTGCAATCATGACCGCACGGCTGCGGTATGTAGTCTTGTTCGTTGAGGGGACAGGGACTGAGAGCCGGGTGTGTCGAAGGTAAAAACTGGTTCTGGTCTGGCAAACGCCTCCCGTGGGTGTCGCAGAACCGCATAAGTCGCAGAGGTGGGATGTTTCTGCTGATGTAGTTCTGAACTCTTTGCTCACTTTCGTGACCGTGATGAGGGCGAATGGTAACACAGGACGGGCCGTGATGGTTCCCATTTCGACGCAACTGCAATGGTTGGTGGTGGAATACAAGGGCATGGAAATCATTATGTCTGGAGCATTTTCTGAAGGAGGTTCAGGTGTCGGTCTTTTTGTATACGATGAGCTATATTCATCAAAGTCGTTGATGGGCACCTCCATTCGCATCGCGACCCATTTCAATACCCTCCGTGTTTATAATCCAGCGATCGCAGCGATGCCTAGCGGTAGTTCTCAAGTACCCTGGCGCCCCTCATACTCCATAACATCGGAATCGATCTCCTTGACACGCTCCAACCTCAACCTATTCTCCTCTTTCGCACTAGGAATACACAACCCGTAGTTCTGCGAAGTTTGCCAATAGTGGGAGAGTGCAAGGTCTTCATCTTGGAAGCCTAAAGCACTAACGACACGGCCTAGGCCCTGCTCGCCCTCGCCGAAGATGAACATTTGTTCCATGTCGCCAGTGGTGTATTTGGGAGCTTTTGATATCGTGATCTCCACATAGGCGCACGGGGGCTGACAGAAGAGCATTCGCTTCCACGATCCGTCGGGCGGCCTGGTTTTGTTGGCGTTGGGTGTTGTTGGCCTTAGCTCGATGGTCTTGTAGTGTCCGTACGTCCCATCCGTGTAAAGAAGGTAGAGTTCATTAAGAAACTGTCTGTTGATGCCGCCCTGTCCGAAATCGCTGTTTATCATGCCGAACAAGGAGTCGTTGACCGCAGTCTTGCGGGCTTGGACTTGGTATCCCGCTTTTCTGAGCGCGAAGGTGTTGTATTTGATTTTGACGAGAGTACCGCGCTGGTGGGGTTCCGGAAGGAGAAAGAGTTTGCGCTGAATGAGTGTCGACTTCTGGATAACATCGTCGAAGGCTTTGCTAACACGCTGAACCGATAACAGCTCTTGCATGCTGAGATTCAGCAGCATGTTCTCCAGTAGCTCATAGGACGAGAGCACCTTCTCCATAGCTGTGGAAGGCATGTTGAGCTTGCTTACACGTTAGTTACGTCGTGAGAGCAAGGGAAGTCAGACTGACTTACGGCTGGTGAAAACCACTCCTGAATGTAGACGTTAAGAAGGAAAGAAGTATATGGAAGGTGGCAAAGGGCAGTGGTGTTGAGGAGCAAGATGACCCGTTCACGCAAACAACAAGCGTTGGGCACGCAAACGCTGGTTTCACATGACCTGGAAGCGTGCATTAGCGTTTCCGAAGTGAGATTATGTGAAAGGAAGGAATTGCAGAGTTGAAGTCGTTACGGCTGTGATGCTGTTAATGAGCTACCTTGCAGCCATGATATGAATGTCAATCTTGCTACATTGGAGTCACGTTCGCAGAGGGCGAGTGTTGTGGTTTGGGACCGGTAGCGTCTACTTATGATTTCTGGCTATTTAGGCTGATGAAGAAGGCTTGAGGCCGAAAAGGGAACGCCTCTGATCCTTTTGAAGGCAGCCGGCGGGTTGAATTGTTCTGACCAGGCGTACATGGCCTGCAATGTGATCCGCCTCTCTTCACTCTCTCAACCATGTTACCGAAGGCCATTTATCATCTGGCAGCTCTATGACAGTTCACATCTCTTCTTCTTCGGCCGAATGAACATCCCAATACGCCATTGCTAATGCATTAGCGCCCGAAATCGGGACAGGTCGATCGTGCCGTTGATGGCATCTACAAAAGTTCCGAGCCTTTGTTCATCTTTGCCGAATTCGTAGACATAGGCCTTGGGGCACGATTTCGGAAGGGAGCATGAAGCTAAATGCACCCAGTCGCACGAAGGCTGGAAGAGGAGCATGTTCCTCCAGGATCCATTGACGATGGTTTTGGGAGTCGCGGCCGCTTTCAATGAAACCTCTATATACAAGCCATATGTCCTGTAGTCGACGTATACAACGTCAAGAGAGCCCAGCGCGCGGAGAGCGAAAGAATTGACTTTAACAGCAGTCTCTGTTCCACGCTCATGGGGAATTGGTTGAAAGAAGAGTTTTTGCTGAATCTTGCTGGATCTGTCGATGACGCTTTTGAAGGATTTGCTGACTCTTTGGAACTGAAGGAGATCCTTCATGTCGAGGTTGGAAAGTATTGACTCCAGAAGCTCGTAGGTAGACAGCACTCGGTTGGCCGGTGATGGTGACATGATGGTCTGTACACTTTGTTACTGCTGCTATGAGCAGGCTGTAATCTATGTGAGACTTACAAGCGGCAATGATGGCTTGGTACTGGACGTTGAGGTTCTCAAACAGGTCCGGAATGCGGCACGCTTTTGAAGGTTTGACTTGGTAGTTGATGAAAGCTCGTGGGGTTGGGTTCGGAAGTTGATGAACTTATCAGTGCAGGGCCAACTTTTCAAGACGTGATTGAGGTGAACTGTAGCGTGTCACGTGTATCAAGTGTCGTTCACTTCACTCGTCATGTGTTACTGTGATGTTGGAGCGCCCGTCACGCGCGATTCACTCAAACCTCATTGAAATGGAACTTATGCAGACAGCTATGCATATTGGCTTATTTCACTTGCGGACGAAGTCATTTCCAGGTGCAGTCTGAGTAAGAGGCAGAAACTCTGTAAAGGAATTACAGTACCTACAACCATCAATGGATAGGACACTTTCGCCACCCTAGCCACCGAAGGATAGGACGCGGTACAGATATGGTCTCTGTAAACTCAGCTGTGTTGAGTTCGTGTCCAATCTTGGTCTTCGTCGAAAAGTGTATGAATTCCTGTTCTCCGGCAGTACCATCACTTGGAGTGTATGGCGTAGGGTGATAAGTCTCAGCCGTGGCATCACGTCAACCAAAGTCGAGCAAGAGGGAAGGTTGTTGCGGATGCTCGTCGTAGCCATCTCTCCAACCTGGAGCCTCATGTGAGACCGACCCTTTCGATACATCAAACGGCCTGTTGCACTCGCACATCCAAAGATGTTACACAGATGTCACAAGGGGCTGGAGCCGGCCGCAGATGCAAGTGCGGGATGCGTGGGCGGGGAAGCGCGAAGCTTCGGTGAACCCCTGTTTGACCACCAAACCTTCTCCGCTAGCCTCACCCGTTCCCGCAGTGGCTTGCAGGGTTCCGCCGCCAAGCCTCATGCAGGACTCGTAATCAACCACTTTCCAAACAATCAGATACCGTCAAGTATTCCTTTGCTGCGTTCTTTGAGGAGACAAAAGGCCTGTTGCGACATCCAGTATTGCAATGCGCCAGCGAGAATAGGACAGGTCGCATTCGAACGCAATCGCAAAGCACCAATGGGCAAATGTACGGCTGCGGCTCAACAAAGGGTCTCGAGGAAGGCTACTGACGATACACAGGGAGATATGGAGTCATTCTTGATGCTGGTTCATCAGTAAGCATGTGCGATCCTGACCAGGCTGTACTGAAGTACTGACGAGAGCAAAGGGAACAAGAGTACACATTTACAGATGGCTCAACGCCGCAAGGGCGAAGGTGGAAGCCGATGAGGCAGAACTACAAAGCCTGCCCGTGATCAAGACGAAGAAGAAATGGACGAAGAAGATACACCCCGGTGCGTCGCTACCTCAAACCATACAGTGATCCCTCATCGCTGACAAGAGTGCTTCAGGCGTCTCAACTTTCGGCGAAAAGCCCGACCAAATCGGCCCCGACCACCTGTCCCTCCTCGTCGACCATGCCCTCTCCGTAATCCCCTCCACCGAAGTCGCCAACACTCCTATCTTCCTCCTCGCAACAGCCGGCATGCGTCTCCTCCCCGAGTATCAGCGCAACGCCGTCCTTCAAAACATCTGCACCTACTTCCAAACCCACACCTCGTTCCAACTCCCCGACTGCGCGCTGCACGTCCAGGTGATCCCCGGCGAAACGGAGGGGCTGTATGGCTGGATCGCAGCGAACTATCTGCTGGGTGGGTTCGATGCACCGGCCGAACATGAGCATGGAGGTGGTCATCACACGTACGGGTTTTTGGACATGGGAGGAGCATCGGCGCAGATTGCGTTTGCGCCGAACGCGACCGAGGCGGAGAAACACGCAAATGATCTCAAACTGCTGCGGATGCGGAAAGTGAGTGGTGAGGCGGTTGAATACAGGGTCTTTGTGACGACCTGGCTGGGATTTGGTGTCAATGAGGCGCGGCGACGGTATCTGGAGGCGTTGACGGAGTCCACTGGGACGGATGTACTGGAGCTACCGGATCCGTGTCTGCCAGCTGGCTTGAAGGCGACAAAGTCCGGAAATGTGATTCTGCCCGGATCAGACGAGGCGGTGGGGTCGGAGGCGCACCTGCTGGGGACGGGCACGTTCACGGAGTGCTTGAAACGCACATTTCCGCTGCTCGATAAGGACGCGCCTTGTGAGGATGAACCGTGCCTGTTACACGGTGTTCATGTCCCTGCCATCGATTTCGACGTCAACCATTTCGTGGGCGTGTCGGAGTACTGGCATACCACGCATGAAGTGTTTGAGATGTCGCATAAAGACAAGGCGTACGATTTCCACACGTATCAGGAGCGAGTTGTGGATTTCTGTAGCCAGGATTGGGCGACGATACAAAAGGGTGTTGCGAGCAAGAAGTGGGGGAAGAAGGTCGATGAAAGCACTGCGGTGGAGGTGTGTTTCAAGGCCAGCTGGCTGATAAATATGTTACACGAGGGTATTGGGATCCCCAGAGTGGGCCTCGAAGACACCAAGCCCGACGGCAAATTCGTCAACGGCACGAAAGAGGTCCTCGACAAGGCGAAAGAAAAAGGCTTCCTCGACCCCTTCCAAGCCGTCGACAAAATCGGCGACACCGAAGTCTCCTGGACGCTCGGCAAAATGGTCCTGTACGCCACCTCGCAAGTGCCCCCCTCAGACGAAACCCTAGCCGTGGGCTTCGGCAGCAACACCCCCGGCACCGCCCTACCAAAAGACTTCCAATACGCCGGCGGCCGCTACACGCCGCTCCCGGACGACCTGACCGACACCGCCGACGGCGAAAGCGAAGGCACCGACTGGCACGACCGCCTCTTCACCCACGCCGGCTCCCGCCGCGTCCCCGGCCTCCTCCTCTTCCTGCTCATCCTAACCCTCATCGCCTTCCTCCTCCTCGGCCGCGAAAAGCGCTCCCAGCTCTACCAACGCCTCCGCGCCCTCGCCGGCCGCCCGCCCCGCAGTCCCGGCCCCCGCGCCTCGCGCGCAAGGAACCGCAAGGGTCTTGCGCTTGGGCTGGGCAAGCTGTTCGGGAAGACGCTGGGCGGCGGGCCGTCGTACGAGCGCGTGCTCGAGTCCGGGGCTGCGGACTTCGAACTCGGCGCCATGGCGTCTGACGACGAGCAGGACTCCACGTTTAGCGATGGCGGTGGCGGTGGCGGAGTCCAGGGCCGGACGTCCGGGTGGGCGACGCCGCAGGTGGGCTTTGAGAGCCCGGCGCTCAGCCATAGCAGTCCGCGCAGCAAGGGCAGTGGGTATTTCGACCCGACTGGGAGTTTGGGCTTGGTGCCGAGCCAGCCGGCGTTTGAGAGGGGTGGGCTGATGGCCAGGACGGAGAGTAGGGAACGCTTGAGTAGGAGTCGCAATGCTAGTCCGACGAGGGGGGCGGGCGCGAAGAGTCCGTTTTTGCCGCTGGGGCTGGTCAAGGAGGTTTGAATGGGAAGGCTTGGTTGGGGTTTGTGGAATCTATGGCAGCGTGGAGTTTGGGGCTTATGGGTTTGGGTGGTGAGAGTACTACATATGGTGGATCGGGCGCAAAGGGCGTTTAGAGGTTGAGTGGCTAGGTACTACTTGAACTTGAAACCGAATGTGAATGCTGGACATATCACGGCACCGAATCAGATGCCGTTGCATTCGCCCGCCATTTTCTCCGAGACCATCGTTTCTCTGTATTACCATTCTGCTCGAATTAGCCATAAATCTCGAGGATTGGAGGGCACTATATGAGAAAGGGATGCAGGGGTTCGCAGGTACAATACCATAGTTCGCGGATCCTGCGACTCCCCATCTCACGCCCTCGACATAACAGTCACTACATTCGACAAAGGCCCCTCATCCGGAACCTCAATTGTCTCAATGACCTCCTTAGTCTGCACCCACGGCGTCTTAAAGCGCTCAGAATTAATCTTGCACATCCACAGCCTTGCAATCTTCACCTCACTTCCCTGATTCCACGCCCTCGCCTTCGCAACCAGATCACGCATCGCGTCTCCAGTGTGCTCGAGGATCCTCTGCGGCGGGTCCATCCGCCGCCCATAGCCGCGGCTCGTGAACAGGCAGCCGATGAAGTGCTTAGGTGATTCGGAGTTTTCGAGCGGTGGGATGAGCTGCGCGGTGCCGGGCAGGCTTGGCTCCGGTGTGTCCTTACAGTAGGTCTGGTGAGCTTTGTATGCATTGGGGTAGGTTTTGGCGAATGCGGATGCTATGCCGGCGCCCCATTTGCCGCGGCTGTTGCAGGCGTGGATTAGGACGGTGTGCGAGGGGGCGGCGAAGAGGTCGCCGGTTTCCTCGCGCAAATGGAGGGGTTTTGGAGCGGTTTTTATGGGGGCTGCGGCGGAGATGGATGGTGGTGATAAGTATTTCGCGTCGATATCTAGTGGTGATGTGTATTTCGCATCGATATGTAGTGGTGATACGGTCGCTGGACCGGTCATGGTGGCGGCAGAGCTGGAGGTGAGGAAGTAGTCATTCGTGCGAGGGAGTTTTGAAGGTTCCGAGCTCGGACTTGGACTTTTCTTTCTCTTCACATTTCCAGATGCCTTGCGTTTGGCCATAACATTCACGTCGACAATATTCACATTGCGGTGATGTTGGCGTAGTAAGCACAGCGTGCGGGTGTTGTACTGTAGGTCGCCCGATCGGTGTCATCAGCCAATCAGAACGCGCGGGTCTAGTCTGATTCTGGTCTTGGCAAGCTTCTCAAAGTTCCATCACCACCACCCCAAGCACCTGTAGACACGCTCAATCGCCATCTCACCACCGCACCGACAACCCGCCATCATGTCGCCTCTCTCCTCCACCGCCGCGTCTGTCCTCCGGCAGGTCGCCCGGCAACAATTGTCCGCCCTGCGCACGCAGAAGCGCGGCATGGCCGATGCCTACACCAAAGCTACCACCGCCTCCTCCTACTCCAGCCCCTTCCGCGGCACCTCCGACCGCAGGGACACCACTGCCATTCCGGACTTCAAGAAGTACAGGAACTCGGGCGGTGAGAACACGCAGAAGGTGTTCCAGTACTTCATGGTCGGATCCATGGGTGCTGTGACCGCGCTCGGTGCCAAGGCCACTGTGCAAGGTAGGACAAGACAGACGCACACGAACGGCCTCGGACACATTGCTTGTGCCGGGGCCAGAGGAGAATAGAAGGCTGATTGAGTCGCTAGACTTCCTCGTCAACATGTCCGCATCCGCCGATGTCTTGGCCCAGGCCAAGGTTGAGGTCGACCTCGCTTCCATCCCAGAGGGCAAGAACGTCATTATCAAGTGGCGAGGCAAGCCTGTCTTCATCAGACACCGTACCGAGGACGAGATCAAGGAGGCCGAGGACGCCAAGTGGGAGGCGTTGAGAGATCCTCAGCCGGACTCTGACCGTGTGAAGAAGCCTGAGTGGCTGATCATGCTTGGTAAGGATTTCTACAATACAACTATATGAAACTGGCTGGATACATCACGTCAGAGACTAATGCGAATCGATCTCAGGTGTCTGCACCCACTTGGGTTGCGTGCCAATTGGCGAGGCCGGCGACTTCGGCGGTTGGTTCTGCCCCTGCCACGGTTCCCACTACGACATCTCCGGCCGCATCAGGAAAGGCCCAGCGCCATTGAACCTCGAGGTTCCAGCCTACGACTTCCCAACCGAGGAGTCGCTCGTTATCGGTTAAGAGACATGCATTTTGCGGTTGTTTGCGGGGACGGTTGGGGGGCGTGTTGTTGAAGAAGATGGGTTGAAGCGGCGGCTATAGAGAATGCTTTTCCATCGAACGTTGCATATTTCCACAAGAACACCTGAGCGTTGTGTTACGGGGTATGTCTCGTATGTACAGTTATTGCAGCCTTTCGACTTTAGCATGATGTACAAAAATACTTTCACCTACTTGGGATCTTTCGGCCACATGTTTCTCCAGACGGATGTTTGCGGAGAGCAGCTGTTCCGGCATACTACTACTGGGACAGCGGAGAAGGCAGTACCAGGAAATGCCATCTACTCACCGTCAACGGAATCAACCCGATTGCGCACGATGACCTCATGGCAGAGAAGGTATCGATTCATGTTCATCACATCCAACTACACACCGTCCCACCCAACGCTGGAGCCAGGCGCAAGCTACCCGAGCCTACATGTCCTATTGACCAGTGCTAAGATACTGACCGACAGCCTGAATCGAGTCCGCAAACCTGGCCGCCTCAATCAGCGTCATATGGCCCTGCGGCCTAATCCCCATTTCCTGAAACGTCCTCTTCGCATCGGCGGCACCCTCATCGCTCTTGGTCGTGTAATCGTAGTTGCAAAACCCGAGCGCGTTCCTGTGCAGCGCCTCGTCCTCCGGGTGGAAGTAGAAGACGCTGCTGCTGCTGTCGACCTTGGCCTTGTTCTTCTTCTGCGGCCGGTTCTCCTCCGCGTCGAGCTTTGACGCCACTTCGGTGTAGGTTTTCGATAGGATCAGGTAGTGCGTGAAGGCGTAGGGCTCGGCGGCGTCGAGCGCCCATTGGATCTCTTCTTGTAACATCGTGTACATGGGTGTCACGATCTCCGAGGGCATGTTGATGAAGCGCTCGGTTAGGATGAGGCCGACTTGCGCGGTCGAGTCGGCGGTGAGGAGGGATGGGAGGGGCGAGAGGGCGGTGCTAGTTTGGGACTTTTCGGCCAGGTATTTGATCAGGTCTTGGACTACAGGCTTGTCCTAAGGACGTATTAGTGAGGCGGTTGGAGGGGTTGGGGTAATTCTTACCCGGTGCGTATGTAGGTTCAGCACACTGAGAAACGCAAACGGATCACTCTCGTTGCCGTCCGTCTTCACAGTTGATCCGAGAAGAGGTTGCGACAGGATAAGGTCCGCGAGCGCAGAAAGATCAAAGAGTTGGTTGTCGACATCGAACAATTGGCGCAGGAGAGTCTTCAGTCCGTGGAAGTCGACCGCTGGCTGTGGATCGAACCATTCGAAGTCTACATCGAGCATGTCTGTGTCCTAATCTTGCGTTCAGAATCAGCGAAGACGCTTCTGGGTGCTGGGAGTGCTATGTACCGATTCATCGCTGCTCTCTTCCTCGTTGCGCTTGGCTTGCTTGGGAGGCGCATCCTCGGCCCTCGTCTTTCTCTTGACCATTTTGTATAGGATATGAGGTATCGCAAGTAAAAGAAGGGTATACAGACACAAGCGTGATTATAAAAGATGGCGACCTCATCTCTAAGAATTGTTACACCCCGGTCCAGAATCCGCGCCAGGGTCCCGCGCTACTGACGCGCCCTTACCCAAAAGGGCCGAAATTTTAAGAATTTCTGGCGGGGAAGCGACCGCGAGAGATCCAACTTCCTCTCCGCCTTGTCATACTCAATCTTTCACAGTCAGATCGCAGTAGCAATGGCCGCAACTAATGGCGAGCTCCCACCGGAGCCACACAAGCTCTTCGACACCATCCTTGTCCTCGACTTTGGCTCCCAGTACACCCACTTGATCACGCGCCGCCTGCGTGAGCTCAACATCTACTCAGAGATGCTTCCATGCACTCAGAAGCTCGCCGATCTTGAGTGGAAACCAAAAGGTGTCATTCTCTCTGGAGGACCATACTCTGTCTACGAGGAGGGCGCTCCTCACGTCGACCCTGCCGTTTTCGAGCTCGACGTACCAATCCTCGGTATCTGCTACGGTCTCCAGGAGATCGCGTGGCACCACGGCAAGAACGTGCTTGCTGGTGAGAAGCGCGAATACGGCCATGCCATCCTCGACGTCCACAGGCACACTGGAAAGCAGGCCCACGCCGACCGCCTGTTCCAAGGCCTTGAGGACGACATGGAGGTGTGGATGTCCCACGGTGACAAGCTGTCGCACTTGCCTACAGACTTCATCACGCTTGCGACGACCAAGAACTCGCCATTCGCCGGTATTGCGCACGAGGAGAAGGAGTACTACGGAATCCAATTCCACCCAGAGGTCACACACACTAAGAGGGGCACCCACCTTCTCAAGAACTTCGCTGTGGATATCTGCAAGGCTCAGCAAAACTGGACAATGGAAGAGTTCGTAGGCAAGGAGATCGCGAGGATCAGGGCGCTGGTTGGAGAGAAGGGACAGGTTATTGGCGCAGTCAGCGGAGGTGTCGACTCCACTGTTGCTGCCAAGCTGATGAAGGAGGCCATTGGGGATCGGTTCCACGCCATCATGGTTGACAACGGTGTCATGCGCCTGAATGAGGCAAAGATTGTGAAGGAGACCCTCACTGCTGGTCTTGGTATCAACCTGACTGTTGTGGACGCCAGCGAGCGCTTCCTCGGCAAGCTGAAGGGCGTTACCGATGACCCAGAGAAGAAGCGCAAGATCATTGGAAACACTTTCATTGAGATCTTCCAGGAGAAGGCTAAGGAGATCGCGGAGGCAGCACACGGTTCCGAGAGGGAAGGCGAGATTGAGTGGCTCCTGCAGGGAACTCTTTACCCAGACGTGATTGAGAGTATTTCTTTCAAGGGACCGAGCGCCACCATCAAGACCCACCACAACGTCGGAGGTCTCCTTGAGGGCATGCACCTCAAGCTGATCGAACCTCTTCGGGAGCTCTTCAAAGACGAGGTCCGCGCTTTGGGAACAACCATGGGAATTCCGGAGGATCTCGTCTGGAGACACCCATTCCCAGGTCCAGGTCTCGCCATCCGTATTCTTGGTGAGGTCACACCTGAGCAGGTTCGTATTGCCCAGGAGGCAGACCACATCTTCATCGAGGAGATTAAGGCCGCTGGATTGTACAGGGAAATCAGCCAAGCATACGCTGCTCTGCTCCCTGTCAAGGCTGTTGGTGTCATGGGTGACAAGAGAGTGCACGCTCAGGTCATCGCTCTTCGCGCCGTTCAAACCACTGATTTCATGACCGCTGAGTGCTACCCATTCGACTTCAAGTTCTTGAACAGAGTCAGCACCAGGATTGTGAACGAAGTCCACGGAGTCTGCCGTGTTCTCTACGAGGGTATGTTGCTGCTCTTCTTAGAGCGCTATCGGCGACCGCTAACACAAAACAGTCACGAGCAAGCCACCAGGAACAATCGAGATGGAATAGATTCCAAACAAGCCGCAATAGAAGAAATCTACGGTGTTCAGGATTACCATACCTTAAGTCGGGCCGGGAATTGAGTAGGCAGAAGTCCCTTTTCCGGCCGCAATTGAGATACCCCGCGGTTGCGGCGCGCATAGATATAGAATCACCCGGACCGTCTCGCGACGGCATCATCATCAATATTATTCATGGCTACGTTGATGCATGCAATCATAATAATCTTATAATGTTACTTGCAACATCGTCTCCACAATACTATTTCGGCGTTGGTCCGAGTCACTCAACACCTTAAATGTCGCGTGTCCGCAACAGGCAATGACGCAAGGTGTGACGTAGGGCCCACCACCGCGACGAGCTCTCACTGTATACATATTTTCTCGCAGAGCTCCTCCTGCAACACTTCTTCCTATCACAATCAATTCAATTTACGAATCAATCTACTTTTGAAACACTCTTCACGACTTCGATTACCTTTTCAATCAACCTTCAATACCAACCACCATCATCATGAGCGGAACATCCAACGTTGGCCAAAGCAGTGTTTACGAGGCTGGCGACCAGGTACGGATTACTCTTTGTGTCAGGCATTCCTCTTGGCAGCATAGCTAACATCTACTTCAGCGTAACTACAAAAACTCTGAGATCAACGACGCTGAGCGCTACAAGGAGGGAAAGCCAAACTCCCACCTTGCCAACGACTCTAGTATGATTACACCTTCTTCAACCCTTCAAACGATGAATGCTAATCCATATCGCAGAGGACGAGCGCACCATCGCCAACAAGCTCGCCAGGGAGGAGAAGCGCGAGAACGAGCCAGAGCGTCAGGACCCAGAGACCGAGGAGTCGAAGAAGGACTCAACCCTTCCAGTACGTCTTCACCAATATATGCAAGCCATTATACGCATGTACTGACATCAATCATAGGCAAGGAACCACGGCAACGAGCCAAGCAAGGGCGCAAAGATCGACCAGGAGCTGAAGGAGGAGGACGAGGCCGCGCTGAAGAAGAAGGGCGCTTTCGGCCCACAGTGAATGATGCATTTCAAGGGAGTTGATATCTCATGAGCATGCTCTATGGCGTTATGACAGCGATTTTCAGGTTAGGATAGTATTCGCCCAAAAGATGGCATCCTGAATGTAAAATATGTTGAAATTCTCACCGTGTCCTGTACTTCCAAAGTTGTCCCTGTGATCGTCGATGGCCATCGGTCGTCTCTCCGCATCGTTCGAGCTTTGTTTGCCGTGTTTGCTGTGACTGTGGACGGACAGTATGCGCCTGACCAACATCACTTGAGACGGCTAACTTACGTCCCAAGTCGGAGAACATTTACAGTGATCCTATCTGAGTTTCAAGCGTGCCATCTCATGTCCCTACCTGAGATGCACCCTCTGTCCTGAAAGCGACATGTGAATGCGCCAAGCATACACCTGCAGTAACGCGAACGCCCACATCTACGCCACAACCAGCGATGCGCAGATCTCTAGATCATCAATATGGGTCAAGGCTATTCCTTGATCACTGTCTCCGCGGGGTCTGCGAGCATAGATGTGCCGGAGTTGGCGGATCTGGAGTATGAGAAGAGTCTTGGGGTGCCGCGGCTGATCAAGACCGTTCGTGCCAGGCATAAGAATGGCTTGGTCGTGGCCAAAGTATTCGTCAAGACCTTTTCATCTATGAAACTGGATGATCAGGTGCAAAAGCTCATTGGTAAATAAATACTATCTCTATACAGTCCGGGGGTGCCATCCTAATACCACTCCAGAACAGCGGAGATCACTCGCAGACGTTCCGAATGCGCTACCTTATCACCGGATTCTGGAGACTGGCACCAACGGATTCCTTGTCCGTCAATACATTCATAGTTCACTCTATGATCGCATAAGTACGAACCCGTCACTTGAGGATATCGAAAGGAAATGGATCGCTTTCCAGCTTCTCTGTGCTGTTCGCGACAGTCACGCCCGCGAAGTGTATCATGGCGATATCAAAACAGAGAATGTGCTGGTCACCACCTGGAACTGGGCCTACCTGACTGACTTCTCATCCTCATTCAAACCGACCTACCTACCTGAAGACAATCCAGCTACCTTCTCTGTCTTTTTCGACGCCTCCGCAAGAAGGACATGCTATATTGCGCCTGAGCGTTTTGTTACCCCAGGGCAAGACTTTGACGAAAATGGCAAGCTAAACTGGGCCATGGACATTTTTAGCGTTGGATGTGTAATAGCGGAGTTATTCACAGAATCGCCCATGTTCACATTAAGCCAGCTCTTCCGGTACCGCAAAGGGGAGTATGATCCGATGCATGCTTCCCTCACCAGAATCAGGGACGAGCATATCCGTGACATGGTCGCTCATATGATCCAGCTCAATCCGGATAGCCGCTATTCTGCAGAGGAGTACCTCGACTTCTGGAGGGAAAAGGCATTTCCAACTTACTTCGGCGACTTCATGCACCTGTATATGCACCTTGTCACAGATCCTACGTCTGGCCGTAGGCCGGTATCAGTAGACAAACGCAACTCTGGCGAGTCGGATGACAGAATAGACAGGATCTACAATGATTTTGACAAGATCTCGTACTTTCTCGGAGTCAATGAAACCCCTGGCTCGGCACATCCGCATCGGCGCTCAGCAGCGAGCTTCGGCATGGACCTGTTCCCTCTGGAGGTTGATATTCCGAACAATCGCCATGTGGCAACTAATAACGCGGACTACTCTCGCAGCAACGGAGCACTCCTGTTCCTCAACGTCGTCACATCCTCGCTACGAACAACAGCTCGCGCCAGTACTCGTGTCCGCGGGTGTGAACTTCTACTTGCGTTCAGCGAAACGCTGACGGACGATGCTAAGCTCGACCGTGTTCTGCCACATGCTCTGTTTCTTCTGGAAGACAAAGTCGAGACAGTACAGATAGCCGCGCTTCGTACCGTCACGCAACTGCTTGAGCTGGTCTCCGTACTCTCGCCCATCAATGCTTTCATCTTCCCTCGGTACATCCTGCCGCGATTACAGAAGCTCATAGTAACGGACGTTTTTAAGTCGAGCACGCCGTTAAGAGCTACATACGCAACATGTCTTGCAAGCTTTGCCAATACCGCCTCCCGCTTCTTGGACATGATGCAGGCCCTCCGTGCAGACGGTACTTTGCCATCTACCGATCCGGAGGCTGAAGATGATGTATCTGCATATGCTGCGTATCAGACACTCTACGATGTAACGCGAGAAGATCTCGTGCAGCACATCGAAGCGCAGACTAAGATCTTCCTAACCGACCGTGATCCCTCCGTTCGCCGTGCCTTTCTTGGCTCGGTTCCCAGCCTATGCGTTTTCTTCGGGGACTCACTGGCAAGCGATTTACTTCTGACACATCTGAACACGTACCTTAACGACGATGACTGGACGCTGAAATGCGCTTTCTTCGAGACCATCGTCGCTGTTGCGGCCTTCATTGGTGGTGCGAGTCTGGAGGATTTCATCTTGCCTCTGATGATACAAGCGCTTTCAGACCCGGAGGAGACTGTGACTGAACAAGTCATAAGGTCTTTCTCAAGTATGGCACGCCTGGGTCTTTTCCAGCGGTCGATTGTGCTGGAGTTGGTGCTGATCATAAGCCCATTCTCACTGCATCCAAATCAATGGATACGTGAGGCAGCCGCTCAATTTGCCTCCTCTGCTGTCACGCATCTGTCTCAAGCGGACACACGAAGCCTGGTGGTACCCTTACTGAAGCCAGTGCTGAAGATGCCTTCGGCTGACCTTACTGAACTGAGTTTGCTTGATGCGCTGAAGAAACCTTTCCCTCGAGCTGTTCTAGATATGGCAAGGTCATGGGCCGCCAATACAGACAAGAGCCTGTTTTGGAAGCCCGCACAGCAAGCGAAGAACTTCAATTTCGGTTCCGGTCGTACGGCCATGGAGCTGTATAGGGCATCTTACGCTTCACCTCCATCCAGGACCAGCAAGTCGGAAGAGGATGAACAATGGCTGACTCGAATGCGCAATGTTGGTATGAGATCGGAAGATGAAGGAAAGATCCTTGCCCTCAGAGATTACATATGGCGTAACATGCTAAAGACCAGCAAGGCGGCGCCGCATATCAGGCATTCACGATACGATGCTGTCGTTTCACTAGCTGCTGAAGAAGTACCGCTACAGAACGTGCTCTTCGAAGAAGATTCGCGGTACTACGACTCGTTAATTGCAGGAGAGCCCAAAGCCCCAAACTCTGCCATGGACAAAAGCAAGCCGCCTGCCAAGCTGCAGCATACGGCCAGCGAACGCGATACCCGTGCTACGCATATCTCTAATAAAGCGGTCCTTCCGGAGCCACCTGCTCCAACGAACCCCCAAGATATCCATGATGGGACGAAGTCACGAAAGAATGGCCTCCTCAGCCCTCAGGAAGAGACGTTGTCCAACTCACCAAATTCAATGACCTCAACCAGTACTACCGGTCACACTCATACGGTTCGCCATAGATCCAGCGCCATGAATCTTCTGAGGTCTGCTGAGAAACCGAACAAAGCGTTGCCCGAGATTGGCACCGATGCCACAACGGCGGTTGGAAAGGTCGATGCGCCCTCTCATGACACTAGCAGAATAGGAACGCCTCAGCCGCAACTCTCGCGACCGTCTGCAGTCCAGAAGCTACATGGAGCTCGTTCGTACAGCGAAGGTGACCCTACCGTAATGAAGCTTCTCGATAACGTTTACACTTCCAACTACCCGGTTGATATCGCAGAATTTGGGCCGCTTGTTCACCCTTTAAGAAAAGCTCCGCTGACTAGTCCTGCCTCACACCCTTCCTCGTCAGCAAACTGGCGGCCTCAGGGACAGCTCGTGGCAGTACTAGGAGAGCACTCATCGCAGGTCACCTGCATGGCGGTCGCACCTGACCACTCATTTTTCATCACCGGCTCAGACGATGGCAGTGTCAGAGTCTGGGACACTGCTCGATTGGAGCGTAACGTAACACATCGATCGCGCCAAGTCCACAAGCTTGCCCAAGGCGCGCGGGTGACGGGTCTTTGTTTCATTGAGCAGACTCATAGCTTTATTTCGACCGGCTCAGACGGTAGCCTAAATGTGGTCAAGGTAGACCTTAGCGAAGTGAATGGTACGCCTCGCTACGGCAAGCTACGGACTCTACGCGAGTGGGAGATCCCTTCAGAATCCGGAAAAGACGAACACGCTGTCTGGGTAGAGCACTACCGTGCCGATGGCCAATCTATCTGCATCATCGCAACAAGTCTCTGCCGGATTCTGGCACTCGATCTCCGGACTATGACCGTCTTGTACGAACTTCGAAATGCAGTCCAGCATGGTATACCGACATGTTTTTGCCTTCACCGCCGCCGTCAATGGATCCTGCTCGGCACCTCTCACGGCGTCCTCGACCTTTGGGACTTGCGCTTCCGGCTGCGTCTCCGCGCGTGGACTTTCCGCAATCCAGCACCAATCTACCACATGGCGTCTCACCCCAGCCGAAAGAGCACCCGCCAACGCGTCTGCATCTCTGGCGGAACAGGACCTGGCCACATCTCGGTCTGGGACTTTGAGAAGCTCGTCTGCAACGAACTATACCATACCGTCGATAGCCTCGGCGGCTCGAGACTCCACGCACGCGACGTCGAGCTGATCAATCTGGACGACGAAAAGACCGACGATGCCTCCTCCCGCATTGCCGGCGTCATCGCTCTCGACGGCAACTTCTCCGCGCCCACCAGTCCGGACAATGGCGGTGTGAGGTCTTTCGTCATAGGCCAGCATATCCCCGACAACGGCAGCGATCCCAAAACCACGTACCTCATCAGCGCTGGCCCCGATTGGCAGGTGCGCTTTTGGAATACCGACCGCATCGCACAATCGGTGATCATCAACGGCGCTGGAGACGATAGGCCGACTTACTCGGCCAGTCTGCTCGGGACGGAGACAAAACTGTTGACGGAAAGCGCTGCGTCCAGCACGCAGCTCGATGCAGGTTCGCCCTCGAAGCGCGATGAAGGGGCCAAGGCGCGGATGTCGCCCGCTGGCTCCAGACGCTCTGCTGGTGCTGGGTCGGGGGTCAGGACGAGTAGATACGATGTTATCAAGGGGTCGGCGCAGAATCTGCTGAGGGGGAATAGGGATAAGGTCGTTTGTGTGGCGTTGCTGGAAAGGCCGTTTGGGATGGTTGTTTGCGCCGATCGGGCGGGGTTGGTGTATGTGTTTCAGTAGCTAGCTGGGAATATCGATCCCGTATAGAGAGTGCATACGTGAGACATATCGTTAAACATTGCAAGCACCTTTGGGAATTCGTGGAACGTGGTTGATGAAAAAGTTCGTTGACAGGCGCAATATTACGGTACCAAACGCCGACCTTACCCGGATCGTGAAGCCCATCATGTCAATATACCTTGCTTATAGCTTCTGGATATCTAAACCCACTCTTACCGAGCTCCGTGTGATTTTCCACATCCATGCGGAAGGACTCCCTCACATCTCCTCCACGGCGCAGTTAGGATGCATGACGTAGACGACCTTATCCTGCTGCAGCCCCTCGCCAGACTCATCCGCCAGCCCTTCGCCGCGGATCTGCATAAGAATATTGTCCTGTACTATCGTTAGCAATTCCTCACTTCGCCAAACTCTGGTCCGGAAAAAGCAAACTCACCTTGAGCATCTTCTTCAGCACCTTCTTCGCCAACAGGCGCTCATGCTCCAGATCCTCCTGACTCTCAAGCTCTTCCTCCTTCTGCTCCAGATACCAAACCAGCAGATCCTCCTCCTCGACACCGTCCTCCGCCGACGCCTGGTCGTCGTTGACACGCCTGACCATCATGTTCAGGATACTCATGTACTTATCGTACGTGATCTGGGTCCTCTGCTTCTGCGGCGCGGGCGTCTGCGTGGCCGTCCTAGCCCTCGAAGGCGCAGCCTCGGACTCAGGGGCGTCCGCATCCTGCATCTCCTCGGCACCCGCGTCCACATCCGCCATAGCGGCCTCCATGGCCTCGTCCTCGAACTCCACATCGTCCTTCTCCACACTGATGATGCTCTGCCTCAGCAGCCTGAACGCCTCATTGACAAACTCACTCGTGACCTGGTCCACACAGTTGGCCTTCGCAATCGCCTCGCTCAACCTAATCATCGATTCCAGCTGGCGGACAGTAATGCGGTAGCTATTGCGGCCGATGCCGCCCTGCGCGTCATCCGCGCGCAACTCCTTGTACTTCTCGACCAGCGTCGCCTTGGCCTCGTCCGTGAAGACGGGCTGGAAGAGCCGCGCGAACCGGATGTAGCGCTGCAGCTGCTCGGTGCTGAACTCGGGCTCGACGGCGTCGTCGCGGAGACGGTGGATGTCGACGATGTGGCGGGCCAGGTGCTCGTCGACGGCCTCGTTGCACTCGTCGAGGACGACGAAGAAGAGGTCGAAGCGCGACATGATGGGTGCGGACATGTTGATGTTTGCGCGGAGCGTGGTCTTGCGGTTGTAGCGGCCGCCGACCGGGTTTGCGGCCGCGAGGATCGAGGTGCGCGCGTTCAGGGTGGCTTGGATGCCGGCTTTGGCGATGCTGATGGTTTGCTGTTCCATGGCTTCGTGGATGGCGACTTGGTCTGCAATGTCCATCTTGTCGAACTCGTCGATGGCGCAGATGCCGTTGTCTGCGAGCATCAGGGCTCCGGCTTCGATGGTGAACTCGCCTGTCTCGTCGTCTTTGACTACGGCGGCTGTGAGACCGGCTGCGGAGGAGGCTTTGCCGGAGGTGTAGACTGCGCGCGGCAGGAAAGAGCAGATGTATTTCAGGAACTGGGATTTGCTGGTGGATGGGTCGCCAACGATGCAGATGTTGAGGTCGCCACGGAGCTGCATGCCTTCTGGAGTGACTTTGCTGACACCGCCCATGAGCTGGAGAAGGAGACCCTTCTTGACAACACTGTGACCGTAGACCATGGGCGCAAGAGAATCGACCAGACGCATGAAGATGTTGGGCGTATGCACCATGTTCTTCAGGTCGTCAATCTCGGCTCTCGTGAGTGTAGCAAGGTAGTCCCTTTGAGCCTCTTCTCCGGTCATGTCTGTATCCACTGGTGCGGTCTGGTTGAGTGATGTGAGGATGTTGGTCGCTTGACCCTTCATGTGGCTTGCTTTCTGGCCGGGCGTAGTGGTGTCTGGCGTAACCATGTTCGCAAGGAACGCCATCCTGTAGGTCAGATCGCGTACACCCAGCGATTTGAGACCACTGACTCCGTTACCGCCCACGTCGTTATTTCCTCTTGGTGCATTGCCAACATCCCTCTGGGCTTGAGGTCGTATGCCAGGTACCCGGAATTGGCTGACATCCGGAACAACGATGAGAGTGCCGGTGAAGATACACTTCTCGCCTGCCTTAGAGCGGTCGACCATCTCACCGCGCAGAATAACATCCATGGTTCGAGGCATGCTTCCTGTCGGAATCTCCGAGCTGTTCTCCTGTATTCTGACTTTCTGCCAGTCGATAAAGGTGCTCTGCCTGATGTCTAATCTCCATCCCTGGCGGTTACCGCACATCATATTTGGACATTGAGTGGGCTCAGAGTATCTGAAGATCTGCTCGACATTTGGCACCACGGTGTTGCATGCCTCGCAGATGAAGGTGGCAAGAGACAGTTCTGGCCGCACTTCAGAAGTTCTGGTGACTGTTCCAGAGATCGAGAGGAGCTTGCCGATCTGCTCGGTCCGGAGCTGGCGTACCCTTGAGATGAGAGGCAGGTTGTAGAACGCGAGGGTAAATATCTTGTCAGTCTGCTGATTGGGCGTCTTGTCGGCGATTGAATCATCTTGTGTCGAGTCTGTTGCCGCGACCGAGGCATTCGACGGGCCACTTGATGTGCCTGGTTGTCTGTGTTGCTTGAAATATCTGGGCGCATGCTTTGCGATCAGGTTGTGGAGGGCGCGGGTCAGGTATGGTTGGTATCGGTAGAAGTCGCCTTGAATGGCCTCTGCTAGGACACCCTCGCCGTAATGCATCAGATGCTGATAATCGACATATAGCGTAGACAAGCCATACCGCGCCAATCCCTTGACTTGTTCAACGTAGTATCTGTCTGTGGTGGGCGCACTTGACGCAGGCGCAGCGCCTGATGAGGTAGGGTCTTCAGTGAAACTAGCGGACCGATCAGCTCTTATACTAATCTCCAATAGGCCTTTTGCGCATACCTGTCCAGGAACTCCTCAAAATGTACCGCAAGTGTTTCTCCTGTTGTGTCCACCACTTGCTCCACGTCTGTCCGTAATCCCTGATTCCTTCGCCTGTTGCCCCTCGCACCCACTACCTCATCATCTGCGAACATGGCGTCCATATCGCTGTGCATGCCTGGTGTGCTGACCGAAGGCGGGCCCCTGGGTGCTGAGGAAGAACGGTCCCGCCGTCTTCCCTGAGAGGGCTCATCTCTGAGTGGTTGCTGCTCGACATTGTCGGACTGTATTACTGCGTCCAGAAGGGACGACATGTTTGCGACGATGATGTGTGTGTTGAAGTTATGATTATGCACTGTTTGTGCTCGGGAGAATGTGATCGTTTACAGCCGTTGTCGTGGAGGGGGTTGAAGATTAAGCTCCACGCTCACACGCGTCGCGGACGCGAATTTACGCGCCCTCTCAATTATGTGCCTTGTTTGGGTCTAGCGCGCGCTGACTTTAGTTCCCGCGTTTCTAGGTCGAGCCACTCCAGGGTCGCATTGTTCCTGAACGCCGCCGCATATTTTGTCTCCCTCCACCAGAACTTAATTGCAACTCGGACCTTTGCATACACCACGAATCGAAATAGCGTACGGCAAAGACACCACCGATTGGCTTTTCAAGATGAGCGCCACCGCGACCACCCCGGCGCCGTCCCAAATCACCGCCGAGAACATTCTCCGCCTCTTTCCCCAGATAAACACCGACCTTGCGACCTCCACACAATCAGCGACGCAAGACCACGATCTCGATGGCTACGATGAGGAGCAGATACGTCTTATGGACGAAGTATGCATCGTCTTGGACGAGAATGACAAGCCTATTGGAAGTGCTAGCAAGAAGATCTGTCAGTAATACTTCAAAGTGGGGGACCGCTTGACTGGAATTGGATCTGACCTGATGATAGGCCACTTGATGGAGAACATCAACAAGGGCCTCCTTCACCGCGCCTTCTCCGTCTTCCTGTTCGACTCTCAAAACCGTCTTCTGCTGCAGCAAAGAGCGTCGGAGAAGATCACTTTCCCAGACATGTGGACAAACACCTGCTGCTCTCACCCACTCGGTGTGCCAGGTGAGACCGGCTCAACCTTGGATGCAGCGATTATGGGCGTGAAGCGTGCTGCTATCCGCAAGTTGGATCATGAGCTGGGAATCAAGGCCGCACAAGTGCCCATTGAGAAGTTCCAATTCCTTACCCGCATCCACTACGTTGCTCCAAGTGACGGCAAGTGGGGAGAGCACGAGAGTGAGTTCCTTGAACAATGCGCGTTCCAGTACATGACTGACGTTCTGCAACAGTTGACTACATCCTCTTCATCAAGGCTGACGTCGATCTCGAGCCAAGTCCGAACGAAGTACGAGACACGAAGTACGTGACCGAAGACCAACTCAAGAACATGTTCAAAGACGACACTCTTGCATTCACTCCTTGGTTCAAGCTGATCTGCGAGAGCATGCTCTTCGAGTGGTGGGAGCACCTCGACCAAGGCCTTGACAAGTACAAGGGCGAGACTGAGATCAGGCGCATGCTTGAAGTCCCTCAGGCTCTGGCCGATGCTGCATGAATTTTGTCTGTATAGTGGCGTCTGTTTACTTGCATTCGACCATTTAGCGGCATCTGGTGGGCTTTTTTGCGTTTCATATTGTACAAGTACACACTTTGGGTTGCGGGTGGTTGTACGCACCTTCTTGGCCTAGTTTCATCGAAGGCATAGCACCCGAGATACCCCAGTAGAAGCGGATCATTAATCAAATGTTTTCTCATTCCTTCCGTCTTTCGGCCATCACATGCAGTGGCCCTGGTCAATTGTCAGATTCGCGTCCACTGCGTACACCTGGCAAGTATGGACAATCGGTACCTGCTCGCATGGCCACACGTTTTTCCTTGTACAATACAGAACTTACAAAATGGAGACAGTCGCGGGGGCCTACATGTATGTGAGATGGGGGGTTGATTGGCGGCGCTGGCTGCACCTGCCTGCTTTAGCGGCTCACTGTCAAAGGAAAGACCTAGGGCAGCCTCTTGACGCTACAAATACCACACGATGGAAAAGAATCTGGGTTATCGCCTTTAGGCACGTACTGTTGAAGGGTCAATATAACAATGGCTGCTGTCAGCTCAGAGCTCAGATCAGTTGACTTCCAGAGAGGCATCCCACTGAAGACATATGGCCGGAAAAGGACAACTCCATTACCACTCTCTGCGGCTCACTTGCGTGGGCATTCACCGGCAGCTCAGCGTTACGCAAACCCTACTCTGGTCGGAGATGAAACTCCTTCAATACCGATTTCAGTCACTAGAGATGGCCCGACTACTGCACAGCCGGATGTTAATACCAATGACTCGGCAGGCCTCTTTTGCAGCCCAGCTACATCGTCTGCCGACGATGCTCCTTCAACACCAAGATCAGTCCCGCCACCATCGCCGGCAAGGAAGAGAAAGACTGGCAAAAGGCGGGCGAAGGAAGCCGTTGAGGTGAACAAGCCTCGCAAGAGGCGCCTCCCGGTCAATGAACTCATTATGGTCCCTTCTGATTTTGCTGATCTCGATCTACGACCGCCATGCTTTTCTGACGAAGAAAACGACCCAATCGAGGAAGAAGTAATTCCAACTCGTTGTGGCAGACGAGATGAAGTGACAGCCGCCCCATCTACGACACTCAGCTCAGTGAGGAAGGCGCTCAGACTCCCCCCTCCGACCAACGTTCTCCCTCCTCGTAAGAGGATCGTACCTCGCAGTACAATTAATGAACAGGGTTGTGACGGCTTTGCTACATCTGAGCTGTCTATTCCAATCAGACAGAAGCAGAGGAAGGCGAGGAAGTCAGGCTTCGTGGCAACTACTAGCACCCTTGAACTCAGCCTTGGGCCTTCACCCGACATTGTCTTCCAAAGGGATGAGCTCAGATTGGAAGTTGAGCCGACTCAGCGGCTCGAACAGGCTCCGCATGGGGATGAAGCTTATTGGGTCGGGACTGATCAGACCTCCTATCAGGCGGATCTCGATAGCCCAGAACCCACTCAGTGCGTTGCTGACCTCCCGCCTCGTCGAAAGACGCGTCGCAGGGTTACGTTCGAAGACCAAGTGATCGAAGCTCAATTGGCGAGTATATCTGCTCCACGGAGGCCGAACGTCTCGGAAAGCGAATCCGGCTCCGAATCCTCGGATGGCGAGAGTGTCTCAAGCGCAGATGAGGAGTGTGATCAGATCGGGAGTGATGCAGATGCGTTCGGACAGGAAAATGATTCGATCCATCACCATCCAGCAGTTTACAGGAGTCCTGATACAAAACGTCACCCTCAACGGTCCATCCTCACCACAGCAACACTTGCTTCTAGAAGAAAGCGCAAGCGCCGAGCATCTATCGACTTGTTCGTGTGTGAAAACAAACTGGAAGCCTTAGAAGATGGTCAAGTGTGCACGCCGCCCATGGGCCAGGCCCGTCCCAGAGCCCAGCACCGGTCCTGGATGGAAGTCCGAGAGGACATTCAAGACGACTCTCCCGTTGTGTACGATGGCGCAAACCAGCTGCAGCGGGATCACAACCACGTGGCACCGCTGACATCCAGGGGTAAGAGTCTACGACGGCGTCCATCTTCGATCCTCAAACCCTCACCGCGACCACCACAGCCGGACGGATCACTCACCTCGTCAGCTCTGCAACGAAATACAACCTCCAACCGAAGAAGGTCCCTCGTAGACGCCACCGCGTCCCGCTACTTCAGCACCGCACAACGAGCCCTCAAGTCTCCGCCTCCACGAAATCACAGCGTCACTCCTCGACAGGTAGATGCTGGTTCAACCCCAACTTCCGCTCAGTCCGTGGTCTCCGTATCCAGCGATTCGAGCTCCTCCGATAGCGAAGAAGAAGTCGAAGAGGATGAAGAAGAGGACGAAGATCTATTCGAAGCCGAACAGCCTCACCCGTCTTCGTCGCTGAACCTCCTCCGAAAAGACGGCATGCAGGAGTGGCTTTCACCGCGGACAGTAGACTCGTCCCAGGCTCTCGGAGCCCTGACGAGGAGTATCAGTGGCCAATTCGGGACGAGTGGGATTCGAAGGAGGCCGTCGCTGCCGTTTAAACCGCCCTTCATACAGCCTCGCTAGGTGCGTGGAAGACAGACACTCGCCGGCATTACAGCTTGTGAGATCGCAACCGTTTTGCTCACAGAAAAGATGAAAAGAACGGATGGTTTAAGTGATTTTCAAAATTGCTTTTGTGCTCATACACGTATGGCTATATACAAAGATTTCATTTTACAATGACAAGACAAGAAACTCCAGATAACTGCCATCCCTATGCAGGTATAAACGCCATTGTAAAAGCCCGATGGATCAGATGAGTTTCCAATAAGATTAAACCGCTTGCGAAAAGCATCTATGCCTTCTACTCCTCGTCCTCGTCTTCTTCGGCGACCTGCAAAAAACAATGTTAGCAACCCATATCACAACATCGTAGGTATCAGTCGTCGAGAAAACTTACATCATCGTGGAAAGTCTTGCCCTCAGTCGTAGGCTTAATAACACCGATCCTAATAACAAAGTCTCCGAACCTCTCGCCCTCATTCCTCTCAATGGCATACCTCTTCAGCAACGGCTTGAGGATGGCCAAGATCTCCTCCTCCTTGATCGAGCTACGGTACAGCTTGTTGAGTCTCTGGCCGTGGTAACCACCACCGAGGTACAAGTTGTAGGCGCCGTAGGACTTGCCGACGAAGGCGATTTCAGCGAGCCAGGGACGGGCGCAACCGTTCGGGCAGCCGGTCATACGCATGACGATGCTGTCCTGGCGGAGCCCGTTCTCCTCAAGCACGCCCTCGAGGAGGGAGACCATCTTGGGCAGGTAGCGCTCGGACTCGGCCATGGCGAGACCGCAGGTTGGGAAGGCGACACAGGCGGACGAGGACAGACGCAGGCCGGAGAAGTGGATGTTGTCGAGCTTGTACTTCTTCAGCATCTCCTTCATCTGCGGCAGGTCCTCGTCGGCCACGTTGGACAGGATCAAGTGCTGGTTTCCGGTGAGACGGAACTCGCCCTTGTGCACGCTGGCGATCTCGCGGAGGCCGGTCTTCATGGGGAAGTCGGCGGTGTCCTCGATACGACCGTTCTCGATGAACATGGTGAAGTGGTGCTTTCCGTTCTCGTCCTTTTGCCAGCCGAAGGTGTCGATGTTGGAGTCGAAGTGGAAGGGCTTGGCCTCTTCGAACTTGTCGCCCCAGTACTTTTCAACCTCGGCCTTGAAGCCCTCCACGGTCATGTCGTCGACGGTGTACTTTAGACGGGCGTGCTTGCGGTTCTTGCGGTCACCGTTGTCGCGCTGCACCAGCATCACCTTCTCGCATGCAATGTGAACCTTCTCCTTTGGCACGTAACCGAACATAGAACCGGTACGTGGGTAGGTCTTCTTGTTGTTGTGGGTCACACCCATACCACCTCCGACGAGCATGTTGAAACCAGCCAGGCGGCCATCCTCGCCCTTGATGGCAATGAGACCAATGTCGTGGGCGTACACGTCGGTGTCGTTGTGTGGCGGGATAGCGATGGTAATCTTGAACTTACGGGGCAGGTAAGTAGGGCCGTACAGTGGCTCGTGATCCTGGACAGCGTCACCAGCAACCTGGGTCTTCTCGTCGTTCTCATCCTTCAACCAAATCTCGTGGTAAGCGGTGGTGGATGGGAGAAGGTGGTCGCTGATGAGCTTGGAGCAAGCGTGCACATCTGCATGGTATTGAGAGTGCTCTGGAAGAGAACTGCACATGACGTTACGGTTGACATCACCGCAAGCAGCAATGGTAGTCATGAGGGACCTGTTGATGGCCTGCATGGCTGGCTTCAGCTTGGCCTTGACAATACCGTGGAACTGGAAAGTTTGTCTGGTGGTGAGCTTCATGGTCTCGTTACCGAGAGTGTTGCTGATGTCGTCCATCTGGACCCACTGCTTTGGAGTAGCGACACCACCTGGGAGACGGCAACGAATCATGAAGGAATAGGCTGGTTCCAGGCCCTGGGCCTTGCGCTCGTCACGAAGGTCACGGTCATCCTGCATGTAGGTACCGTGGAACTTGGTGAGTTGCTGGTCAGCGGCGGAGATGGCGCCAGTGGTTGGGTCGTTCAACCCCTCAACGATAGTACCGCGGAGGTAGTTGGAGTTGATCTTGATATCCTCGTTGGTGATTGGCGGTGGCTCCTCTGGCAGACCCTCGACGTTTGCGACACCAAGCGCTTGCCAAAGCTTTGGTTCCCACTCGCTGTACCCAGTCTGGTATCCATCTGGATCTTGATCGTCACCAAGACCGCACTCAACCAGGGACTTGGCACCGAGGGTGAGTACCCTGGCGTAAAGGTCCTTGGCTGGTTTGTTGTAGTAGGCCTTGTCCTCCTTCCTCGGCCAGTAGTGGCTGTCACCCAGACCGAAGGCGGAAACGTTGACGGTGGCAAGGTCGATGTCGGTAGAGTTCTTGACGTGCTCCCAGAAGTTCCTGGCGTTCTGTGGAAACTCACCCTGACCAGCAGTTGAAGTGATGAAGACAATGTTCTCCTCGTTAGAGATGTCCTCGAGTGGGTAGTCATCCATGGCCATAACCATGGTCTTGAGACCCCTGGCCTTACCGCGGTTGCCGAGACGCTTGGCAAGGTTCTCAGCGTTGCCGTTGTCAGAGGCGAAAAGGATGGTCAGAGGGGCGCCGGCCAGACCCTCAAGCAGTGCGCTGTAAGCGTCCTTGGCCTTCCTCTTCTGGAGTTGCCTAACCTCAGAGCCGTAAGACTCCGACAAGCTGGCGTGAAATTGTGGGTGCCTCTTCATGAGCTGAGAAAGGTGGTTGTCTCTCCTCAGGAACTCCTTCAACTCCTGCTTGATGCGCTCCGAGTCGAGCTTGAAGTTCTCCTCGCCACGCTCCTCGGCCGTTGGGTCCCACCTGTAAAGTGGCCAGTATCCAATGTCGACGGCCTTCTTGGTCTCCTGGAGGACGGTCAGAGGCGAGTCGTTCTCCTTGTTGTATGGCAGGTAAGCAACGATGACGGATGGACCGTTGAATTGCTCGGCCTCAATCATAGCCTGCAGAACCTGGGTGTAGGAGCTGTACACGGCAACAGAGGCAACGTAGGCGTTACCGAAGTTCATGGCATACAGACCGACATCCTTCTTTCTCCTGGAAGCATCGGCGGCGGCACGCTCGGAGTATGGCTGGGAGTCAATGATGAGCATGTTCACATTCTCGCCAGAGGCAAGAACGTGGTGAACACCGGAGTTGCCGAGGTCGTAAGACCAGGCATCAGATCCGATAAGCCACTGAGACTCCTTGTAGAAAAGACCCTTGTTCGAGAGGAGGTCCCTGGCAAGAGGGGAACCGTCGGTGCCGAGACGGGCAACGACCTCTGGGGCAATGGCGTTAGCCTTGTCGGCCTTCTCAGCCTCCAGAAGCCACTTAGACAACCACTTCTGGGGAATATCAGTGGTGAAGTCACGACCCTTAGCGGCGGCCTGGATCTCGCTGATGAAGCGCTTGCGGTGCTCCGAGCGAGCAACGAGCGAACCAAAGCCGTATTCTGGGCTGGCAGCGATCTCGGTAGAAACACCAGCATTGTCGGCACCGATGCGGTTGGCGACGTACAGACGCTCAGCGAACAGCTGGTTGAGGATCTTCATGTAAGCGTTCTCAATCTGAGGCTGCTCCAGCTCGTACTCCTTGCCGACCTGCTTTGGGCCCTCGTGGTTGCCGATCTCCAGGTTCTGGATTGGGGCGGAAGAGAGGAGGTTCTGGAATATGCCCTTGAGAGCCTGACGAATAGTGGACTCCTCGATGTAGCCAAGCTGGTGGCCAACGATGACTGGGCCAGACTGCGCAGACGTCTTCAGGGTCATCAAAAGGTCCAAAAGCAGTGGTCCCCACCTGGTGGTCTTGCGCTTGATCTGCTCCAGTACAGCGATCCTCTTCACGCTCCTTGGGAGAGTCTCAACGAGCTTGGCACCGAGCCATGGTCTGTAAAGACGGGCAGTGACGATACCAGCCTTGTAGTACTCGTCCTCTGGGCCTGCGTTGTCGACCTCACGACCGAACAGAGCGCTGTCCGAGCCGAAAAGGAAAAGAGCAGACTCAGCATCAGCTGGACCAGAGTAGTCGAATGCCTGGTAGCTGCGGCCAGTCGCGTCCCGGAGGTCAGACCAGATCTGGGTGGTGAAGGTATCGATGTCCTCGGAGGTGATAGGACGCGAAGAGACGCTCTCGATGGAGGTGGCAGCAGAGGATGCAACAGAGCCCTCATCGCTGCTGTTCTTGCGACCGGTGGAGCCGGAGCTGACAGAAGATTCCCTGTCGCTTACCTGGGCAGAGGTTGGCTTCTCGGAAGTGGCTGGAGTTGCCTGTCCAGATGGTGCCGAAGCGGCGTTGTTTGAGGCCTCTCCGACAACAGTCCTGGTCGCCACTCTGCCGTCATCTGCGTAGAGGGTGGTCTCCTCGCTGCTGGCGGTCTGATATTGTCTCGCCACATCAACGTTCAGTATCCTCTTCACAAGCTCCCTGTCCTCCTGAGCAACTGGCTTGTCGTTCGCAATGTTTGCAGCATCGAAGAAGTGAATAACACCCTTTCCAGACTTGAGCGCCAAAGCATGTGCGGTCAGAGCCAGATCCTGGACCTCTTGAAGGGTCTCTGATTGCAGGAATGTGAAGCCGGATTGTCTGATGGAGGTGATGTCGGAGTAATCAGGGTATCCAGAAGGTTGAAGAGAGACGTGGATGACAACTGGTTGCTGGGCGAGCTTGTAGAGGTGGGGGATGGAGCGAACCAGGATCGAGGAGTCGGTCGTCACAGAGACGATCTTGCCAGACTTGATGGGCTGGAAAGCCGAGAGGAGAGGGTCGGCGTTGTGTCTAACGGAGATGACCTAGATTGTGTAAGCTTTGTCCTCCATCTTGTTGCTCTGTAGATCTTTGAACATACCTCAGGCAGTCCCTGAGAAACGAGGCCAGTCCCCTTGTTGGCGGTGTATGAACGGAGATGCTTGGAGAACTCGGAGTCCACGGCCAGCGAAGGCTGGACAGATACAATTACATCGCTAGAAAGATAGGCAATGCGCGCGACTGGGTGACACTGTCAGCTCCTGTTCGACAGCTTTTTATTCCGTAGGTGGGGGCAAACACACCTGCTTCTCCAGCGCTGTGGATGGAGGCCATTGTCGCGGCGATAGCCTCTAATACAGCACCAGGGTATCAAACGTAAAAGAGAGTATGGTGGTGGAGGTGTAGAGAAGGAGGGGAGGAAGAGTGGTGGGTGGTGTAAAGGCTTCGAGGTGGTCAGAGTCTCGAGTAATTGTTCGGCTAACCAAAACAGCGCGGTTGCCGCTTTTCGGAATGGTTTCGCCATCGAGACTTTTTTTGCCTCCGTCTGATTGGCTCAACCCCACATTCGTCATTTTTAGCGCGCTTTCCAGAACAGCATCGCCGCCGCGCATGATGGCCACGATTACCTATAGCTTACACTCATTTCCCCCTACGCTACACGTTTACGGCAAAGTCTTGCATGTTTTCGTAGAAAATAGCGTCTTGCTCATCGAGTTTATTACGAATCTACCCCTCTGTTTGCTTCGTACCGAGCATCTCGGAGATGTTTCGCTTGATTGGGGGGTATATGTCTCTACACATCTATCATTCGCACAAGCTGGCAGAGCCCAGCCCTCCATTGACAATACACTACTTGTCTCTCCCTAACCTTTCCTCCTCATCTTCGACCAGTTCATATGCAGGCCTGTAGCCAGTGTCTGCCGCCTTGTCCTTGTCACTTTGTGCTCTGAGCGCAGGATTCGGATGCGTGTCCGTGGTGCCGCCGAGCGACGTATAGCCCAAATCGTATAGCGAGCAGTACGGGATATCGAGGTGTCGTATGAACTGGAACCGCATCAGCATTCAGATTCTCAGAATCCCGTCTCCTTCCATGCGGTCTCTGGCTGTAAAAGATGACAGCGTAGAAGAATGAAACGTACCGTCCAGATCTCCGCATAATGCCAATCAATAACCGGATGTATCCTCATGAACGGAGGCCACCCTCTGTCCGTCGGATCAAAGTATTTCAAGCTCGCCCCATGCGGATCCGTCCGTCTCGTTCCTACGAAGATCGCCTTGACCTCTTCCTTGTCATGTAGATATTCCTCAAACGCCTGCCTCATCGGCTTCGCATATCGCGCCAAATCCAGATGATACGTGCTGACCGACTCTGCTACGAATTCCTCGACCTGGTGAAACGGATGTGGTGAGACTATGTATACAGATTGCAGGCTGTGCGGGAGTTTCGTGGACGTCTTCTGGGTGTGGGTGTGGAGGGCGCTGAGGTAGAGCAGAAGTAGCACGAGACAATCTTTCCCGCCATTGTATGATATCGACAGTTCTTTGAGGCTAGACCCTGATTGTCAGCTTTGTGGTCCTTCGCGATCGCAATGTATGCCGTCTACTCCATGCCGAGCTCATGTTACTGACCTGTACCGCTCAAGCGCCTCCTCCAAGATCCGGAGACTCAGTCGCGTCTGCTCCTGCACGCTCCTAAGCCTTTCGGTGGCCGGCGCCGCATCTAGGAATGCCGCAATGCGCGCATGAACCTTGGTACAGAGCGCAGAGAAGTCTGGCTCGGCGTTTGGTGCTATGGTTTCCGTGCGGCCTGCATTATCGCTTGCGACTCCAAGTAAGGGCTCGGTCATTACGGGGTTGCGGCATACGAAAGGGTGTCGATATTCGCCAGTCTCATAGGTTCATTCCTTCGTTAGGTAGTAGCAAGAAAGGAAACAAGATAATGGAGGGGCACAACCTTGGAGTCAGAGTAACGATGAGTGTTGAACGGCATGCGGTTCGTCACTGTACCGGAAGCGCGGGCAGTGTGGGGCAAACGGCAGGGTCCCGCGTGGCTGAAAGGCCATCCCGATCCTAACGGAAGATCAAACAGTTTACGGTTGGAACATCTATTATCAATAACGTGCAGAATGACACAGTTGATTTAGGCACGGCACAAGACCAGGCAAAGAGATTGCTCAACATTAACATGAGATGGGATATACATCAGCCCATAGTGTTCCTCCTCTTCGCATCCTCTGCCGCTTTCTCCCAGCTTGTCTTGTAGATAAACCAACCTTCCACGCCTGCAACGATACCTAAAGCGAGGGCAGGTCCGGCCCACAGTCCGTACAAATCCCAGTGTAACCCAAAGCCGGTGCCGAAAGAGATAGGCATTGCGATCTGGAAAAAAAAAATTAGCCTCGTCTGAGTACGAGTCATCCGATCATGCACTTACCACATAGTAGGCGAATAGGTTGATATAGCTTCCAAACTCCTGTCTGCCCATACCGCGAAGAATACCATTTGCCAAAGCGGCTAGGGCATCAAAAAGCTGGAACGCGGCGTTAAGTGGCAGGATCTTCGAAGTGAGTTCCGCAACATCAGGATCATTCGTGAAGAACCATGGGATATAGTTTCTGGTAGAGCTCAGAAGCACCATATTGAAGATACCGACTATCAGTGCTGCAGTGAAGGCGACCTTGGCGCTCAACTTTGCCGCATCTGTCAGAGTGGCACCAATCAAGTTGGCAATACGTGTGCTTGCTGCAATGCTGATTGGGAACGGAATCTGGTAGGTCAGGGAGCTGAGGGTGCTCAGCACACTCTGGGTCGCGAGGTGTGTGGCAGAGATCCGGGCTGCGCTGAGTGTAAGAATTTCGAAGGCCAGGTACTCGGCCAGGATCATGACAAGACCCGGCAGCGCAAGCCGGATCATAGGACCCCAGTTCTTGAGCGCTTTGCGAGTGAAGCCCCCCCAGCATTCCATGCCACCGCAGAATCGAACGTAGAGGAATAGGCAAACGGGCATCAGGTTCTCAACGATGACAACCGAGATCGGAGCGCCGATAAAGCCCCAACCAAAGTGCCATACGAAGAGCCAGTGCAAAAAGGCATTGAGTGGAGCGCAGATGAGGAGCACATAGAGGGTGGCCTGGAACTTGCCCTGGGCTTGCACATATCTCTTGCCGCTCTCAAACGCTGCATAACCTGGGGCTCCGATGATCAGAACCTTCAAATACTGTCCTGCCAATACAGCTGTGTCTTTCTCAGGCACAATGGCGTGCAGGATTTGCGCAGACGAGGCCCAAACGATGGCAATCGGTATCGTGATGATCCACAGGAAGTAGATCATCCTCTGCAATTGAAGTCCGACAAGGTGCTTTCTACCCGATCCGTAGGCTTGGGCGCAGAGTGTATCCAGACTGGTGGCCAGTCCCTGGTAGACAGCGTATCCGGTAATGTTTGCAGTCATGCCAGCCAAAGAGACTGCTCCAAGCTCCAGCTTTCCAATGTGGCCAACCGTGAAGATACTCGCCATGGTGAGCGAGTATTGCAGTATGAATGTTAAAATGAGTGATCGCGAGTACCGCCCAAGCACTTTAGCTTCCCTCTGCCAGGTTGTTTGGATTTTGCCCGCTGCAACAGCAGCTTCCCACTTTCTGTTTATGTTCTCTGGTGTATCCTCTCCTCCATATGGCTGGGTTGGGTCACCACTGAGTAAAGGGCTTTGCTCAGTCGGACCCACCCCCTCTCCCTCCTCACCCTCGACTGCCGACTCTTCATCAACCGCGCCGGATTTGCTTCGTGGAATGAAGGGTATGGAAACGCGGTGTATTAATCTGCCGGAAGCTTGACTTCCCCTTCGTGGGTGTTTCGGAGGTATAAGATGGTTGTCTCTGAGTAGACTTCTCTCCTCGTCCAGCGCCGCTTGTCTATCTTCCTGGGTCAGGTACGCCTCTGGTGGTTGCGCAGATGGGAATAGAGGCCTGGGGCCGTAGGCTACATGGCTCGTCCTCCGAAACGAGCTTGTCATAGAGTACTCCGATTGTTGTCCGATTGGCAGCCCATTATTCTGCCCATTCCTATCTGCCTCCTCTGCGACTCCATCTTCCTCTTCATTGTCTTCCCTCTCATCCTCGTCCTCAAGGTCCCGAAGAATGGATTCTTGTGCAATGGGAGTACTCGACAGGAAGCTGCGCTGTGACCGGTATGACGTGCCTAAAAAGCTGGGATTCCCATTGGACTCGGAATCGGTGCGGTTCATTATTGTCCCTCCAGACCACCTGCTTCGGTATGGTCCCTCTCTTGGATGCGTGTGGAGGTCTCGACCGCGTGTTTCAAAGTAAGGGAGTTACGATCGGGTAGGCTTATGTATGAATTACCCTGATAGGCGGAGTTAAAGCAACGGCAGTTGTTCAAGATAACGGCCAGAACGACGACGGGCTCAAGTCAAATCCACGAGCTGCAAGATATGCAGCGATAAACACATGTCCCGTTAGGGCAGGCACTTCCGTCTGCCGCGAGTCGCTACATGTGCAGCCGGGGGAAGAGGCATAACTAATCTTACCTAGCGTGATGAAGTAGGGCGGAGGAGAGATAGCAGGGTCCAGGACTCCAGGCGGTGACTTCTATTTGGTAACGGTATCCTGACGCCCCGCAGTCTGCAAGTACTGTAGTTGTAGCCCTCAAGGCACCTATAACTCTGCTCCACGCGAGACAATCATGTCCGCTCTATCCGCAAGCGATGCACACCATCATAAGGTCCATGTATATACTGAATAGATTGTGGTACATTAATCACGAGAGAACTTGTTCAGCAAATGCCAACAGGGGTGCTCTTAAGACTAGGCTCTTTCTGGAAATCACTGCCGAGCCTCGCACGCGCCCGCGTGCCCGCACCACCACCCACCACTACCACCACCACTACCGACCTCGCGGGTTGCATAATATACTGTGCCCATTCCGTGAACTACCTGGCAAAGCTACTTTTCTGGGGTCTGGATATACTATTCCACACATGTACATGGACGCTTGTCACTTTGCATGCATCTATGGCCAACAGCAGTACACATTCTCGGCCTATCCAATGCGGATGTACGTTTCCACCTTCGCGGCTCACACCGCCAGGATTCTGTTCACCCCGAAGGACGACCGTGATGAAAGGAACCCACAATCGGCTTGACAGCTTTTTGGGGAGCATAGACAGTGTCGCTCTCGCCAGGACCTCCCTCAGCCCGAGGCGCTACCTTTCTTGTCAGCACATACGGCGCGATATAAGCTGGTTTTCCCAACACATGCAGCGTGCGCCAGCTAGACATGCTGCAATCTGGAGCACCTGAAGGACCTTTTATCTGCTGATCAAATGCATTTCCGAACCTGGATAACATGTAACTATACATATATGAATGTCCATCCACGAAAGAATAAGGCAGAGGGCCAGACAACATACTACATGTACATGTAGCATGGGGTAATCTAGTAGAGTCGGGCTTCACTGGTTGTTGCGTAACCACACTCTTACTTGAGGAGGCGAGCACAGTAATTCGGTAAGACTTGGAAAGTCATGATGATGGTGCCACTTATTAATTCAATGTGACAATTTGTGTCAAAGCATCTTCACTATCCGTCCGATGTGCTTTTCATCCTCCACCTTCCCAATTAGGACATTCTCACCACCGTGCTCAGTGCATATGGTTCAAGTGAAGTGCCTGTCGCAAGGCTACTTCTTGCCCTGCTGGCCACCAGAGCCGGTGCCTCCGGTGTTGCGACCGGCTCCTCCACCGCTGCCACTGGTGTTTGCGTTCGTGTCGGCCGCGGACTGAGCTCTGGAAGAAAAGCTGCCCTTGCCGGTGTCGCCACCAGATTTAGCCTGCGGAGCACCCTGGATTAGTGTGATGCTACTGGATGTGAGCGGAATACGGTTGCGTACATTGGCTGACGAAATGCGAGCAGAGGCGCTCTTGTCCATGGGGGTGGACGAAGACTTGTTGTTGTTGGACATTGTGATGGTGATGACTTGGGTTTGGGTTTGGATTTGGTTGAATTTGGTTGGTTTGGTTTGTGATTCTTTGAAAGTTTGGTGATATTTTTGACAAGATGGTTTGGGTGGAAAGGGTGGTTCTTATAAGAGCACTTCCAGAGTCTCACATGCTTTACGGAAGAGTCCAAGACATGTGAATGCTTACCAACACAGGTATTGACATGTTTCACAAGCAATCAAGCACGAGTGAAGGAAATTTGACTCACCCTAGAGGCACTCTGACGTCTTCATTCGGCAAATTGAACCACACAATCACGAGTTTGACGTGCGGTAGCTGCTCTACTGTATGACATTCACCCACCAGCTTTGAGCTTTCCATTGTCCTTGGTGAGCGGACTGGATGCCATTCTGCGCAGCTACTCCTAGGTGAATCAAAGCAAACCCTGCAGTGTGGATTCGTTCTGCAAAGCATTCACCCCTGTTTCTCCCTATACCGTCGATATCTCGTTGTCAGCCCGAGCTGTGTGGTTGCTACATGCTCTCCGCAACTTCGCTTTGTGTCATGAGTACTTTGAGACATGGTCAACATCTGTAGCAGGAATGTCATACGTAACAGCCGTGCGTATCCAGAAGGCGTGAATGAGCGTGGTCACTTGCAATTACCACAGTAATGACCACGACAAGTACGACCAGCACGCTCATAGGTCGCTCATGCTATGCTAAGGTGGCTCATAACCAGCCGCTGCGCTGTCACAGAGAGCAATATCTTTGTAGAGGGTCTACAGCCCAATGTCCTTTTTCCCGCTACAGAAACACACATTCTCACAGCTCGTATTCTCAGCAATCAACACTTATTTCCTAGACACTCAGTCTTGTAAGGGATACATCAGACAGAATAGAGTTCGCTCCTATCACTTTCGCACAATTCATGAGTCGACGTCTTCCCGCACCTTGGGGCGATCCAACTCCCTGGCACAATGCAGCTTATAGAGATCCTTTTGCCAGCTATGGAGGGTCTGGCTGGCTGGGCCGTGGCGGTGACTATGGCGGTTACGGTAAGTAGATCTCCGTTTCTTCCTCAACTATTCCGGTACCTACCTGTTATATCAATACATCTTCTGGCCTATCGACGCACTGACACGGTCGATCACTAGGCCCCTGGAACAACCCTTACCAAGATTCACGCATGTCACCATACAACTATTCCCCAGGTTACGACCGGCTTCCACCAAGCGCGGGATTTCGTGCATTACGTGGCCCGGATCGCGGTGCCCTGAATGCTTTGCAGGCAAGGATCGATCAGGGCTTTGGAGGAGTCCCTCACTTTGGCAGGACACGTCCACGTGATGATGGGGGCTTAGGACTTTTAAGGGACAGACTCAATCGGGGCTTTTACTGATTCAGCGTATGAAGGCGTGGGACGGGTTGATTTTATAGTCTTTGGAGGTGTTCGGCTATCATTTGTGTAGCTTCGTCTGGAATATGGAGCTCATTGTGGGCAGGCTGTACGATAATGTACGATAATGGTGACAGTACCCTAAAACGTGGTCCAGCCAATGTGCATGACAGCATAGGGAACTCCACATCACTGCTGACCATGGTAAACGACTGGCAGTGTAGACTGTCACGTTTGTCTTGTTATAAAACCTGGGCTGCTTTGCAGCACAAATGTACGTACTCCACACACGCTCACCAGGTCTCGAAACCACTCCCAGGATATTCCCCCCTATTGCCCCCGGACGATCAGAGGAGGACTACGATCGGTACGGATACCCAAGAGCTCGCGATTACACCTCCGTATTCCTGCCAAACATTCCCAGAGGACCTCCGCCCTACAATGACCCCTTCGGCAGCACCGGGGGTAGTGACTGGCTAGCGCGTGGAAACGACTGCAACGGTCATTGTAGGCAGAAGCGTCTGTTAGCTGTATCCTGTACATTTATTGATTGTTGCAGCGCCGAGGGACAACCCCTTTCGAGACCCGCGGAACGTATTTGTACAACCTCCTTACCCGCCACGATCCGATATGCCAGGGTACTGCATAGCGGGGCTCAGAAACTACCCTTAGCTTCCGCTCAGACAGTTGACGGATTAGGAACGAAGTCTGTTTCGGTTGTGGCGCCTGCGAGGAGGGCGGCTTGGCTCGCGCTGAGGTAGCGAGCTTGTATTTGCCGTTCGAGGCATGGCGGTACGCAATGGCTCCGGTAGTTGCGCCTGGGGGACACCGGCAGCTATGCCGTGGGCACTGTATCGGGAACGGCAATATGGCACTATACGCGTGAGCATCTATCATGTAGCCTTGAGTTGGTCATCAGCGTCCACTCCTGTGTCTTCTTCTTTGCTATCAATTGCTTGAATCTTACTTCGAACCATGTCCCACGGAAGCGGTCCATATACGTACCTATAGGTACATACGATTTACAACGACAAAGGCAAGTACGACGCAAAAGGACGAAGAGATGAACATGAACTGCTGGAAAAGGCGGAATATAGATTGTATCGTCAATTAATCATTAGTCGTGAGTAGGAGTTGTTCGTAGATAACATCATCTCGTCCCGGCATTAGTTGATAGGAAAAGGACACAAGCCGCAACAATAGCCGATGCCACGACCGTAAACACCTGCGGAGCGCGTAAGCATAAGGCAACAGGACAGTAGCAAGGTGTGATACTCACGACCTGCGTCTTCCACCCAGTCTGCACAAGAGCTTGCTTTCTGCTATACTTCGTGACCGTCTTGATATAGTTCGACGTCCCAGAGACGAGACAGGCGAGCGAAAGAAGCCAGAAAATGATACCGAATGGCAGGGCTGCTCTCCGTTCGAGTGGCGTTGGTTGGTGCTTCAGGTGGAAGGAGATGAGAATGGCTACGGAGACGATTGCCATGTAGACCGAAAGACGCAACCAAGACAGAAATGCTGCGGATTTTTCAGGGTTTGTCTGAGCCGGGTAGATTAGGAAGAAACTTACTTCTTTCATTCGCGCAATGGTCTCGGGCATCGGAGTTTTCGTTCTCGAAAAGCAAGGCCCCAAATAAGGGGCGTTCTAGGAAGACTGAGCGATGATACGCCGGGCTCCTATATCCATCATGAATCACCATACTGTCGGAATCTCAATGATGTTGAAGACTTACTGTTTCACTAACACAGGCTTTGGTGGAATCGGGTAGTAGATGGGGTTGTATCTCGGGATAGGCTCCATGACTGCAGCGCAGCTAACCGAAGCTCGGGGCGATTTGAGAAAAAGTGAAACTTATACTTGAATCTAGATACGGAAGAATATGCATTCTCGCCTCATGCATTACCAAGTACTGGATATTGTTGTCAATGTCGCCATTACCTCGCCATAAGATGCGGGACGGAAGTGCCAAGACATGCGGCCGGAGGAGGGATCGGCGTCCATCGTGAACTTCGCCGGTCAGATGCAAGCTGCGGAAAGTTTGACGGACAAGACATTGAACATACCACCTCCTATCCCTTATTGCTCGATCACCAATACACATCTCTTCACTGTCAGCAACAAGCCTCTGTACATTTCAATCGCGTGTTCGTCTCAAAGTCACCGGCCTAAGACCGGGCCCCGGATCACACCGCAGCTCGTCAAGATGTCCGCTGCCGCGAATGCCGCGAAGGAGGCCGTGAAGGATGTCGCCGTGGAAGTCACAAAGACAGGCTTGAGAAGAAACTTCACAGCAGGCAGGAAAGAAGTTTTCCTGTACGTCTACTATCGTCGCCCTCTACGAAGTTGGAACAGCCTACTGACACACGCCCCAGCCCCAACTTCACCATTACATTCATGCGCCAGGACAAACTCGGACCCTACTTCGCCTCCTTCCTCGTCCCGCTCCACTTCAACAAGCTCGACATGCGCGACTACCTCTTCCACGCCTACAACGTGCGGATCAAATCGGTGCGGTCGTACGTCTTCCAGCAGAGAGTGCGCCAGGGCCGCGACAGCGACATCCGGCCGTCGAACGAATGGTTCCGGCCGCGCGCGAGCAAGAAGATGACGGTGGAGCTCGAGAAGCCGTTTGTGTGGCCCGCGGAGCCGGACAATTACGAGGCTTTTGATAAGAGTACGCATGACGCGGCGGAGAAGGATAGTGAGGAGTATCAGAAAAAGAGGGGAAGGTTGAATGATACTTTGGTCAATACGTTTGATAGGGAGTCTATGAGGGAGCAGGCGAAGGCGTTGTTGGAGGGCAGGGAGAAGTGGAAGCCGATGAAGTAAAGATGCGGTGACGGTGGATGATACCTCGTACGTCGGAAAGGTGCCGGATCTGGGGAGGTGGATGCGGATCCGGGTCATATGTAAAGTATTTGCATGGTTTGGAAGAGAGCATGGAGCGGCGTTGTTAGGGTTTGGGATCCTTTTTGTTCAGCTCTGCACAGATGTATCTGGTACCACTGGACATGCAACTATTTTCACTCATCGAGAGCAGGTTTGCCTGCCGGACATTCAATCTTCATGACACGCTCTGTCACTAGATGCTTTGTGCTCCGGATTGTTTAGTACATAGTATGCAATTTATGCTATCGACATTGCAACGTCTACAAAGTGCTCTACAACCTGGCCTTCTGCTGCAGCGCCTCCTGTACAAGCTTCTCCACCTGCTGAGAGCATCCGTAGGAGGTCTGGTATCCATATCCACCATGACCATAGTTATGCACGACCTGCACAGCCTGTCCATCAGGGCCCTTGATGATCTCCTTCTCAATCCTGATGCCACCCTTTCGCATCGGCCGCAAACCGACACCATGTCTAATGATATCGAGCGCCTCGATGCCCTTGCCCTCTGGCACGAGCTTCGGACAAAGCTCGATGCATCGTTTCATGATGCGGATGGCAAGGTTCGGATCAGGCTGGCTTTCCCATTTGCCCTCCTGCAAACAGCCGCCCAGAATGCAGCCACCACCAGCGGCACGGTGCATGATGTACGTTGCTTCATCATCGCCATCATCCGTGCCAGAGACAGTGGCCATGATGCCGGGATCGTTACGGACGAGCACAATCTGGCCTCGGGCTGGGTACAGCTTGCTGTCTTCTACGCCACCCAGCTTCAGGGACGACAATCCGGTCGCGTTGACGACCAGGTCCGCACGCTTACCGGAGTGGTGCAGCGAAGCGGCTTCGGCGACGTGTGAGACAATGCCGCGCTGGAACTTGACGCCGTTACGCAGGCATTGAGAAACCAGCCATGGGAGGTAGATGGCGGTGTTGATGCAGACGGATGTGAAGGAGGTGCCGCCGTCTATGCCTCCAGCTAGGCCTTCTTTGCCGAGGACTTTGAACTGGTAATTGGTAAGTATAGAATCCGTCCTGTTCGATTTTGGAGAAAGCGTACGTTCGGTACCACGTTGCGGAACCATGCGTCTTCCCGCATCAGCTCGGAGAACCAGTCTCCTATCGCCGTGCCGACATCTTTAGCCCGCCTGTATATCACGGTTTCTGCACAGTTTAGCGGGATGAAACAGCATGGGCCTAGCTCGTAGTCTCACCTTGGAAGTGAACGCCTGCTTCGGGTAGATTCTCTGCCAGGTTAGCCAATTCTGGCCATGTGTTTCTCTCGTAAGTCTCCGGTGCCGTGCCTTCTTTGGCAACACTGTTATCCTCGGTCAGTCGTCGTACGCCAGATAGGCCTCTAGAAGTGTCTTGAATAAGTCACTGTTTGATTGAGCTTGTTGAAACATGTGTGGCTTTTCCAAATGACATGGTCCATATTTGGCGAGCTTCAATTGGTAACGTGTACGAAAACGGCACTCACGGTAGATAGTTGGCGCCTGCCCAAGGGGAAGCGTATTCTATATCATAGTCGCCGGGCATATGTTTCGAAACAACGGTTATGCTGTAGTTGGAGTTCTTCGACAAAAGCAATGCTGTGGTGAGCGCCGATACACCAGCCCTGATCCCAGTCAATACTCCATTTACTTCCGACTATTGTTTGCTTCATTGTAGGTATTCACTCACCCAAGTACAACGATCCTTGATTGAGACATAATTGCGCCAGACCTATCAACAACTCTAAACGCGTGATAAGTGGTGTTTTGAGTTTCCCAAAGGGTTGAGTGTTTGGATGATTCAGAAACACCACGCCGGGCCGGATCACATGCAATGCTTTATGCTTCAGCCTGACCTGCTATACTCTCAAATTGAGGAGAGTCAGAGTGTCCGGCTGCAAGGCTGACCTTCACTTGAATAGTAGCTCGCCCTGCTATTGTCACGACTCTCTATTGTTGCACGGCTACGACTTAACTTATATACCTCACCGCAGCGTCCACTATCTGTATTTCTCGTCTCCAATTGCGCGATAAGGCAGGTCATCCCACTGCATCTCCAGCCGCCAAGCAGATCTTCCGCAACTCCAAAGCGATTGTCGGACGCTAAAAAGGGCAGCCGCACGCACCCAAGTCCCCTTTTACGTCACCGCTTCCACCCGGCACAGGCACAGCGGATCCGCCATTTCGCCGGTGAAAGGCGGGAGCTTGCAGAGGTATGTACAGCCTTTACACCCGCCAAAGGGCAGCCCAAACAGTCCCCACAGGGCTGCTATACCTCTTCTTCTTTGATATACACTCTCTCTTGGGTATAAGCCATGTCTTAGAATCACTTCCTTGCACTCATGACGCCCTCACGTGCATCTAATTCCGGTTCGCTCACCCTCTGTGAACAGGAGCCAAGCGATGGGAGGAACTTCGGATGAGTTCCCATTGCTGTCCGCTCTGGGCTTGTATGCAGCGGACATACGTGGTGATGGTATGTGTATCTGTTCTCAAGTATAATACCTAACCACTGACACGTGTACCAACTAGGCAACTGCCTCTTCAACGCGCTGTCCGACCAGCTGTACGGCAACCAAAATCAACACACCGCCATCCGGTCTAGAGTTATAGACTATATGCGTGAGCATGCCGACTACTACAAGATGTTCATAGACGTGCACCCTGGTGGTGGCATGAGAAGAAACCCAAAGAGAAAGAACGCTGGAGCATACTCTTCACCTGCCAGTTATGCACCACCTTCAGAGGCAGAGATCGACCGTGTGTTCGACAGCCACCTGCAGAACATGGCAAGAGGCGGTACTTGGGGAGACAACATGGAGATCTCAGCTTTCAGCTCAGCCTTTGAGGTCGATGTGAAGATCTACCAACGTGATTTTGCATACATGGTATCTGGTAGTGGCAACGAGACGCAGAGACGTGTTGCTCACATAGCCTACCATGTCAGTATTCGATCCTGAGCCTCTACCGGCAGACACTGATCCACTACAGGCCTGGGAACACTACTCGTCGATTCGTAATTTGAATGGACCTCACACTGGTTTACCCGAGGTACAAGTGATGGCCTTGTCTCCGGAAGAGGAGCAACGGCAGAAAGAGAAGCTAGAACAGACACCGCATGTAATGCCATGGATGATCGATGTGGTATCGAAATCACTACCATACCTAGCGGACAAACCTACCATCAAGCGTGTGTTGGAAGAGTGCAAAGGCCGTATCGATGATGCAGTGTCCAGACTCTTGGATGAGGAGGGCAGCATATCGTCAACGCAGGAAAGCTCCAGTGTTGAACGCGAGCAGGACAGTGACGATGAGGCCTACAACGGCCCGAACAAGAAGCAAGACCGTCGCATGAGCCGTGTTACACGGCATAAGTCACACAACGAGGATCATCGGCGGATGTTGTCCAAGCTTGCACAACATGATGGCTCTCAAGAGTCGTTTGCAAGCTCAGCGTCGGATGCTTCTGGCTTGTCAGACTCACAGCGGAGCATGTCTCAAGGGCTACCTGATGTGACATCTCACCCGGTGAAGAAGGAGGAAACGACTTCGTCAGACTCCCTCCCCAAGCCTACGATCAAGATCAAGATCAAGCCTCCAACGCCACCGGAAGACTCCTCCCAACCAGTTGGAAAGACTAAGCAAAAGCAGCAAGGTCCCGAACGGCAGACTGCTAGGGATAAAAAGGACATGAAGAAGCAGGCACAGAAAGCTGCCCGCAAGGAGCGTCAACAGGCAACGACTAAGACGGCTACCACGGGTCTCGCTCTACGGAGCAAAGGGATGACCAACACGCCACCCATCGAGTCTGGCATCCGTACGCTCTTCATTTAATGTCGATTGCCTTGCCTTGCGTAGCCTTTACTGGATACCCCTAGCTGCCTCACAGGCATGATGGATGACCTTTCTTCATCGGCGTTGGAGCCAAATCAGATACCCTCTTTTCCTTGATCTCATATATTATGAACAGCTTCATGCATTGGCGGTAGGCCAGTTTTTGGTCCTTCATGAGCGATAGCATGGCGACGGAGTTTTCGGCGTTGATCGATCAGGACAATTCTTTTTTTTAGCATTGCAGAGGGCACAATATCAGAGACGATAACACTGAAGAGCTCAGGTATCGTTCGATTGGGTTGGGAACTTTCTTTCGAGCTCAGCATTTAGAGATGAAATGCAGCGCCTGAAGCTTGGCGTATCAGTTTCCACCTTCTGTGTCCCATTCAGTTCTCTATAAGCTGTCTTGTGTGCTACAACCCCATACATGTTTACTGCAAGCACGCGACACCCTACATGTACCAGCGTGTTTACCTTTTCTGCTCCACCTCATTGGCTGTGATGATCGTTCCCCGTCCCTAAGTCCGCACTTTCTTACGTCATATGATTGGTCCAAATGTAAATTCCACGTCCAGGCAGTACACATACTGTACTTGTAATTGTGCCTCTTCTCTAGAGTATCAACTCGGCCAAACCCAGCACGCTGCGGCTCCCGCATTCCCCAATTACCATCCAACTCCTTTATTCTCCTGATCTCCGGACTCTATATTCGTCTAAGGTGTACAGGCAGCAAAGCTCCCATCTAATCCTTCCACACCACGACCATCCAAACCCATCCCATGTCCCAACCCACCCCCACCCCCACCACCACACCAATGAATTACCTCATAACCGGCGCCGCCCGCGGCATCGGGCGTGGCCTATCCCGCACCCTAATCGCCCGCGGCCACCGCGTCTTCCTCCTCGACAGCAACCTCCCCGAACTAACCCACACCCTCTCCATCCTCTCGCCCCCACACCAAAACCCCTCCACCCCGCCCTTCGCCTCCGCCCACTGCGACCTAACCTCACGGCCCCAACTCGCCGCTGCCGTGGAACAGGCGAAAACCTTCTTCAACGGCCGCCTAGACGTCCTGATCAACAACGCCATGGCGACGCCGCACGTCTGGGCCGACGAAAAGACCATGGCCGATCCGGACGCAGACATCATGGCGCAGTGGGACGCGAAACTCGCCGTCGGGCTGACTGCGCCGTTCCTGTTGGCACGGCTCTGCGTGCCGCTGCTGGCACCGCACGCGGAGCGTCCTGCTCCCGCGACGGGGGGTGCGGCGAGGGCTGGGGGGAAAAGCAAAGGGGAGGTAAAGGGCCCGGCGGGGTGCGTGATCAACATCAGTTCGACGCGCGCGACGCAGAGTGAGGAGAACCATGAGGGCTATAGCGCCGCGAAGGCGGGGCTGTTGGGGCTGAGTCAGAGTCTGGCGGTTAGTCTGGGGAGCAGGTATGGGATCCGGGTTAATGCGATTGTGCCGGGGTGGATCCATGTTGAGGATGAGAGCGCCGAAGCGGATGGGGAGGGGAGGGGGTGGGAGGAGGGGCTGGCGGAGGCGGATCATGAGTGGCATCCTGCTGGCAGGGTGGGGGGTGTGCAGGATGTGGCGGAGGCGGTGAGGTTTTTGGTCGAGAGTGGGTTTGTGACCGGGCAGGAGGTGGTGGTTGATGGGGGCGTGGGGAGGAAGATGGTGTATCCGGAGGAGTAGATGGGGAGGGCTTCGCTTCCTGCTCTTTCCACGGCTGAGTCGGCTGTAAGGGCCCCCCTGAGTAACTCAAACGACATATGTACAAAAGTGGTATCGCATGCATCCAACGTTTCTACAGCCTCTACTGGTATCTAGCCGGGTCCACAGCCCTCACGCTCACGCTTCCATCCTCCATACCAAAGTACACCGCCACTGGCTTCTGACCACCCTGAAGGCCCTCAGCCTGGGTCTGGTACCCGTTCTTGCCGAAGAACAAGCCAACCTCCAACACGCCACCGATCATCTTGATCCGCTCCGCAAGCGTAGAAACATCCCACACGCCATCCTTTCCGCTGCCATCCTTACCCGCCGCGACATCGGCTTCGGTCAGAAGAGGCTTGAACGGCGCGTCGATGATGTAAAAGCCTTGGTCTGTTTGCACGGGGCCGGTCTTTGCGAGGGAGTGTTCGCGGAGAAGGGGCTTGACGGATCCGAGGGCTATAAGTTCGCGGAGCACGGAGCCTTGGGCGATTGGGGCGACTTCGATCGGGATTGAGGGCCACTTGGTTACAAGGCGTTCTTGCTTCTTGCGGTAGTCTTGTGAATGGCGTTAGTGGTGCTGAGGACGGGAAAGGGAAGGGAAGGGTGACTGAAGAGGGATTTGTACGCACCTGCAATGCAAACGAACTTCTTCGCCCGCGTGGCCACCAGCTTCTCCTGGAATAGACACGCTCCTCCACCCTTGATGCAGTTAAGCTCATCGTCGACCTCATCCGCGCCATCAAAAGCAACGTCCAACAGGACGTCCCCTGGCAGCGAGTCGAATGCGATCGGCATGAGTCCTGCGCTCTCAATCACCTTCCTCGACTGGTATCCCGTCGGCACGAAGAAGGTATGTTGGCCGGATGGAGATGGGTGTTTCTCCAAGTGCTCCTTGATCGCCTCGACACCGTAGATGATGGTGCTGCCGGAGCCAATGCCGACATAGCGGAAGCTGCTGTCGAAGTGCTCTTCTATGGCACGGTATGCGGCCTTCTTCTTCGCGCCCTCTATCTGGTCAAGGGCGTGGTTTGCGGCGGGTACGGCGGTGGGTAGGGAGGCCATTGTGCGGGTGGAGGTGGGTCGTGAGGGCCGTAGAAGGGCGGGTAGTGAGGCTACAGGGATCCGAAGTGGTTGAGAGGGTGTAGGACGGGTGATTGGGGAACTGTGAAATTTCCGGACGCGGCAGGAGAGACGTAATTGTGAGCGCGGGATCGCTGCGGAGGACGTTAGCAGAAGGCCTCGGCGATTGAAAGCTTGTAGGGATTGATGTGTTTACCACGCAGCATCCAGCTCTATGAGATATGGAAGATGTAGAAGAGGCGTATATAAGGGACGTTTCACAGAGCCCCTTGGTGATTGGTGACTAAAGAAGCAATTGGGTAACTTACAGGTGGTGGGGTGATTGCTTGCTCTCTCCAGAGCCCGACGGTCTTGGCGCACGTCTGGTGGGGTCGAGACAGTCGACATCACCGCGGCGGGTGTTGCAGCGACGCCGGTATCGATTGGCCAGTCCATGACGGAGTTGCTACATACATCCTACATATATCACTCTACATCAAATAACAACAATGGCAGAGGCACGGGAGCTCACTCCCCCGCCATTGCACGCTGTTCCAAGCTCGAAAGAGAAGAAGTATGACAGGCAGCTGCGCCTCTGGGCTGCCAGTGGACAAGCCGCGCTCGAGCAAGCCCATATCCTCCTCATCAACTCCGGTTCAGGTGTAACTGGTGTGGAGACGCTCAAGAACCTGGTGCTGCCAGGTATCGGCAACTTCACCATTCTCGATTCTGCACTCGTGTCAGAAGCAGACCTGGGCGTGAACTTCTTCCTGGACGAGGGCTGTTTGGGCGGATTCAGAGCGGAGCACACCTGCAGGTTCCTACAAGAGTTGAATCCGGACGTCAAGGGCAACTACATTGCAGAGGTGAGAAAGAACGGCTCGCGTAGATGGACGACCGATTGACAACGCACAGCCAATAGAGTCCTTCATCGCAAAGGACAAGGCGTTCCTACCCTACACGCTCATCATCGTCTCCGCACCAATCAACCCTGCCTGCCTCGCCCTCATCAGCGACTACGCTGCCAGCAATGGAATCCCCGTCTTCTACCTCCACAGCGTTGGCTACTACTCCCACTTCTCTGTGTCTCTCCCACCCGCCTTTCCTATAGTGGACACTCACCCCGACCCAGCCTCAATCACAGACCTCCGTCTCCTCAAGCCCTGGCCCGCCCTGACTCAATTCGCACAAGAAAAGACCTCGGGTCTCTCGTCACTCTCTGCACATGATCTAGGACACATACCATACGTTCTGCTCCTCCTCCATTATCTCGAGCAATGGACGGCCAATCACAACGGCGAGGCACCCATCTCCTACAAAGACAAGACCGCCTTCCGCGAGATGGTGCGATCAGCCGGTCCTCCAGAGGAAGAAAACTACCATGAAGCAGTAGCCGCAGTCCTCAAATCACTCAATCCACCTACACCACCTTCCTCCGTTCTCGCCGTGCTGAATGCGCCGGAAGCCCAGAAACTCACACCCACCTCGGCCTCGTTCTGGTACATTGCAAGAGCTATCTACACCTTCTACGAGCAGCATGGCGAGCTACCCCTTCCGGGTGCTGTACCGGACATGAAAGCACAAAGTTCAGATTATATACGCCTACAAAACATTTACAAGAGCAAGGCACGTGAGGACTACCAGGTCGTACTAGCCGAAGTGCGGAGACTAGAGAAGCAGATCGGCCGCAGCGCGGAGATGGCTGTGGATGAAAAGGAGGTGGAGCAGTTCTGCAAGGGTGCTGCGCATGTTAAGCTTGTGCGCGGCAAGCCTCTCACTGTTGCTAGGCCGGGGGAGAGTGTGCGCTGGGGTTCCGAGAGCGCGAAAAATGCTGTTAATGCATTGGCCATGCCAGATAGCGGTGTCTTGCTCTACATCGCCTTTTTGGCTTGGGACCTTTTCACCGGCAGCCATGACGAAGATGCTCTGGGCGGCGCGGCGAAGGTGCCCGGTGAGCATGACCAAGAGCTCGACAGCGACGAGCAGAAGATGCTGGGCATCGCCCAGAAAATCCTCGACGATGTGATCACCGAGGCGGGCACGTTTGTCGAGGAGCCACAGTATGGAGAGATGAAGGAGGAGTTGGGGAAGATGGTCAAGGAACTGTAAGTGCTCATGTAGACTTATGCGATGGAGTGGTTGCTGATACGTGGTTGTAGTGTCCGTGCAGGTGGCTCGGAGCTGCATAATATTGCAGCCTTGACTGGTGGTATGGTTGCTCAGGAGGTCATCAAGGCCATCACGAAGCAATACGTGCCGATCGACAATACGTGCGTTTTCGATGGTATCACCAGCAAGAGCGCCGTGATTCGCGTGTAGTAGCGCGACTGGAGATGTGGCATGGAATTACTCAAGCGCTCGCGGTACGACATGGTGAAAAGGAGTTTAACTCTGAGACGCTTTACGGGAGGCATAATGACTGATCTGGGCGGGAAAAGGGCGTTTTATCAGCCGCATCGCATCTGCTCGATGGCGGCATTGCATGACATGGCTGGATAATAGCATAGCGCGGCGTTTTATAAAAAGGATCGATATTCAATCTGCTGTTCACTCTGCTATTCAATCTTAAACATAAATCTCAGGTTTCTGCATACTGTATGTCAGTAGGAAGAACACGTCTCGTCCTCGCTGGTTCGAGCTCCTTCCGCATGTGGAGTCAATTCGTGGCTGGAGAGCTGACGTCGCGTCTCGTGGCCCGAGCTCAGGCTGCTCCCATCCCCATTCCAGGACCAGCTCCAACCACTAACCACTGCTTGTAACAATTCCACTGCCTACTTACCATCTCTCGAAAACCCGTGCTGCCTGGCGCATTACTCGAGCCTCGAGAACCTCTTCTGCCATTCTACAATCGTCCTATTGACAGCGGTCGCATAAAGCAGCTATGGACTTCTCCGACATCTTGTACGTGGAGACCGGGACAGCTGGCGCAAGCTGGTCGCAAGCTTGTGGAGGATATAGCTGACAACGGACGCAGTCGCATAGTCAACCTGGCCGTGGGCGTCTTCATGGTGCTTGGTGGTGTGGGACAGTTCTTCCCTAGCATTGGAGTGTACGATCATGCCCCTCCCATCACCACCCCAGCATACCGCTAAACGCAAGCAGCCAGGGCATCATTGTCGGCGTCTACGTGATCCTGTTCGGTCTCGGTATGTACATGTGTAACGCGATGATAGGAGAGTGGGCGCTAATGGGGATATAGCTACGGGGCTGCTGGAGTTCCAGATCCCGCCACAGGTCGCGCGCTATGCGTCGTTTATGTTCTCCTTCATTGGTCGCGGCGTCTGTACGTATCACCACCTCCCCTCCCGCCAGCCACCTCTTCTACCCTTCTCCCCTCCAACAACAACCTCTCCAACCCAGCTACCCAAATCACGGCTACCAGAACCGCTCTCCTCCCCTCCACCAGGAAGCAGTGCTAACAACGACCACAGTCTACATCTTCATCGGCAGCATCATCATGGGCGATAACTGGTGGAAGTACACCGCGGGCTCCATCGTTGCCCTCGTCGGTATCGGATACGTCGTCCTCGAGTACATTCCCAGCATTGAGCCGCCGGCGAATATGAGGGATGCTGATGCCGGCTGGGGCGCTGAGCAGGTGTAGAGAGTGAGCGGACAATTTGTCGCGGAGCGAGCTCTGGACTTGCGGCGGCCGACGGCGGAGGAAGCGAGTAGGGATGTATAACGGACATGGAGGGGTGGAGGTGTAGGCTGTATGATACAGGGAATTCGGGCTGGATAAACGAAGGAAATGTGAAGAGAGGGCCAAGGTGGCGAAGTTTGGGTTCTGGGGGGCAGGGTGGAATAGGTGCTGTTGAGCAGCGGTATCTCATTTGAGCTGATGGCTGCACTTTTTGGAGCGATTGAGCTTGTACTGATCTTGTGTAGAGTAGACGCAAATTTCAGGTTTCGGAACAACTTTGTACTTTCCTATTAACGTCAAATTGCCCTGTGGGCATTGTGAAAGGCTGATCACTCCACAATAGTACTTTTTGTCGCTATGCGTAACCGCGTCCAGCGCGATACCAAGTCTGTACACGGCCCGCCCTGCAATCATCTGCCCCTACCTCCATCAACGCCGGAGTAAGGTCTACCACATAGGAACCGACGTCCGCAAATACCATAAGTCAGAAGCTAACGCACCAGATCCTCCTCTGACCCTCCCGCACCCAGAAGCCGTAACTTCTGCCCATGCCTATGCAGCGACAAGTGTCGGGCATGCGACCTCCGCTTGACAGAAGCATCCGTACCGGTACCACAAATACCACAACTGGCCTGACAACCAGCTCCGCAGTAGTCGCCCGTCGAACCGCACCAGCCGTGCTGGCTGCAGCAGTCACCGAATGAGGAGCCGGCGCACGTGGTGCTGCTGTTGCAAGCGCCGTCGGTGGAGACGGTGAGTGCGGTAGTTGCGGCTGCGGCTACAGATACAGCCGTCGCGGAAGCAGAAGTGGAAGCACATGCAGATGCAGCATTCGCCACGACTGTCAAAGACGAAGAAGCGACACCAGCGCCACCGGAGCTGTATGCCTCGCCAGGCCCAGCCCCAGCAGCAGCAGCAGCAGCAGCAGCAGCAGCAGGCAAATACGCCTCACCGCCCGTCTGCGCCGGGCTCGGTAGCGGCAGACTGACCGTAGCAAACGGCGGCGTAAGGACCCTCATATAGTCCGGCGGCCCTTCAAAGTCACCTCCGTTACACGCAGCCACAATGGCAGCGCACTTCTCGTCCCAGATCGCACAATTCGCGCCTCCCGTCGGCGGCGCGGCGGCATAGCACGCCGTGCACTGGTCCCAGCACGCTGCGCTCGCGTTCCAGCATCCGGCTGAGGTCGTGTATGGCGAGAGCTCTATGCCGCACCAGTTGGCGACTTCGAGGACGCAGGCGGCGGGCTTTAGACCCTCTGTTTGCGTGAGCTGGGGGGTCGTGTTTCTGCGGTTTGTGGAAACGGTAGTTTCGTCGTCGTCGGCTGGGTTTGTGTTCGCGACGGGGGAGTAGATGGGCGGGCCCGGCATCGGGTATGGCAGCTTCATCGGCACGCTCCAGATGTCGAACGTCAGTGCCGGCTGGCCCTCGGCCACGTAGCCGGGGATCTCGACGGTGTCTGCAGGGGTGGGGACGGCGGTGGCGGTCCCAGAGCCTTGGAGGAACAGCTGCGCGCACCCGACGTAGAATTGCGGGTCCGAGGGGTTCTTGTCTGCCTGGTGCAGCGCCAGCAGCTCCGGTCGAACGAGGTAATAACCCCCCTCAAGCCCACTTGGTAAAGAGACGGAGAGATGGCCGTTGTTAGCGATGATGGTCTCGGTGCACCATTGGTTGGTCGAGGAGTCGTAGCCGGAGCCCCAGATCTTGAACCAGCCGTCGCCTGGGGCTGGAGAGGTGAGGGCGGAGGCGACCTTCTTCAGATATACGGCGCAAGGGCCTTTGTGGGAAATGTCGATGCTGCCTCGGGACGGGTCGTTGGGCCAGTCACGGTATTCGAAGGTTAGGGTGCTGTTGGTCGTCGCGGCGCAGATGCGGGGGACGCTGAGGGTGCCGTTGACGCCTGGAGGGATATTGTTAGTATAGGGTGGATGTGGAGCTGCGAGTGAGGGGCTTACCGCATGCCATGTCGGTGCTAGAGATGTTGGCGATGGGGTCGGTAGCTGTGCTGGGGTCGACGGGCATACGGATACAAGTACCGTTGCCCTGTAGGCAGTCAGTTTCTGTAACACCGCATAGATACTGTACGTGGTCCGTACCTGATCTTGACCGTCGATGAACAGCCTTGAGAAAAGAGTATGGGCGTCTACATTCTGGATGGCCACCAGGGCTAGAAGAACGCTTAAAAGCATCTGCGGGAAGTATTTCATGTTTGCTGTAAGAAGAAATGATTTGCTTTTTGCAATATTGACAGAAAAGGCTGGAGTTACTCTGTGGGCCAGCACAGAAGGAAAGTGTGCGGTAACAACGGTGTGAGTGAGCAGCAAGAAGAAGAAGACGAAGGTGGAAAGAGTGACAATGTGAAAAGGAAAGCGTTCAGGGAAGAAAGCTATTGATCATGCGATGTAGGAGAGTCTCCAGTGTTGTGGGAGAAGTTGGTGGACGTGCGTGGTACCGTGACGAGACATAATCAAAGCTGGAGCGCCTCTGTGTCGATACGCGGTGTCACGAGCGGCTACGTCACATCACCATAGAAGGCAGGAACTTGAGAATTACATGTATGAAAGGGACCTACAAACAGGAGATTACTGAATCCTCTGGACGGGACAATTTTCAAGTGTTGTATGAGGTTGCGGTTGAGGCAATACTAGGACAGGATGAGCTTGCAAGCCACATGCAGCTACCCGAAGGGATGTGTGACCTGAGCGATCCAACCAGTGCAAGGCCAGCCCATTCTTCTCCATGACAGCCTTCCGTATGTCCACAAAGGACGCTCTGTACTTCCCTCACTTGAGCGTCCATATTCCTTGAGCAAATCCCTCCGTTGGCCTCGCCATAACTCCAGTCATTAGCGTCATCAGAACCATATCCGTGTTGGTATCATGAAACGAACACCCCAGCGCCCTCGTAATTGAATTAATCAGCAATGCTGAAACAATTCATGCCCAGATATCCGTCGGTTTATTGTGTGTTCATTCGATCATTCAGCGCTTTGTATCGCCGAAGCCCTGAAAAGCGTTAGCATGTAACTCAAAAACAGTGCAATTGTCTGTTTCTTACATAGATAGGGCTTCCGAGCTGTATGATAGGAGTCGGGTCAGTAAGTATGACATTTCAAGTGTCAAGATTCCACTTACGCGGTTAAGAACGAAGACAACCTGTAGTCAATGATTAGTAGTGAGACATAAGGCCTGGAGGTGGATAGAGGTTCACTTACATCTGTGACTGTGACAGTCTTGTGGGCTCTATACTCTGCATACAATTAGCATCAACTATAACTTACGCACTGTAGCGGTGGCTTTGTATGGTCCTTACCGACGAGCCTGACAATCATCTCGAGGAGCTATTACGAGATTAGCGAATACTGAAAGCAAGTCGAATAACGATACACCTACTCTCTCCAGACGCTGTTTTAGTACCTGACGGGTTTCTTCGTAAATAGTTCCAGAGATGCGTTTCACCCCACCACGACGGGCCATCCTCCTGGACGTAATTTAGCTCATGGCTTTTAGGAATGGTCGCACTTTAGGAGTACTCACCGAATATCTCCCTTAGTGGCTCCTCGAATGTTGTCTCTAATTATCTTCCTATGGTTGATGTCAGAATTGCTCGATCGAGTGGTGCAGATCGTGGTTAAGGTACTTGTGTCTTTTGAATGTCTTTCCCTTTCCCTTGCCCAATCCCAAACCCAGACCTGCACAGCCCGGGGTTATGGGAGCTTTGCTTTTGACTCCTGGTCGTCCAGACATGCTAGCGACACGTGAAGTGAATTTCCACCTTGTTGATAGTCGTGTGCAGCAATCTTCTGTACTGCCCGTGTAATAGGTTACGTGTGATAAACACTGCAGCGAATGTGAAATATGCGGTGATCAATGGAAAGAAACGTCCAGCACCTGATGAGGATGTCGAGAGGTGGAAATGGTAATGGCATGTTTATGCGGGGAGATACCGTGCCCTGATAGGCAACGGTTTCACATTGTGGGGCCGTGCGCAACGCTTGCTGCATGGATCTTTCTTCACATTAACCTCATTCATTTGCGGGGAGCAGCGAATGCGATTGGAGTGAATTGCGAGGGAGATTTACTTACTTGTCCTCTGCTGTTAGTTGAAGGCTGCTCGATCGACTTTGGTATTGGGTTGGCCTGAAACTGGGGAGAAACTTCGAACCGTCTTGCGGCAGAGAATCTTATTCGACGAGTCACGGGCGCTGATACTCCGGACGGAATCAAGTTGTCGGTCTAACCGAGTAACAAAGGAAACAGTGGTATAGACTGGCGAGGGGAGAGACGTGGAAATTTGGGCAGATCAACATGGCGGACGCTGACGAAGATGCGATTCCACGCACTGGTCCAGATGCGGGAGAGACTGATCTCTCTGACGAGACTCAGGATTTCCGTTTCTTAGCGAGCATTACGTGAGTCGTAACGTCAAAGCTCTGGAAGCTCATGTCTGACATCTGATGTAGAGGCGAAGAAGTCAAGATCCCAAAACGTGGCGAAAAGGACTTTGAGCCGCACGAGACGGCTCTTCAGTCCAACATCCTGGCCGCTTCCCGAGCAGCAATGCATGGCGCTCTGTCATATCCGCGGATACACACGCCGAAGAAATATACGCTAGCGATCTATCACCCGGAGACTAACATGGCCTACGCCGAGGATCCAAAGGGACCGCTCTTCAAGTCAATGGGAAAGGTGTACCCGCCCAAGGACGATCCGCTGGGTATGCGGGAAGCGAACGTGAATAGGCTCTGGCTTCTTCCAGAGGAGATCTTGTACTTGCTTGAGAGAGGCACTGTGGACGTAAGATGGCCTGCTGAAGGCGACGAAGAGGATGGACTGGGAGTCCCGATGAGTTTACAGGGTGCTTACGCTGCATTCATCGGCATGGAAGATGGTACGGGAGGTGTCCTTACTTTCGAGCGGTACTCGGTCTATGCTGGATTAAGAAGAGCAGGCTACATGGTGCATCGAGCGCCAAGTTGGGATGGGCCAGGGAACGCGCCTGGTGGAGAATGTCTCCCGCCGCTACCGGGGACGTCATGGAGTTTGGGGCTTCTCTCCAGCAGGCTAAGGTCGTCATTCTGGCGGAAAGCTGGTGCCTCAAGCAAAGACCAGATCAGTGGCCCGCTTGCCGCGCCTTCTTGCTACCGAAGCTATGGTTAGTCTGCTGCATAACTCCTCAGGAACGCCGCTAACTTTAACAGCCGAGATATACCGACGGCTTGCACTGGTGCCATTCTACGATCCCGCTCTCCGCTCTCCAGATGGCCCGGCTCCAACAGATCCAAACTTCCGCATCACGTACCACGTCTACAAGCCTGGTTCTCCATTGTACAAGAAGTCAGATCCAGGTCCACCAGATTTCCGCATCGCCGTCGTCAACGCCAGGGAGACCTGTGTACCGACACTGGCTCAATTGGGCGCCTTGCTGGACACGACGCCGTACGTGCCACCGAGGGAGGACATGCAGCTATACCAGAAGCTGAGACATGGGTATAAGAGCATAATTCTTGCCATCGTCGACCAAGGCGTAACGAGTTATCTGCGTTTGGCTGACTCTGGTATTGGGAGAGAGAAGCTGTTTGAGAGGGTGTTCAAACCGGGTGGTGGCAAGAGGGGAGGTGGCCCGAGGGGAGGTGGCCCGAGGGGAGGTGGCAAGAGGAAAGGCAGGTGAATCTGACTAGGCAGTTAACGGACAGGATACCACACAACGAGAGTTGGCATTTCTGGGAAGTCAGGCTGCGATACCGATTCATGTCTGATCTTACCGTCCCTGTTTCGGATGGAGGAATGACCTGGGAAAGCACTAAGCGACAGGTGATTGAGTAAGACATGTATCCCTTCACGAGGGGGCAACATCAGACGCCGGTTCAGGACGCATACAGAAGCATAAAGGCGGCTCTAGGCGCCGTGAAGCAGCCTTTGAACAAACGCAGCATGAGCACGTGAAGGCTCCTGCCGTAAAAGGAAAGAGCCGAAATTAAGCGCAGTAGCGCGTCATGTCGCGTTCACAAGTCGGCAAGCCTCTCGTTACTTTCATACACCCACTTGATGCCTAAAACTTCTTCCACTCACTTCGATATGTGACTCTTCTCTCGTGCTGTAGCACAACGGCAAGTTTTCTTCACCTTTACCTTTCATCTACGCTCTTTCCACTTCAGCCAGTACCCAAAGCTGCCTCGTTAAAGCAAACTTCAACATGTCTGCGAATCTCTGCTACAATTGCGGAGATTGCCATCTCCCGCGACCATGCAATATCCCGCCCATCCCGTGCGGTATCTGCAAACAGAGCGGACACATGTGGAACTTCTGCCACCACGGCCCTAAGCACTTTGATCCGGATTTCACGGTGAGCTAGCATTCCATACCAAACTTATTGATCTCTTGGAACGTGAACACACGAAGAGTAACCGCTAATATTGAGGCTGCTATAGTATCTCATGCTTTGCCACAACTGCGATCAATGGCACCTACCAGAGCCTTGCAAGCTTGAGTGGATTCTGTGCCCAGGTTGTGGTCAACTCGGTCACTTCCACAAATATTGTCCAGTTTCTCCGGCCCCGATGATTCACCTAGCTGAACCTGCTACTAAGCGCCAGCGTACAGAACATGGAGACCACAGCATGATGATGGACACCCCACAACAGCAATCACTCCACCTAGGTGCCCAGTCTGTCGGCAGTCTCACTTTCCAAGACACGGTACGACAGAAATATCAGATTGCGGAAGAGGTCATCTCTGCGCTGAAACATTATACAGCACAAGAGATTCTGGGCAGGATTGCTGGACATCAGTCACTAGTCGTCCAGCAGCATCCGCCACAAAAGCGCACCGCGTCCCCTGAAGAGCTCAAGAATATCTATGAGAGGTTGGGAGCTTTCCGCCCGCTTGCTCCTATGAACGCTCCTGAAGCGACTATTCAGACCCAGTCAGCATTGCCACCAGAGATCAAGCTCGAGAACCCTTTCCTGAGCCAACAGCAGGCAAACACAGGCAATGGAATCAAGCAACAGCTGGACGACGTGCATATGCGCCATACTGACCTCATCGCTTCCTCTCCAACACTTCCTTCAACGGACATCACGCCAAACACCTCGAAAAGAATGGAAGTTCCAAACCAATTGACGAACGTCCAGAATTCACAAGCCACACAACCCATTAATGCTCAAGAGATGGCAACCGCGGACGTTAATTCGAATCAGGGTTCCGGCTCTGCTGCATCAGCTATTAAGGGCAAGAAGAAGGCTACGACGGCAACTCCTCGTGTCCGCAAGAAGGCAGCACCGAAGAAGAAGCAGGGTCTGCCGACCGCACCAGGATCGAACACAGAGGCTAGCGTGGCTCCTCCACAGGACGAGCTAACGCTGCAAAATGCGCTTCGTGGCTTTGAATCGAAGAACGACAGCACGGGATGAAAAGAGTGAAGCTCGATATGACAACTGCCCAGGGGTTGATACTACGAGGGGAAGACAACGAGACGGAAGAGCGATGTTGTAACGTGCGCTATGCGGCTGGCCAGCTAACGAAAGGAGCAATCTGCAATGGAAAGGGCGGAGTTGAAATGATTAGACACCTAGCTTTGCCACACCAAGGATGAACCAAACATTTGAACTGTTTCTCAAACCCACCTGAACCTGACACTCGTGACTGGAGTTGACTAAACACTACCCCGATCCGAAACACCAGGCTATGATAGATCTGGGCTGCGAACCGCCCATCAACAGAAGAATCCGCCCGTAACATACATATAAGTTCTCCATCCCACATCGATCCATCAATCCATCACTTATCCTCATACTCCATGATTCCACACAGAAAAAACGCATCAAAGACAGACCCATCCTCAAGATGTCGCCATAACCCATCTCACGATGCAACTCACAAAAAAGTCCAGCCCAACCCTCCCCTCCTGTCCCAACCCAACTCCGCCAGGCCCCGCCTCCATCAAGGCGCCCCGCTCCCAGCCCTCCAAACCGCACTCAACCAACCGCCGCCAAACCCCTTCTTGGCCGCCAACCCAGTCCAATCCTGCCACTCGCCGCCATCGACAAACGCCGCGATATCGTCGCCGCCGAGCCGCGTCTCCAGACTGTTGAGCCAGGCGTCCTTTGTCGGCACGTCCCACGGAGTTTGTGGTACTGCTGTTGCTGGTGCGGGGAGCGGTGGTGGGGGAAGGCAGGGAGAAGGGTGCTGGGTTGAGGGTGAGGCGTAGTGCAGGCCAGGGAGCGCAGAGCCACGGCTTGGTGGTGAGGCGTGGGAGGGCGTGGAGGTTGTGGCGCTGGCGGGGGAGAGGAGGGGCGGGATGCTGCTTGTGGGTCGGGGATCGGCGTAGGGGTGCGTGGTTGAGGTTGGGTAGGTGTAGGCTGAGAAGCTGCGGAAGAGACCGGGGCCGGAGCCGCCGGTTTGGTTGATGCTGAAGAGGTGGGTGGGGGAGGGGTTTTGGGTTGGGTGAGGCGGCGCTGCTTGTGAGAGCGGAAGGGATGTGGCGGCGGCGTGGTTGATGGCGTTCCAGCGCTCGTCTTGACGGGCAGTTTCTGAGGTGGAAGGTGGTGGTTGGTTCGGTCGTGGGATGCCAAGCTCGTTCTTGACGGCTGGACTGATGTGCTCGGGGATTCCATACTCAGGTAAATCTCCTTCTTCTGTCATGGAGATGTCGGCCGGCTCAGGGTCTTCATCATCCAGATTTCCGAACTCGTTGAGGGTCTTCTCAAGCAGCTTGTACTCCTCCAACCCGCCCCCTGGTCCGCCTTCTCGAAGAGTCAGGTGGCGTGTAGAGGCGTGTAGGTGCTCGTCTTCAGACACCAGATTGCGAGTATTGAACCTGTAGTCCGTTATGATACGCCCGTAATATCGGTGCATGCGCTTGATCGTCCTGAACCAGCCGTCTGCCATCCGCAACCGCGGACGCATCTGCCCAATGAGCTCGAGCGCTTTACTCGCAGCTTCCTCGCCATTGCTATCATCTTGGAAAGCCTGCTGGGAATGTGACGACTTAGTTTGTGACGATTTCGGACACATATACCCATCCGGGTCCATCCAGGGAAAGTTGATGCAGTAGATGCCAACAAAAGCAACGGTGTAGAGGGCAAAGCCAATGATTGGTGTCTCAACCAAGGCTGACCACTCTTGACAGGATCTGACGAGATTGATTATGTCTCTAGCTGCGCTGAAGCACTCACTAGCGCTCTGCTCCCAGAAGCCGGGGGGAACACCGTACTCGAGCGGTGAAAGAAGGGGTGGATCTAAAGGACCTTCTGGTTTCGAGCAGCGCAATGGGATGAAGGGTATGTATTCGCGGTGAAGTATGATCTGGCAAAGCGAGTAGACTGTATGAACCAAAGTGTAGGGCGTCGAGGTGCGAAGATGTATATGCGCGGAAGTGTTCTGGGGTGTCAATGTGTTGTTACGCGGAAGGTCGGCTTTGAAGTCGCTGACGGCCTTGCGGAGATTGTACCATCCGCATCTTGTGTCCCATGGTGGAAAACGTTCGCGTCTGAAATGGTCAGCATCATGCATTTGCAAGTCGAATGAGTCCTTCCGAAACGCACCTGCGACCACCTGCACAAGACCAACGAACCACTTTGCCATAGGTCTCCAAGATCCTGATATACCGGCTGATCAGTCCCTCATCTGCACCTAGCTCCCATTTTACATATTCTTCTTGCCTCTGGGGACTGTTCCTGCTGGTTGTATGGCTCGACTGCCGAGCACAGGTCTCGTCCTCGCTTTGAGTCCTGGGTCTGGCAGAGGTCTGGGTTTGACCATAGACTTCAGCTCGCCCCGCCACATCTTCCCGCTCTTCGTCTAGAAGCAACGTCCTGACATTCTGTCCGAACAGAAAGGCTTGATCGCTTGCAGGCAACTGTAGGCGCAACTCTTTCGCATGAAGCGCCTGCGGTCGATACTTGCCACTACTTAGATACCGGTCCATAATGAAGCAACTCCAGAACGTTCTTCTCCTGACCTCCTGCTCAACAAAGCCGTCATCATTGTGGCCCAGCCTTGATCTTTTGACGCCAATCTCCTGGACCTCGCTGCTCAAAGCTAAAGAGCGAGACAGAGACCAAGGATCATCATCGAGGTCATGCTCGTATTGCAGGCCCACAGCTTGTGCAGATCGAATTGCGACTCCCACATATATCCATGCTTTCGCACCTCGACACATTCCCCACTCATGTAGGGCGAGCATGAGCATCGCCTGAATGCGTTCCAGGTCATACTCGCCAAGCCTCTGTCCAAGCGAACCTGCCAGTCTTGCACGAGCTGCCGTTCCATAGTACTCTGAAGCAGCCAATGGATTGCTGGGATGCCCCGGGCCTGGCGGTGAATGGTGGGCCACTAGCTTCGGATGGAATCGAGCAGTAAGCGCAAGAAAAGCAAGTAGGAGCTCTTCTGAACCTGGTGGACGGCTCGTGCGTTGTGGCTCCGCCGTAAGGAGGTGGTATTGCATGGCTTGCGCATTTGCTTGGTGTAGCGGCTTAAGGAAGGTCGGGCGGTGCAAAAACGGTAGGTCGGCAGAGAAATGCAGCTGAAAGATCTCATACTGCAGATAGTCAGATCATGACGGATTCTCTTCATGCGGCTTGAAAGACGTACCAGCTCCTGCCATACTGTTGGAGTCAGTAGACTTGAGTTCAAAGCATCGCTTATACCATCGTGAGCTTGCCCACCAGGCAATGGAAGTTCTCCAGGAAGCCCAGCTAGGCTTCTTCGAGGCCGCTGTCTTCTGATCTGCTATGTCACGTCAATCACACCTGACACAGCGTTTTGATTGAGATCCAAGACCATACCTCACTCTCTGAGCTGCTAGCAATCAGGCTCGGTACACTCAGGCTGCTTTGCCTCTTCCTCGAACCAGCAATAGGATCGGGATACTGACAATGCCTCCCACTGGCGTCACAACCTTTACACGTCGTGTTGACGCCATCGTTCACACATTTGACCTTGCTGCGCCTGCATCGCACGCAAGCGATCGAGGACCTCATTCGCGCCGCATTCTTAGCCGGCGGTGGCGGGCCTGTGAACTCAGTAATTCGCTCGACGGCAGACGCAACGATGGGTAGCTGCTGCTGGCGAAGTGAAGGGAGAGATGATTTACTTTCAAATTGCAGGAATGGATGTTCGTGAGGCCGTGATATGTCGCTGCCGTTTGAGGAAGTTCGTTGGCGTTTGGGGGATGGCGGAGTGTGGGGGGCGAGCAACGCGGAGAGCGGTGCGGAGGAAATGTTGGCGGTTGGCTGCAGGAGTTTAGGAGCCAGGAGAAATTGCTTTATGACACAGATTGATTGGTAAAGTAGTCTGATTGGGGACGGAAGAGATTTGCAGTTAACTACGCGGACGCGTGACAGGAGATGAAATCGAATAGAGGTCCCTGCGAGTGGGAAGGCACGATGCGCGGTAGTGGCGGGCAGGCGCTGTAATCAAAATGGATATCCCGGTTTGGTATCGGCAACGACAGTGGGTGAATCAAGCCTATCGTTTCAGTTTCATACAACCTGAAAAATGCAGGAATGAAGCGAGAAAAGCAGTAACTTGGGATTCAAGGTTGGGAGAGAGGAGGATAGGCGGCGCCATCCATCATAATAGCTCCAGGCGCAGCCATGTCTGTCCCGAGCAGGAGGCAGCGGCCGGCATCTTCCCCGCCAAAGAAGGAGCCCCAGTCGGTCCACCGCGGCCTAGAAACAGTCGGGCTTCAGGCCGCAGCCGCATGATGCTGTCAACCGGGACGGAAGCAGCCCAGCTGTCCCCCCACCGAAGCCGCCTGCACCGATCAGGATGGCAGATTGCCCGTGCGGCCTGCATTCGTCCCGTCCTCGCAGCACGACATTGCCACAAAACCGTCCATGTACGCAATTGCACAGATTTGCGGCTGCATTGATGCATTGCTATTCGACGCTCACGGTTGCACCACTGGGCATGCATTCGACGTTGGCCGGCATGCAGACGTCAACCCGTCCGGCTCCACGAGTTTGCAGTCCCGACGCGGTGGTCTATGGACACGCTAAACCAGCCAAGGGGTCTCAGCCTTGCATTCCTCCAAGCATTTGTCACATTCTGCCGACCCGCTGCGGCTGTTCCATCAGCTCCATTGGTCGCTGCCCTCAGATCGTGGCCATTAGGGCAGCGTTCACCTCCTCGCTTCGGCACAGTCCAGGGACCAGCTTGAGCTTCACAAGCAACAGAGATGGCTACCTTTGTTTCTACGTGCATACAAGCCGCTGCAGGGCCGTCGTGACTGCTTGGCTCGTCTGGGCTGAGCTGAATGAACAGCCACGCAGACCTTATGAGAGAGACTTCCTAGATTTATCGCTACTTAAGTCCGCTATTTCGCTCTTGCGCAGCCTACTCTACAAGGATCTGGCTTATTGGCTAAGGATTCTGTCAACATGTACATGACGTGCGCTTTTCCGTCAGGTGATTGAACGCGGCAGGACCCATCCCTTTACATGCTTTGCTGTAACCCCTTCCTTGCGCGGTTCTATGGTCGCCTTTGGTTTACTTGCAACTTCGGCTGTCTCCGTGCTCTCAGGTGCTTCCGGGCCCACCAAGCAGGGCAAAACGTCGTACAATGCTGCAAATGTGTCAGTGAAACTCAAGCATCCTCAATGGTGATGCGCTCTTACCTTGGTCCAATCTCGTCGTATTCTGCCTTCGTGTGGCAGTAGCTCTTGAACTCCGGAGTCTGACCAAGCAAACTGCCACCAAACCATGGACCGTGCCGTTGCCTCTTGTGAGTGATGACCTGGACGTCAAGACCTCCGCTCTTCGCCCCTCCGCTCCTCGCCTCGGACGCCTTGATGCGTGCGTCAACGAGATGCCTAATGTCTCTTTGCAGTCTGCGGCCGAAGTTCTCGTAGAGAGTCGAACCACCCGAAAGCACAATGTTCTTGTACAACCCTCTTCGCACATCGATTGGAGACGTCTGGATGACGGTGTCGACAATGTTAGGCAATGGAGTCAGGAAGTCTGACGAGTAGATCTCAGGGTTGAAGAAGATCTCTGGTGCCAGGAAACGTTCGTATCCGACTTCCACAACAACAGACTTTCCGTTAGGGTGCGTCACCGTGTGGTTGCCGAACCGATCTGGTTCCCTGTCGTACCGTGCGAACTCCTTGACAATATCGGGGCAAACGTAACAGAATTCTTCCTTGATCTTCTCCGCCGTCTTCAGTGAGCTGTCTGGCTCACCACGGTCACGGAGAAGGCTCTGCACAAAGTAAGTGATATCACGTCCGGCAATAGGTATGCTCTTAATAGAGGAACCAATGACATATCCCTCCGCGACAGGAATGACGTGAGTGACACCCTCTCCAGAGTCAATGACCGTTCCGGTAAGAGAGCGGTCCTGCACCTTTGAGGACGTCCATGAAGCGGCTAATGCCAGTACTGCTTGTACGGCAATGTAAAGACCAGCGCAGTTGAACGACTCGAACATGATCTCGGCGGTGTTTTCGCGGTTCTCGGGTGGGTTGAGTGGCTATATGGCGTTAGATGCCGCAGTACAATAGTGGGGTAGGCGAACGTACTGGCTCTGTGAGGAGGAAGTGGTGATCTTCCGGTTCAACACGCAGATACTTGAAGATTGAATTTGACCAGAAGCGTTCCATATGGTCCTGCGGCAAGTCAGCAGGCGCGGTCGTCGCCTCAGCTCAGTCAATGCGCACCCAATTCTCGATCTGTCCATGCCTTATAGGGTAGTGAATACCATAGCCTGTATTCGTCAGTCTCTATGCTCTTTCCATTCTTTGGTATCTCAAGCTTTGATATACCGGGTCCACTTGCGGCCGCTAGAGCCTCATCACCAATGAAGAAGTCCAGGTCCTCAGTCCCCCTCTTCATTGACAAATGTCCACCAGGTCCTGCACCGCCCGTAAGGTATGAAGGCTTGTTCGCGACAGCGGGTCTGCCTGATCCTGATCCTCCGGCACCTCCAGTTGGACCTTTCGTAGCGATTGCGGTTGGGAAGACGAAGGAAGGGGAGTCGTTTCCGGCGAAACCTGGGGACCGTTCTCAGCAATGGGCGCAACAATGCATCTTTCACCTCTCCTCACCTAGCTTCGAGTACCCCGTACCGCTGGAGTTATGTTAGTGGATGCCTGCAGTCAATGGCTATACGGGAGCTTACTTGTCCATGACAACGGCGGGAGTTTGGTTGGCCATGGTGACCGAATGCGCGTTTCTTTCTGGGTTCTAAGCTTCGTCGATAAGTTCCAAGAGTACCCTTGAGGCTGGAAGCGTGTGAGAGTCACGGGAGTAGTGGTAGCAATGCGCAGGCGCGGTAGTTGAGGATGTGGTCAGACGCAGGTACCTGGAGACGTTACGTAGCCCAGCGGATGGCCAGCCCGCCCCGCCATGCCAAGCCATCCGAGTCCACCTTTGAAGCCGCCTCACCCTGCTGTTTCCTTTCACCTGTAAAGGGAGACGGATTGTTTAGGTACATCGTAGCACCAGACTTTGCACACGCAAACGGGGACTGGAGCTTTTCACACGACGCGTTGTAATGATCGGGGACTAACATGACATGGGCCATTCAAAACCTTGCATAAAGTAATGGCGGACAAGGGGATGGTCGCTCCTTCTCGATATAGAAAGACGCGCTGTAGGCAGAGCAACAATTCCCGTCTCCTTCTAGCCACCGTCATCTCCTGAACCACTATCACATCCCACCTTCATCTCCCTTTTCCTCTCTGCGGTGGACACAAGTAAGCAATTATAGTGTCTCTGGTCCACGAGCATTCATTCTTTTCACACCACTCGCACCCTCCGGCCGCTCTGCTCCAGTCTCATACTTCGTCACTACGGGCAGACAGCTCTCCTATCTTCTAAGACTCCGACATTCACGCACTCAGACGACATCCTAAGATTCTCACGTGCTTCTGAATCACCTTCACGGAAGGGCACCTTGAGCACGTCCTTTTCTCAGAGAGCGGCTGCTTTTCACCCGCGCTTGTGCTTGACGCGACACCACCGAGTCACACATCGAGCCATCCCCACCTACCTAGAGAAGGCAATCCTCAGCGGCAGACTTTCACGTCACGATCTTCGAGGAACTCAGTCTTGTCACAGAAACCCACAACTTCCCGAGCCAGTGAAAACGCCCGTGCTTGGGACCGATTGACCTCATCTGCGGCATACGCGGTATCGCAATCGCAGAGTGGCGACATGTTTTACCACAAGAAGAGCAAGAAGGGTGTCAACACGGCCTGTATCTTCGTGCATGCCGGAGCGGGGTATCACAGCGTTCAGAATGAGGGTATCCATCTGGGAGCTTGTGTAGAGTAAGTACCCCGTAGAGCCGGCGTTTGACAGGTACTGACACATATCAGCGCCGCCCGGTCCGGAATGGCTATCCTGAGGAGCGGTGGTTCCGCAGTCGACGCTGTTGAAATCGCCATCAAGATCCTCGAAGACCGAGAGATAACCAACGCCGGTTATGGAAGCAACCTTGCTATCGATGGAGTGGTCGAATGCGATGCAACTGTGGTGGACAGTCTGGGCCGGAGTGGGGCTGTTGGCGCAGTTTCTCGTGAGTTGGTATTGCGGCACATGCATTGAGCATCCACTAACAAGCTCTAGAGGTCAAAAACCCAATATCGCTTGCTAGACTAGTACTGGAGGGCACCACTCAACAGCTCAGTCTGCGTCGTGTTCCACCAAATCTGCTTGTAGGACAAGGAGCTACGGACTTCGCCTACGACAACCACATGCCTGTTCTGCCACATGACGCGCTTATCTCTCCCGCAGCGCGCGAGCGATGGCTGAGATGGAGGGCAGACCTCAGACATGCAGAGAGAAAGGAGGATGAGGGTAGAGACTACGGAAGATCGTCATCACCGCTACCTACCGATCCGGATATGGCTCCCATGGAGGAAGGAAGGATTCAGAACGAGATCCGTCGAACCCACACCAAAGCCATGGAACAAGCTGTATGGAACGAAGGGCAACCAATCTCTCCGCCTCCTTCCTCTAGTCGCCGAAGCCCAGCAGATTCTCCAAACAGATCTGCACCTGTTTCAGTCACCTCCAGACCTGTTTCAGTCACTTCCAGCCACATCTCAAGCTCGTCAAACACCACGCCCGAACTCTGCGATCGTCCAACCTTTGACACAGGGGTATATATGGATCCTAGAGGCCCCCCAGGCATGCTTAGAGAAGCGTCAAAGAACCCTTTCGTGAACAGCACCCAGTCTTCCATTGGCGATGACACGGCTTCACGTACCGGTATAGACGGCCAGTCCTCTTTCTACGACTTAGCGGATCGCGAGATCGACATGACCAACACAGATGGTGTGGGTGTACCGCCTCGAGAGCACTGGGGAGACTCTTCGCCTAACAGGCACAGCTGGCATGATGGGTCACCAGATTCTGACACAGAATCGACAGAATCGACAACGACGTCCTTACGGCTGCCTTCGTTGACGCCCAGTCCAGAACCAGAACAGGCATCTGGTAGTTTCACGCCACCATTTGCCGCGGTAGCAACGCCTCTGCCCGGTACACCACCAACAAAGAATGAGGAAAATCCCACACCCACTACCCGTACACCTCTCTCGCACGTTGTTGAGACCCCACCACTTCCACCAGATCTCCCAGAGCTTCCGAAGAAGGAGGACCATATCACGGATACAGTCGGTGCGATCGCGATCGACAACTATGGTAACATCGCTTGCGGCGCCTCCTCTGGGGGCATTGGCATGAAGCACCGCGGAAGGATTGGACCGGCTGCTCTTGTGGGAGTAGGTGCGGCCATCGTACCAGAAGACCCCGATGACAAGACTAAATGCAGCGTTGCGACTGTGACCAGTGGTACTGGCGAGCACATGGCTACCACCATGGCGGCGACTGTCTTTTCAGAGCGCCTATACCACGGTGTCAAGAAGACCAGAGGCGGAGGATTCGAGGAGGCCGATAACGACGACGAGGTTGTACGTGCTGCAATCGAGCACGACTTCATGGGTGAGAAACAGCATTCGAAACCCCATGAGATAGCGCGCTGACATACTTTTGAAGGCCATCCCAGCGTCAAGAACAGCAACTCTGCTGGCGCCATCGGTGTGTTGTGTGTCAAGAAGACAAAAGACGGTGCCTACCTCTACTTTGCCCACAACACCGACTCCTTCGTACGTATCTTCCGCAGCTCTACTGCTTTCTGTGTCTCAAGACTGATGTTTCTGAAGGCTCTCGCATCTATGCATGTTGACGATACAAGACCTGTCTGCACTATGTCCCGTAGTCCGGGCAATGGCACCATCGCGCAGGGCGGGCGGCCGATTCGCTTCCGCAGCACTAAGCGCAAGTGAGAGAGCCCTGGTGTCTCTACTCATCTCATCATCCTATAGACCCTAGCTAAGACAGGCCCCCCCATTCTAAGAACTGGATGGTCCCCAAGGCGTGAGTGGGCTGGATGTACGTACTGCTAGCGTCTGCACAGCTCCTTTAGCGACGGCGTTGGATGGAATGGCTTTCTAGCTCTTATTCAGTGATACTATTCCTTGCTCTGTTTCCATGCACATAATGCAAGATAGAATTACAGCTCCTGACTTTGGTCTCTCTGATTCTACATACGATGTCCCTATGCCTCGTGAGACTGGAACATCCCGCAACCGGCGTCGCTTTGCCTCCACGACCTCCTCACCGGCCTTGATGCACTGGGGAGCAATGGGCGTGGGGCATGCCACGATATCCGCCTAGTGCCATCAGCGCACTGATGGTACTCTCACCCGTCATGGCTCTTTCTTTCGTAGTCGTCTGCAGGGAATGCCGTTACTGGTCATATCGGTGCTTAGTTTCTTTTGAGTCTCATGCCTCAAGTGACTTCAAGGCCCAGGTGTATCAGCTCCACTAGCTGGCGTGCCTTCCCTAGAATCACCCGGCAACAAGCCACCAAGCCTCTTCTTCTTCTTCGCCGCCTTCTTCTTCGGCACCACAACCGGCTTAGTGCCATAGTTCGCCAAGGCCAGGTGCGTGCCGCACGTCAGACACGTGCTATCCGTCAGCGGTTCGCAGAAGACTAGACAAGGCATTAGTGGTCAGTTTTCATGCACCTTTGCCTGCCCTACGCCACTCGTGCGTGTATGGGTTGGGTTGACTTACTGCTGAGACATATCGAACACACAAACCCGACATCAACAACCCTGCGATGACAGAAACACGCCGCTCTGAAATCGACCCCCTCGCCCTCGCCCGGCAGCACCAACCACCGCCGCGCCTCCTGGTCGGGCAGATACGCCATCATGAGATACTGCAGCACGCCGGCGATCTTCTCGCGCTGCACAGGCGCCATATAAATCCCGCCCGTCGCGTCCGCCGCTTGCTGCAGGAAGACGGTGTCGCCGGCCAGTTTCAGGATGTCGATCGGAATGTGCAGACGCTGGCAGGCGAAGATGCTGTTCATGATCGGGATGTACTGCGATGCGAGGTCGCCGCTGACGGAGATGACGATGATGCGGGAGGTGAGGCCGGTGGGGGCACCTTGGGTGCCGGTGGCTGAGGCGGCGGAGAAGGAGCCGGTCGGGTTGGGGGGAGTGTAGGTGCTTGTGGCGATGGAGGGCGCGGAGAGGGATTGTTTGGAGATGTAGGTTAGTGCTGTTGTTAGGGCGCCGGCGATCATGGTTGAGGGGGTGTTTGAGAGGGTGGAGGGGGGTGTGGAGGAGATGAGGTTGCGGATGTTGGTGGTTAGGGCGTGCTCGATGTGCGCAAAGGGCCGGTATTTGTTGGCGTTGTCTGTGGGCGCTGTTGCGGTGGATGTGTGGTCAGACATCTGAGTGTCTTCTGTGTGGCCATTTGAGGCATTCGAGGAGGGTTTGGCGGGTGTGGGGGTGGGATAGAGCCATAGTGCGCGCTGGGTGTGGCTTGCGATTACGGCGACTTTGTTGGCGTGGTTGATAGCTAGGTGGGCGTTGATGAAGACGAGGAGGTTGGCTATGAGTTTTGAAAGAGGAAGGGTCGAGGACAGGAGCGCCCATGCATGAGGATTTGTGTCGAGTATTATGGTGAGCAGCGAAGGCGCCGGAGCTACAAACAGTTAGTATCTTGAGGATGATGGATGTGGAATACGCCGATTACCTGAGTCGGTCCGGTCCTCTCTGTCTGTCGCATCGACGGCGTTCATTCTGTCTTGCTACCGTCTAAAGTTGGAAGAAGCAGCCAGGCAGACCATGTCTCTCTGGGGTACAGATTGAGTCGCTAATGCGAGCAGCCGTGAAGGAATGTAAGGTATTGATTATAGATGCGGGCCGTTAGGATGATGAAAGTGACGGGACCTCGAACTTCCCCAGATTTCCAAGACAGGCGGGAACGCGTCCGCTAGAAAGCGCCTCTTTCGCCTGTTCACGTGCGCCACTTTGACAACTTTGACAACTGTAATTATCAAATACTACATGTACATTGATGGACATTTGACGGCCAGGCTTCTCAGGACCGCGATATAAGGGAACATGGCATCGATTACTTCTGCGGACGCAACAGCTCGATTGGAATACCTAGACAAAGCCGCGCAGCTTCTGGCCGCAAAGTCTCCCTCGGTGTCAGCGCATCTCGGCGCACAATACAAGCATCTCGCGGGGGAGCAACATATACATGTGCCCGAGAGTCGAAGGGCACGCAACTGTGGAGCCTGCGGTAGCCTACTGATACCGGGCTGGTCCTGCAAAATCACAAAGAGCGCACCAATCCAGCAACGGAGCAAGCGAGCGATTAGATCGAAAAGGCCGGCCGCACATAAAGATACGACTGCAACTAGCACATATATGATATACACTTGTACGTTTTGCAACTCTGAGAGCAAGTTCGACATGCCGAAGAGAGCGAACCGACCTGCGCCAAGCCAGCTGCAAAAGGAGGCAGCCACGGTGGCCCAGCCTGATCTCACACCAGGCGCCTCTGCCCAGGTACCGGTACCAGTAGCAACACTTTCTGCAGGAACCAAAGAGCCTGCCACCAAGGAAGATGCGAGCTCAGCGTCGAGCACCGCCAACGCTAAGAAACGTGCTCGAGCCCGCAAGCAGGGTGGGTTGCAGGCATTGCTCGCTAAATCTAAGGAGAAGGAGACGGCAGCTTTCGACCTGATGGACTTCATGAAGAGCGTTTGAGAGACAGCAGCGCTTGTATTGTCTACTACAGATACCCGACCTCGGTATGAAGGTTACCCGAGCAGCTCAGGCCTTCGGAGTGAGATACCAGCTGCATTCGTCCCCAATCGGCGCCGCTCATTCGACGCATGCAAAGGATCTACTGCTCCAACACGCACCAGCCCCATCCGGACGGGTTCTTGGGCATCCCGCATTTGCGATACAGAGTGGAAGTGACATGTTGTAGGTCGGGTGTTCCAGAAGCGGCGAGACGTCACGTAGGGCTGACGCTAAGATAAGATCTTACCTGGATCTGCACCCCCACGTCAAGGCTCAAGTACGAAGATTTTCCCACCTCGCATACCACAACACCGACATAACACTACCTGGGGCCTTGCGCATTTACATTAAAGGCATCAAAGGCTCAGAATCGTCTAGAAATACTTCGTATACCACAAACACTACCAAGCGCATCCGATTTACGACAACATGGCCTCTAACGGCGAGGGCGCAAAGCCGACCGGTCCGGCGCTGATGAAAGATCTCTTCGAGGACATGGGACGCAAGGTCGAGAGCATGAAGGTCAGCGGCGGAGATGAAGAGACGGATCAGAAGGTTGTGGACGAGATTGAGTCTCTCTGCATGAACTGCCACGAGGATGGTGTCACAAGGCTATTACTCACTAAGATTCCCTTCTTCCGCGAAATCGTTATCATGTCCTTCAGCTGCGAGCACTGCAACTTCAAGAACTCTGAGATCCAGTCGGCCGGCGAGATCCAGCCGCGCGGCTACAAATATACATTCAGAGTGGACAAGGAGGAGGATCTGCAGCGTCAGGTAGTCAAGACCGATGGCTGCGTTTTCAGGATCGAGGATATGGACTTGGAGATCCCACCAGGAAAGGGACAATTCACAAACATCGAGGGTATCGTCTCAGCCGTCAGAGATGACTTGGCAAGCCTGCAAGAGGCGCGTATGGAACAGATGCCGGAGGTTGGAGAGAAGGTTGCCGGTGTGATCCGGTCCCTCACAGACATGCTCGAAGGCAGGAGTTATCCATTCACAGTCTCCGCAGACGACGCTTCAGGTAACTCCTGGATCGAGCCGTCACCGCGCGACACGTCCGGAAAATACCTCAAAAACGCATACGACCGTACTCCAAGCCAGAACGCAGCTCTTGGCTTGGGTGACGACGTTCCAGAACCTGAGTCGCAGCACTTCCATGATGACGGCGCTCAGGCACCACCAAGTACCGTCAGGCCGGAATACCAGGCCCACGACATGGGCGAGGGCTGGACAGCCGACCGGTCCACCAACGTCGACGGCGACGACATTGTCGAAAACGAGGTCTACACATTCCCAGCCAGCTGCCCTGGCTGCACCAAGCCTTGCGCTACCAACATGAAGATGGTCAACATCCCCCACTTCAAGCAGGTCGTGCTCATGTCGACCGTTTGCGACCACTGCGGCTACCGTTCCAACGAAGTCAAGACTGGCGGTGAGGTACCCGAGCTGGGCCGCAAGATCACTCTCGCCGTCAACACCCCCGAGGATCTTGCCCGCGATGTCCTCAAGAGCGAGAGCGCCGCTCTATACTGCCCAGAACTCGAACTGCGCGTCGAGCCCGGTACCCTGGGTGGCCGCTTCACCACGATCGAAGGCCTCCTCACCAACTTCCGCAAGGATCTCCGCGCGCAAGCCTTCGGTCTCGCAGACGGCGATAACGAGGAGGAGATCGCCAAGGTCGGCGACTCGATCGCGCCAGAGTCGAAGCGCTCCTGGGATCAGTTTTTCGATCAGCTTACCGAAGCCATCGAGGGGAGGAGGAAGTTCACGGTTGTGATTGAGGACCCGTTGGCTAGCTCGTATGTCCAGAGTTACACGGCACCGGCCCCGGACCCGCAGATTCAGACGGAGGATTATGAGAGGACGGAGGAGGAGGAGGAGCATCTGGGTTTGCTGGATATTAAGACGGAGGGTTATGAGGCTGATCATGAGAAGGAGCAGCAGGAGAAGAAGGAGGCGGAGGCGAAGGAGGGAGCTGAGGAGGAGAAGGAGGCTTAGATTTCATGATTATGCGTGTTCTGTTCTACACCTTTTCGAGCTTGTGTCGTCAGGTATGATCTCCCTTCAGATCTACATCCACGACATAGTCTCTGCCTGCAAGGCCTGAAAGTTGCCTCGCCTGTTTGGGTGATTTCGCAGAGTTAGATACCCAGATAAATCAGCCAGCGTATTGACTCATCAACATGCCACCATTCCTTCGTGCTCCATGCCTCTTCGTCTTCCGTTCCTCAATATCTTCCAGGCTCTGACTGTGTGCCATATCAAGGCACATGAACATTCCATGCAGGCCGCTCTTCCTGCCATTGCCCATGCTCTTCACAGCGCAGCCCGCGACCGAGTCCTCCACGTCGTATAATGGCGTACGCCGGCGCGGTTCAAGCCCATGCTTTGCAAAGCATGTCAGGATACCTTTCCAAAAGCCATAGACCCAGTGTCCTAATTGCCTTCCTGCCCTCACCTCGCCTCATCCGCAATCGGATTCGCATGCACAGTAACCCTCTCGATAACAACCCTCTCCTTCGGCCTATTCTTCTTATCCACCTCGACCCCCTCCATCTTATCCAGCGTATCCCAGCCCTCAATGACGCGCCCAAACACCGTGTTCTTCCCGTCCAGATGCGGCGCCTTGTCGAAGGTCACGAAGAACTGGCTCCCGTTGGTATTGGGCCCCTTGTTCGCCATGCTGACGATCCCGCGCGCGTTGTGCCGCAGACTCGCTTTGATCTCGTCCTCGAACGGCTCCCCCCCGTACACCGAGAAGCTGTCTTTGGTGCTCCCCGTAGCGGGCGACCCGCCTTGGATCATGAAGGCGGGGATCAGACGGTGGAAGGGCGAGGCGTCGTAGAAGGAGGAGCCGCACAGGGCGAGGAAGTTGTAGGTTGTGCGCGGGCAGGCGGAGCAGAAGAGCTCGAGCTTGAGGTTGCCGTAAGTGGTGTGTAGGGTTACGGACATGGTGGTACCGTGGTGGATGATGGGGGTGGGGTGATGAAGCGGCTGGGTTTATGCGGTCATGCTATGCGCCGATGCGGTCGCTGTCGCTTACAGGAGGGAAGTTCTGGCAAATGGGGTAGTGGCGAGAGCGCGGGGCCGATGCAGTATAGTTCCGTGTATAGCGAGGGTGGTGGTCTGCCCTATAAGAAAGAAGGTTTACTGCAGCGGACGAGCTGAGACGCCATGCGGGCGGGTCTTGGCACATGCAGTGACAGTGACGGAGCGGGACCCTTGTTGTCCTGCTGCCCGCCCACGCCCACCTGCTGCAAGCAAGCAAGGCAGCCCAGACAGCCCAGACATCTTACTCCTGCACGCCACTCGGATACCCAGCTTGACGTGTATACTATCCTTACTATTCCTTGCACACCACGATTGGTGTCATCACATCCGAAATTCCCTGCCCGAATCCCGCCATCTTACCCCGGGTCCAGATCGCTCGCTCTACTTGGTAGCCTTGCCGGACTTGCAGCTTAGGCCGTCACCCGCACTCAACACCAGGCAGTCAGGCCGAGAAAGAGGTTGAACACAGTCATTCTATACTGTCGCGACAGCAGCGCGCAAAGGGAACGCCGGAGAGAGGGATCTCCTGCATAGCGCCCATGTGGGCTGTAACATATCTTCTGCGACATCAGCCACAATGACGGCTTTTGTGAGGGTCTCTGGACCCCCAAACAGCAACTTCTTGGTCGGATACCCGGGCATTTCGGCGACATTGGTATGCGGTTTTATTTGGACTGCTCATTAGCTATACTGTCTTTTGTTTCTCGTACTCGAACGCGACATGAACACTCAGAAACAACCCCGCTGACCCACCCTACTTGTAGCCACGGATAGAAGGGCGCGTAGAGATTCGACCAGGTCAAGGCTACTCTCAACCCGTCCACGTCTCCCTCGTCACCGTCTGCCTCCAAAGGCGCGAATCAATCCACCCCTCCGCCGACTCCGTCATGCGAGGTCATCTCGCTTCCCCGCGCAAGGAGATCACCGACATTGTAGGCAAAGAAATGTTACTATACCGGTCACCGAGTGGCCGCGAAAGCGAAGCCATACTATCCATGGACCTACCCTTCGTTATCTTCATCCCTTACGGTCGAGGCGGGGAGGAAATAGCTCGCCGTGTACCCCCAGCTAGCCTACAGCTTGACAAAAGGACGGCAGAGACGTATTATGAGATTATGGTTACGGTACAGCATGGCCATAGCGAGCAGCGCAAACACTATTTCCCCGTCCCCATCACCCGCTACGACACTCTATCCACCTTCGGAATGTACAACCGGCCCGAGGCTGCGGAGCGAGTAGCAGACCATCTCATCACGCTGGGTATCTCTCTCCCGCGGTGGTCATACGGACCTTTGGATCCCGTCAGCGTGTACATCAAGCTCTCGCCGAACCCGGACCAGATGCACAAGGCGAAGAAGGTGACGATCAAGACGATCACGGTCAGCATCGAGGAAGAAATCATCTTCAACCATGAAGGCGACGAGCCGCAGCGCAAGACGAAGACGCTATCCAAGCACCAGCAAAGCATCAACGTGCGCATGCCCGAAGCCGGCTTCTTCACCAACATGGGCCTGGTCTTCCCGGCGCGCGAGCTGAGGGACTCCGAGGGCATCTTGCCGCGCAGTAGGAGGGAGTTCCCCATGTACGCTGTCACCGGCTTCACCACGACCGGCACCTTGTACAAAATTGAGTATTATCTGGTAGTGAAGGTACGTGTGACTATACCCGGAGTAGTAAGCAGTACCGCTTGTCTTCCCCCTCTTTCTACCCTATCAGTTTTCTGACACGAACAAACGCAGGCGGCAATGTCGTCGACGAAAGATATACAGCTCCGCCAACCGATCGTGGTGTGTCCGTTCGACCATGCCGGGTGTAAGGAGGAAATGGAGGCCATCGAGCAGGCCGCAAAGGATGCGGCTCATGTCAGCCCGGATAATCCGATGCTGCCGGCGGCGCAGATTATTAGGGATAACGATCCGAATGGGCTCAGAGCGCTCGGCGTTAGTGTGGTTGGGGGCCAGAAGAAACCGTTGATCGAATGAGAGGATGAGGTCATAAGGTCATGATCATGAAACGCAGCAATTGAGGAAACAGGACTGATGATGCCGCCGCACCTCCGCCCGTATTGCCGCTAAGCGCCACGAAGAGTCAGCGCAGTGCCAGAAACAATGACGCCGCGGTCGGAGGGTTAGGAAGAGTTACGACAGACGGAATGCCGAGTCGAGGACGGAAAGGCAAACTCTTCGGCAATGCCGCCGTATATGGGAGGGAGACTGATACCCACGCGCATATGTGGAACGAAGGCATGCGAACGAGAGGGAAAAGACGGGACTTGGGAAGAAATGGATGCAGGTCTGGGGTTTCTTGTTTCACTTTTTGGAGCGTACATCGCAGGCAGGCAGGCATTGGGATGGTCTGGTTGGGTATGGACGGCCGAATAGGCCAAGGATTTTCACTGCGAAGGCGCCAAAGGCTTGAGTCAATCTATTGGATGGAAGCTACTTTTGTAATCAACATACATTCCCTTTCAGGAGCATTCAACCACGCTCGCGAGGTTGGGCATTTAAGTTATGTTCTCTCTTTCAACTGCCACTGGATCCCAGTCCGAGCTTTGCAAGGTCGGCGGCCAGACCGGTTTGGTCCGCTAGGAGCTTTGCATCTGTGATGTTGGTCTTTTGTCCGGCGTCTTGCATCGACCGTAAGTGCTCGTAGACTGTGCCTTGGATGCTTTGGTATTGGGTGGAGTCGGAGCCGAAGGTGGCGGCGGCGTTGCGGAGGTTTATGAAGAGCTGGATGGGGGGTTAGAGAGGTTTGTAGGTGGTGATTTGACTATGGCAGAGGTAGATTGTATGAAATTTGCAGGGTAGAGAGATGAGTATTGAGATAAAGTGGGACGTACGCTCAGGAGCACTTCATCGTTTGCGGACATTATTGCATCCTTCGGTAGAGATATTACGAATGGGCTCATGTAAGGTCTCGTAACGAGCACAGAGAACCCTCGATGAATGAATCAGCGACTACCGCAGTCTTTCATATTATGCACCCACTAGCATGTAATCGTGTCTGGTTGAATGTAATATGCGGATTAGGAACTAGAATTAGAAGCACATGATATCGCGTTTCGGCGCGTCTTTGAATGACGTGGGTTTGGAGCTTCAGCTTTCCGTTTCAGCTCGAGTTCATTGCTACATTTCGATTTTCCCAGCAACACATGATATTACAAGCGTTTCCTGCTCCCCACAACTAGGTACGACTATTGAGACACACCAGATTGAGTAACAGTCGCCGTCGCGCTTCTAAAGGAAGATGGAGGTGGATCTTGTGGAGAGAGATGGTGTGAGGATTGCGGTGGAGGGTTGCGGTCATGGCACTCTCCATGCTATCTATGCGTCGATTGAGAAGGCTTGCGCAGCCAAAGGGTGGCCCGGTGTTGACCTGCTCATCATAGGAGGGGACTTTCAGGTCAGATACGCCCTAATTCCCTGGATACAAACCGGAGACTAACAGCGTCAGTCAGTCCGCAATGCCCAGGACTTGAAATGCGTCTCCATGCCAGCAAAATACCGCGCAATGCACGATTTCCACGAATACTACTCCGGCGCAAGAACTGCGCCTTACCTCACAGTCTTCGTGGGCGGCAACCACGAAGCGTCAAACTACCTCTTCGAACTCTATTACGGCGGTTGGGTAGCGCCAAATATCTACTACTTGGGCGCAGCGAACGTACTCCGGCTAGGACCCCTGCGCATAGCTGGAGTGAGCGGTATCTGGAAGGGCTTCGATTACAGAAAACCACACCATGAGCGGATACCGTATAACGAGGACGACATCAAGAGCATATACCACGTACGAGAGCTGGATGTGAGGAAGCTACTTCAGATACGGACTCAGGTTGATGTGGGGATCAGCCATGACTGGCCGAAGGGAGTCGAGTGGAGAGGCAATTGGAAAAAGTTGTTCCGGCAAAAGGCTCACTTGGAAGCGGACGCGAGGGAAGGTAAGCTGGGTAGTGTGGCAGCTCAGCATGTCATGGATCGGTTAAGACCACCATACTGGTTCAGCGCCCACTTACATTGCAAGTATGCTGCTGTGGTGGAGCATGAGAAAGATGTCCCACCTCAAGAACCGCTACCCTCCGCAAACTCCATGCCCGTCACTGACGGGCGTGTTGCGAATGGTGCGGCTGAGACAGTGGCCAAGAATACCGATGAGATTGACTTGGATATGGATGATGAAGACACCAAACCAGAGCCTCAGACCCTGCCGGTGAACGGTGATGAGATCGACCTGGAACTTGAGGCAGACGATGAGACTACTGCGACAGCAACCGTAGCGTCCGGCCAAGGGTTGGATGGGGTGAAAGTTCCCGTTGACGGCGAGGGAGAGGCGAATGGCCCTTTGAACCTGCAAACGCCAGCTGCGGAACAGTCAGTCGTCCCCGAAGACATACGCGCACAGTTACCCGCAGCCTTCAGTCAACCAAAACCGACCCCTTCGCACCAATCCATCAATCAACCGATCTCTCATCCACCTGAGATGGACAATAAGATGACCCAGTTCTTGGCCCTCGACAAGTGCATGCCAAACCGCGACTTCCTCCAACTCCTCTCTATCCCGCCCAGCAAGCCATCAACCGCACCCATCACGCGTCCGCTCCAGCTTGAGTACGACAGAGAGTGGTTGGCTATTACTCGGTTTTTCGCTTCAGATCTGGTTGTTGGTGACATAAATGCAAAGGTTCCTCAAGATCAAGGTGAAGCGCACTATAAGCCGCTCATCGAGGCTGAGGAAGCTTGGATCGAGGAGAACCTTGTGCAGAAAGGACGGATGGCCGTACCACAAAACTTCGAGATCACGGCCCCGGTGTACGATCATAACATGGGCATTCATGTTGGAGGCGTACCGGAAGAGTATACGAACAACCAGACCGTGGCATTCTGTGAGATGTTGCAGATACCAAATCCATTCGATATCAGCGCAGAGGAGAGGGCGCGGAGAGTGGTTGCTGGGCCTAGGGCAGAGGAACCACGGTGGAATGGTGGAGGGAGGGACGGTGGTTTCAGAGGTCGCGGAAGAGGTGGCGGGTTTGGCGGCGGCAGAGGTGGTCACAGAGGTCGTGGCGGTAAAGGAGGAGGGAGGGGAAGAGGCCGAGGACGTGGATGGGCTTGAGCAAAGCGCAAGAAGACTTCCATGTGAGGTATCTATGTACCACACCAGCGCGCTCAGCGAATGGATCAAAGGAGGAAAGCACCGTTGGTCTTCGCAACCTGCTCATCGTAATATCCCTGGAAAGCCAACCATCCTTTGTCCGGCCCACCAACCTGCTTCGCCGCATACTCGGCCTCCTCATCATCGATCATGATCTTAGGCCGGCCACTCCCATTACTCGCCGCATCCGCCAGCAGCTGCGCATGGCACGTCTTATCCATACTAATGAACCAGAACGCCGCCTCATCCACGCTCTGGCCCACAGTCAACAAACCGTGATTCTGCAGAATAACAGCCTTGCCGTCCCCCAACGCCCGCCCGATCCGCTCCCCCTCCTCCGAGTCTAACACCACCCCCTTGAAGTCCGTGTACACGCCATGGCTCTTATAGAACCTCAGCGCGTCCTGCGTCATCATATCCAGCGGCCGCCCAAACACCGACCACGCCTTCCCATACACCGAATGCGCATGACACGCCGCATGCACATCCGGCCGCATCTTATGGATCGCGCTGTGGATCGCGAAAGCAGCGGCGTTGATGGGCTCGGAGCCTTGCACGATAGTCCCGTGTTCGTCCGCCAGAATCAGGTCTGAGACTTTGATCTGGGAGAAGTGCGCGGACAATGGGTTGAGCCAGAAGTGGTCGGGAAGGATCGGATCGCGCACGGAGATGTGGCCGGCTACGCCTTCGTCGAAGCCGCGGTCGGCGAAGACGCGGAAGGCGGCTGCGAGGTGCTGCTTCCGGTACTGTCGCTCCTCTTCCAGAGTGTCGAACTGCGGGTACGCGCGGATCTTGAGGTTGCGGCCGTCGGCGGTCAGGCCGATGCTTTGGACTTGGGTTGGTTCTGCTGCATGTGGGCGGTGGTCGGCGTTGTGGAGGGTTTTGGTTGGTATCGGGTTGGTGGGGGCGGAGGATTCGAGTTCAGCGACTGAGGGGGCCATGGTTTTTAGGATTGGAACTGGTGATATAAGATACAGGAGGGAATTAGCTTCAGGGAACAATGTGACCAAGGTATAAGGATAGAGGCGAGCATTTCGAGTTGGTTCATCTTGAGCAATAACTACCCCACAGCTCCCCCGCTTCGGACTCGTGGCGAAAAATCTGGGGTTGCCGTTTGTTCCGTCCCTTGGACCCTCGGTGCGATGCATGCCGAGTGGGTCGAGTATACAACACTTTCATGGCTTCCGTATGCAGGCTCTATACCAAAACCTATGCACGGAGGACTACCCGACATTCCTAATGCCGGACAATTGGCACGCAGTAAGTTTCCGGGTTCCGTAATTTAACGAATCTCCTCTCACACCATCTTCCTGCGCTCAATCTCCTCAACCAAGCCCTTCATATCCTCATCGCCCGAATCCGCCTTCGCGCGGAAAGCGTGCATGTTCTCCCTCATCCACTCCGCATCCTCCCCAGCAGGCGGTAACACGAAACCCTGTTCCATACCCGCGACTATCGCACCTGCAATCCCGTCGTCAATATCACAGTTCCTGACTTTTCACCCCCCGTTCCACATCCCACATTCCCCATCCCACCCCGTCGATCTCGCAAAGCGCGTCCTGAACCACAAAGTATCGGGGGAAGAGAAGGAGTCGGAACTCACCAAGAAAAAACACAGTCTTAAGACTCGTATCCGCATCCTTGTCCTCGCTGCTCCTCGGCCCCGGCGCCGGCACCGACACAATCCTCTCCCAAGCCTTCGTCAACGCCTCCCCGATAGCCGCGTAATCGGCCTGTGTGCGCGAGGCCCCGTGTCGGACTGTTGCGACGATTTTGTTCATATTGCGCTGCGCGATCGCTGTTGTCAGTAACTGTACTGTTTATATATCCTGACCCTGACCCTGACCCTGATCTCGTTCTGTTGTTTTCTTCGGCCCAGGTCCAGACCCCAGCCCGCTTTGTCTCGTTTTGTTACATTTCCAGCGAAATGGAGCGGGGCTGAAGTAAACGGTCAAATGAGAAAGGAAAACCTACTCGAACGCCGCCGGCATACGTGACATGGTCCCTAGTATCCGTGAAGCGGACGTTGACGAACAGAGACGGGGCGCCGAACCGCTCAGTGTGGATCTTCGTTATGGCTTCGGCGAGGGAGTCCTTTTGGCCTGAGGTCAGGGGGCACACGTGTTCGACTTCGTAGCTTGGCATCTTGGGCGTCAGGTATGGGTGAGGGAAAAAGGGGCTGGAGAGTGTGATAGAAGAGCAGCGAATATGCTAGTTACAGAATACACCGGCGCGGTAATGGCTGTTCTGATATAGGATAAGGTGAGGGAGAATAAGAACGTGGAAGTAGAAGTGCAAGAATGAAGTGTTTATCAGCTCCTTGGACGCTTGATCTGTCAATTGCCTACAGTCTCGCACATGCAGGTCGTGGGTAACGCAAGCGCACCTACCTGTCCGTAGCCCATTCTTGAGGTAGATGATGGAACATGGAAGGTGGAGACTGTGAGCATGTGCAATGACGTCGATTGGACTCAGGGTCTCTGCGGGGTGAATGTCTGGGGAAAGCTTCCGATTCGGGCAATAACATTATTTATTAACGCTCCTGTTCTGTCCATGTTCAACTTGTCTCGGAGGAGATTCGACCGAGTCAACTATTCGACTGTTGGCTGCGGTGCAACAACAAGCCCATAAGACGTCCTACTTAGAGCGAGGCGTGATAGGCTATGTCAGGGTCAGCGATCAAAGCTTATACGGTACATTCGCGAACAGAGCTTACCTGCTGCTTTGGCAGAGTATCGAGGTGTGCGTTGGCCTTGACCAGGAACACATCCTTGGTGTCCTTGGTCATGTCATATCTCTGCCCCATGAACAAGAAGTTGAGTGGGAAACCGATATCGAACGGCGCAGCATCATCGATCTCATCGATCTCCTCCTTAGTCAGCTTGAGGCTAAGCGCTTCGATATTGCCCTTGAGATGGTCAATTTTGCGTCCGCCAACGATCGGGTAGACGTTGGGTGCTTTGTGCATGACATATGCGAGTGCGACCGAGGTGATGAGGGTGCCTTTCTCGTTCGCGATCTTCTCGAGAGCTTTGCTGATTTGGATCTCTTGCTCGCTCGCTTCGCCCATGTTGCGTCCTTCCGAAGCCTTGCGCTGCTCCTCCGTCTTGAACTTGCCGCCACCGAGGGCGCTCCAGGGCGCGACGCCCATGCCCTCTGCGGCACACATGGGGAGGATGTCACGCTCGAAGTCGCGGTGGGCAGCAGACCATTTGCCTTGGTAGACGGAGAATTGGCGGAGACCGTTTTGACGGGCGTCTGAATGAGCTCGGTCAGTACCACCGTTACCACGTAGCAGCCACCATGTACTCACATTCGTTGGCCTTGCTGACGATCCATGCTGGTGTGTCGGAGACACCGAGGTATAGCACCTTGCCCTGATCGCACATGGTGTTGAGTGACTTCATGATCTCTGGAATGCCGGCGCTGAAATCCCACCTACAAGTGTAGTCAGCAAGCTGTATCCTATGGTGAGTTCATCGAGATAGTCATACCAGTGGAGATAGAGAAGATCAATGTAGTCCGTCTTCAGCTTCTTGAGAGACGCATTGAGCGAGACATGCAGACTCTTGGCCGAGTTGCCTTGGAAGTTACTCTGAATCTCCTTCTGGCCAGTGTAGGAGCGGAAGCCAGTGGTGAATTTGGTCGCAATGACCATTTGGTCGCGCACACCGCGCTTCTCCAGCCACTCGCCAATCCAAAGCTCAGACTCTTCGTTCTGGTAGTTGTTTGCGCTGTGAAGGATGTCAGGACGGAGGTAGAAGCTATGTAGAGGACTATGAAGACCCACGTGTCAATGAAGTTGCCGCCTTGAGAGTAGAAGTAGTCGAGGATTTCGAAGACGGTCTCTTTGGAGCATTCACCCATCATTCCCTTCCAAGCTTCTCCGAAGTTCATTGCACCAAGGCATAGCGGAGACACGCGTACCGCAGCTGTTGGTGACAAAATTCTGTGGTAGCCAAGGGCGGTCTTTGGCTCTGGAGGTGGTGCGAACGCCATTGCTGTTGTTGTGGGTTGAGATGGTTGACTTGTTCGAGAAAGCGAAGTGGGAAGAGGAGAGTAGTTGGAGAGAAGTGTGATGGTGAATTACTGGAATCAATGTACGGCGGAGCTCACGTATTTATATTTCACCCAGAACACCCAAGCTCCAGCAAGCTATGGTCCCTGCATCCGCCCTTCTGGCAGGATTAGCCCGGTTTGAGTGGCTGTAACCGGCATTTACAGAAGTCGCCTATTGTAAGGCACCTGTATCAATAACACGATCCATAAGCTAGACCTCCGCTACCCGGAGATAACGCTTTTATGGCGGAGTATAGGAGTCGGATTCCCAGGTAGTCGTCTCAGATTGACTTCACAACTGAACCGCATCTCCGTATTCGTGAATCATCACACGAGTGTACGGGTTGGAACAGGTTAAACTCGGCATGCCAGGAAGCAAAGCGGCCGCATCGTCCGCACGAGTGGAGGGGCAGTCGTACAGGGCTGCAGGTGCGGAAAGCCCCCGCCCCAATGCGCGCGCTAGCGGCCGCAGCGGGTGGGGCTCGAGATACGGTGCCTATGTGAGGTCGAGCCACGCGAGAGACAAGCGCCCTGTCACGAACATTGTAATGAAGTTGGATGGAATGATGACGGGGATCCAGACTGCAAGTATGGAGGAACGATGGTCCGATCGCCCCCGTACGCCGTGTGCAAGAGGCTGTAGAGTGTGCGACAGATTGAAATCCCGACGAACCATGTCTTGTAAAATACCTCCTGGCTGTCGACTCTCCTGGCTGTCGAGTCGACTAGACGGATTTCCGACCAGTCAGCCAGGCAAATGCGTTATTGAAGATAAGGTACCTGTAAGACAACTTCCCCCTCGCTTTACCTTCTCTGTGGCTGAATAAGCGAGGCGTATTCGACAATGCTCTTTGTTCGAATTCCTGCAGAAGGTAAGGTAACATTCCTCGTCCGCCGACTTGGTCGCACCTGGATTTTTGATCAACAAGTAACGTTAGCCATGACACCGCTGCTCGCGCGATCTTAACATCGACGGGTCGGCGCTTGTAAAGCAGAAAAGGGTATTGGGTGACTGCGACTATGGAGATGGGGTTGCAGTCCTCGATTTTAGGCGCTGGTAGAGAATCCTGAGTTTGTGCACTCGTCGACGCACAATGGCTCCAGTGCAGATCTGTAGCACGAGCGGACGCATGTCCCATTCATGACATGAGGCATCGATGGTCGGAGACCCTATGTTGCTGTGATGTTTCGCTTCTCACCATGCCCGATCCTTCTCGCGCGGCTTCAGGACTTGTTGGTGAGATAATCGACCCCCTGCAGCCTCGCAGAAAGACATTCACGGATCCAACACAACCACAGGCCTGGATGCCGCTACACAAAGAAGCAACAGCCATCTGGTTCATGTCCATATTCAGTTTCGTCTTTCTTTGACCACAAGTCCGGACCATTTCTTTCACTGCCCTTTGCGTCGCAATATTCGGGCAGACAAAGAAATCCGTCTTTGTCTTGGATCCGGAGCTGCAGGGTGTATTAAGCATCGAGTAGCAGGTCTAGATTTGATTGTCATACATATCACACTAACAAGTCACCGTAGCCACAGGGTTAGGCATTACTGTTACGCATCACTATTGACCACAGTCACTCATTCAAGGCCTCAGCCTACGCAGGCTTCCCATATCGCCATGTATACTTATACATCCATAATGAACATGTTCCTTTTCGGGACAGCGATAGCTACACCTTTTGCCGTCAACGGGAACCCACACAACCTTACAATGTCCATCGAACGCCGCTCTGGCAGTTTGACGCCAGTGATGGGCGGCCAGAACTTTCCAGATCCATCTCTTATCCGCGTGGGGAACGATTTCTACGCTTTCGGCACCAATGGTCACGTCAACGGCAAACTCGTGCATATTCAGATGGCACACTCTTCGGACTTCGACCACTGGAGTTTCAACGGCGGGCAAGACGCACTTCCTGACCTGCCTGCATGGGTAGACAAGGCGAATCCACGCGTCTGGGCTCCAGATGTCGTACAATTGAGCAGTGGCTCATTTGTCATGTACTATTCCGCCGCCGCAGCAAAGTATCCGGGCAAGCATTGCATTGGGGTCGCGACCTCTAAGAGTGTTCAAGGCCCTTACAAGCCAACCAGCGATAACGCCTGGACGTGCAACATTCCGAAGGGCGGCAGTATCGACGCGGCTGGGTATACCAACTCTGATGGCACACGTTGGGTAGTGTACAAGATTGATGGCAATTCGATCGGCCACGGCGGCTCATGTGGGAACACGGTCGCCCCGATCGTACCAACACCAATCGTGTTGCAGCAAGTCGCTAGCGACGGACATACCCTCATCGGCACGCCGACTGAGTTGATCAGAAACGGACCAGCCGATGGTCCCTACGTCGAGGCGCCCAGTCTGACCAAGATGCCGGACGGAACGTTTGTATTGTTCTTCAGCAGCAACTGCTTCGTCACACCTAAGTACGACGTCAGCTACGCGACCGCAAAGGACATCAGGGGACCGTATACCAAGTATGGACCCATGATCGTAACCGGAGATGACGGGCTCGTAGCGTCGGGTGGCCTTGATATCGCCATCAATGGGGAACGCGCAGTCTTTCATGCCAATTGGGGCAACGGCAGAGCAATGTTTACTGCGTTTGTTGGCGGCAGTGGAAACGATTATGATGCCTATGTCAGGAGCGCCTGACTCCGTACGGCTAACGGAGCACATCACCTACCTGGTGGGGTAAACTGCGAAATGCATCAGGGAACTCGGAGAGCGGAGTGTTGGAAGTATGTACATCAGCATGGCCACCAGCATCACCAGGCTGGACAAGACTTCTCGAATATGTAATGGATGCTGAAGCCTGTAAAGTAAGGCACAGTTGGGGAAAAACGCGCTGGTCGCTGCCCACTGTATATATTTGGATATTGAAAGGTCCAAACGTATTCTTACCTCAGATGACATTCTCTCCGCATGATGCACGCACTGTTGCTTAGCCATAACCACAGAGTATATCAGGAGCATCGGGTGATGCAGTCAACCATGGGCAGCTACGCAGTATAATACATAGCATTAATGCCGGGCTGCATACCACCAGATAGATGCCGTACTGAGTCTGCAATAGGCGCTTACAGAAAGCCATGCATGTCTAGTATGAAGCAGCTCGCATGAAGTCGAGGCAGACTCGTAAAGTGAGGTGAATATAGGATGCCTTTGCTCAGGCCCCTGATTGATTGACATCCCCGCGCTTGGGGAGGGCGGCGTCCGTTCCAAGCGATCGGGAACGGCGATGGACCCTGAAACTTTCCCATCTCGAAGCTGTAAAAGTTGCGACACGATAATTACATTTGTAAAGTAGAGCCTCGCTGCCCATACGTCTCAAAACATCATAGCGCCGCACTATTCAACATGTCGACACGGAAGCGCAACGAATGGCTGGACGCCGATGCTAGCGACGAAGAGATCGAGCAAGGCTACGACAGCGAGGAACAGGAGGAGAGTAGAGGCGCGCTCACCGGGCGATCTTCTAAGCGTCGCAAGGTAGAAGATGTGTCAGATGAGGGCTCTGAGGACGAGGAGGAGCATCGATTTTCATCGTCGGAGAAACAAAATGGTACACGGCTGGATGAGGAAGAGGGTAGCGAAGCGGATGCACAGAACGCGGATGGAGAGGAGCAACCACAGCAAGATGAGGATGACGGTTTTGATAGTATGCCGCAGTTACGAGACCCAACTGTGAAACCTCTCACAGCAAAGCAACTCGCGGCGTCTCAAAAAGCCGTCAAAAAGACCGGAGTGATCTATCTATCGCGCATTCCGCCCTTCATGAAGCCGCAAACCCTCAAGCACTATCTTTCTCCGTTCGGCGAGATCGGTCGTGTCTTCCTGACTCCGGAAGATCCGGCAGCGCACTCGCGACGAGTAAAGGCTGGCGGTAACAAGAAGCGCTCGTTCACCGACGGATGGGTGGAATTTCTCTCCAAGCGCGATGCAAAGATGGTGGCAGAAAACCTGAACGGCAATATCATTGGAGGCAGGAAGGGTAGCTTTTACTACGATGACGTGTGGAACATCAAATACCTCAAGGGATTCAAGTGGCACCACTTGACGGAGCAGATCTCCAACGAGAATGCGGAGCGGGCAGCCAGGCTGAGGGCTGAGATCAGTAAGACGAGGAGAGAGAACAAGGCGTTTGTGGAGGACATTGAAAGGAGCAAGATGCTGGAGGGCATGCAGGCAAAGAAGCGGGCAAAGCTCGAGAGGGCTGGTGTTATCGATGCTGGCGAGGGCAAGACAACGGCGACGGCTGGACTTGACGCAGGGAGCATGAAGCGAGAATTCAGGCAAAACCAGGTCAAGTCCAAGAGCGCAGGAGACGGACCGAAGACTGAGCAACCGGAGGCAGTAAAAAGAGTGCTCAGCAAGATCTTCTAGATACCCCAAATGCGAACATTCACGATTATGCGGCTTCCGAATACTGCAAGCAGTTATCCAATTACTCACCTGCATGCATGGACTCGCTCATGACGGTCTTGAGGCAAGTGCGCCGTTCGGGCTTCGCTCCTTCCACGACGGGTGGTCTGCATGTATCATGTTCAAGTTCCTAGCATTTTGATGCCTTGGCCTCTGCCCGGTCTTGTTTTCGTCCTCCGTCTCTTCACAACTCCTACATCATTCGTTATGGATTTTACTCTCCGCTGCAACTCGCTCAAGTGTCGCACCCAGCTTTCCGAACGAGCCGTCGTTACAACTTGCAGGTGGGTCGCTGGTCAGGTTCATCAGGCGTCCGGCCTCACTTCACTAACAGACCCTTGACAGTCACATCTTCTGCGTGCCTTGCTCGGATGGGCTTGGCTTGTCTAATTCCGAGAGCGGCACTCGAGTCTGTCCAGCATGCGGAACCCAGCTGAACAACCCTGATGATGCGGTCTTGACCCACCTCAATCCGAGCGAAGATTATAAGACCAGCGTTCTAAGCGGCCTGAGTCCAAGTCTGATAATAGAATGTGCTGGCCGAGGCATCTCATTTTTCCAGTATCAGACTACTCAGGAAATGTGTGCCATGCCGTTGACAAAGCTTCCAGCCGAGCCACGCTGATCGTTCGCAGTATGTATCAGGATTACACCGCAAAAGGCTTGACGGACAAGTATGCGACCCTGAGCACGCAAATGGACAACGTGATCAACGACGCAAACACAGAGATCATGGGGCTCCGAGACAAGTTGCAAGGTCAGTAGGCGTCCAGTCAGCTCGGCCCCCCTGCCAACCCTTCCAGGCCTCCATCTCGAGAAGAAGAACTTAGAACAGAAGAACAATGAGCTGGCCGAAGCTTTCAAGGAGAAAAGCAAGGCTCAACACCGCCTGCAGAATCTCTACCAAAAATTGAAGAGCCAAGTAAACGCAGCTCAGATGGAGTATGCCGCAGCGAACGACGTAGAGAACACCATCAACAACGTGAATATGCCACACTTCATCAATGACCTGCAGGATGGCACATCGCAGCAGAGGTTCGCAACATCACAAGGACGGGCGGATGAGATGTCGCAGATATACAGTCACCAGCGTATTGGTACGCCTGGAAGCCATGGCCGTGGCATGAAAGCAGCCTTTGGTTGGGGTGGGCAGCCGCAGGGGGCTCGTCCAGGCTTGCAGTCATCCCGTAAGAAACCTTCGCCTGGTCTTTCGTATCATCTGACGTGACGCAGAAAGTGTTCCAATTCTGTCTACCCCGTCTCACCGTACGAGAATTCCCATTGCCCAACCAGGTAGTCGCGTTGTTCCTGTATTCAGTGGGAGGGACTCCAGCTATGGTAATACTGGGAATCCGGGTATGCACCAGACCACGCCTGCTCGTCAACCACTTTCTTCAATGGATCCGAACATGGTTGCCAACTCTGGCTATGGCATGAGCGCTGGTATGAAAATGAGCAGGGGGCCGGTACATCTGGCCCGCCCCGGCGCATCTGGTCGGCCAATAGGATCCTTCCCGCTCGGTATGCGATGATTTGGTTGAAAATGCGCTGGAAAAGCTATGGAGTCATGTTGCTTGTAGATGTGGCGTTCATTGTTGATTTGCTTTAACCTTTAGGTACATGTCGCTTAGCAGCTTTGCTCGTGAATGAGGGATACACTCGGAGAACAAACTGATAGCATCGAGTATTGATTCATTCATTACACAACGCGATAGGATTGTAGCAATACCTTATCCAAGGCCGGCCTATGTCATTCTGAGGTTACATGTATCGGGAAAGGTAAGTCGTCTCAGTTATCTCGCGGAGGGACATTCGCCGGTGCTCTGCGGTATGGCTTATAGCATGAACAAGCTTACACCGGTAGTCAGTATCTGTCTTAGGAATAGGTCCTCATCGAGGCTTGCTAATAGAGGTAGGTTGTGGCTCAGGCTCTAGTAGCGGCTCTGGCTCTAATGGAGATGCTGGCATACGTTCTGGTAGAGGCTTTGAAAGTATCTTTTGTATAGTAGAGCGTGGTAAGTCAAAGAGCCTAGACAGCTCGGTATGGCTCATATTGATTCGACTTCGGAAAGAGTGGATCTCAATTCGCATGGTAGGGGTGATTATCTTGCCACCCTTACCGGGAGCATCGCGAGCCCGGTGGGGAGGCTCACGGCGGCCACTGGAAGCATCAGAAGCTGTGGAAGTGGTGGAAGCAGTGGTGGAAGTCGTATGACTAGGATTTGTAGTAGAAGTCGCGAGAATAGAAATGGTAGTAGAAGCTGCGAGACTAGGAGTGGTAGTAGAAGTCGCCAGACTAGGCGTAGCAGTAAAAGTCACGAAACTGGGGGTAGTAGGAGTCGTATGGTTTGCTGATCCTGACTCTGACATAGTTGAGACGAACACTAAATCTTGTGGTTGAGAAGGTGATCTGATTTGATTGCTAGGGACATCATACGTGCAGGTGAGGCTGAGATACACGGCGGATTATGTTCGGTTGAAGTGACGGGAGCCATGATGGTTATGACATGTCCGACTCATGTCGTCCATTAGCGTGCATTGAGCGTAATCGGGGAACATTCGAAGCATGGAGATTGGCTTGGCGGCGGACATTCACATGAAGTCATTCGATCTCATCAACGTGCGTCGTAAACAACAATTCAATTGCGCAGTATCGCCTTTGCAGCATGGCCACTAACTCGAAGTACGTCTGTATCCTTCCAAGCGCAATGCCTCCATCACAGCAGGCTGATGCGCTACAAGACCGCCCGCCGTACGGGCCTGCCTCTTCGACATGGACGGGCTCTTGATCGACTCCGAAGACCTCTACACTATCTGCACAAACGCCGTCCTACATGAATACGGCAAGGGAGACCTACCTTGGTCCATCAAAGCCCAACTGCAAGGCAGACCGGGCCCTGAGGTCAGTACCCTCCTCTTTCCACGCGCATACTTCTGGTCATTGGCGTACTGACCGCTTCTGGCAGGCGGGTCGCATCTTCCACGAATGGGCACAGCTACCGATCTCCCGCGACGAATTCATGGCAAAGACAGCCAAGCTGCAGCAACAGTACTTCCCTACCACCCAGCCGCTGCCGGGCGTGCCCTCGCTGCTCCAGAACCTGCGCGACAGCCCAAACGTCCATATTGCGCTTGCGACCTCGTCGCACGCGGGCAACTACAGACTCAAAACAACACATCTGCAGGACCTGTTCGCTGCGTTTCCGGAACCGAACAGGGTCCTGGGTGACGACAAGCGTATCCCGCCGGGTCGTGGAAAACCGGCTCCGGATATCTACCTCCTCGCGCTCGAGACGATCAACGAGCGGTTACGGCGGGAGGGGAGCGGCGTTGCAGAGCTCAAGCCTGAAGAATGTCTAGTGTTCGAGGACAGTGTGCCAGGTGTCGAGGCGGGACGCAGGGCGGGTATGCAGGTCGTTTGGTGTCCTCACCCAGGACTTCTGAAGGAGTACAGGGGGAGGGAGAAGGAAGTGCTCGCGGGGAGAGCGCATTTGGATGTCACGGAGGAGGAGAAGTTGAGAAAGGATGGCGAGAGTGAGTGGAAAGCTGGGCAGCCGGGGAGGGTCGATGATGGGTGGGGTGTTTTGCTAGAGACTCTTGAAGGTTTCCCTTACCAGCGTTTTGGCATACAGCTGTAGGTCTACATAATAGAACATACAGAAGACTTGCGCGATTTTCGCACTGGAGAGGGGAGAGAACCGCATCAAATTGCATTCTAATGGCCTGGTGCCAATGTAATCAACAATAGCTACACCTGGGTACATGTAGCTATCAGAACACCCTCAAGCATGACAAGAGGGCGCTCCAGAAGTCGCGAAATGCCAAGGTAGCTTTGGGCTGGCAAAGATTGCCAAGCTGAAATTGGGGGATTATATTTTACTTTAACCCGCAATTTCCTTTAGCTGTAACGGCTCAACATCGGGAAGGTCCCGCTCACCGCGACTTCTCCCCTTCCAAATCCAGAAGAGCGTGCCCAGTTCGAATTCGGTGGTGGCCGTCCACTCGCACGGGTAACCTGCGATCGCTGGTGCGGCCTTAAGCTCCCAAGGAAACCTTCAGCCGAGCAATCGGGCAGAGAAACTTGGACCATGGAATGGCGGTGCTGGATTACACGCTCTGATGGCGGGGAGAGGGTGCGGGGATTTGGTGGGATCGACTCTTTTTATTTTGTTTCGCATTTTGACGTTCTTATCTTGGGCCTCGTCATTACTGTGGTAAGTATCTCACTGCTTGCTGTATCCTTACTTACCTTTTTACACGCGATGTTTCTTTATTATCATACTCACTCACCAGAAGATCATGCTCAATAATCAAAATTAACAGAAATACGACGTGCTCGAAAAAGGTGGATGTGCTCATTCATGAATCTGTATAACGCCCTAACGCCATCCATGCCATGCGTGTCAACATGAGAACGCTCCATCACTGCCCCGTAGTCAAGGCTATCGTATACCCTCTCCATCACTGCCCTGTGGTCAAGACTCATCATATGCCCAAGTACAGCTTCCCGCGCTCGTACACGTAGAAACTCGTCGCCGTCATGGGTATAATCTTGAGATATCCAACCCCCAGACCGACAAAGAAACCCCTCCATCCCGCCTCTCGGAAGATGTTGCCCGCTACCTCGGCCATTCCGAGACGATGTCCGTCTCCCACTACGCCGCCGACCTGCATCCTTCTCCTTATGACCTCGAGCGGGTATGAGAGCGTCTGTGAGACGAATCCCGCAAAACCGCCAGTCGTCAGTTCGGCCCAATATTTGAGCTGTGCTGGCTTGTTCGGGTCGCGCTTGGTGCCTTGGGGGCTGGGTAGGGTCGTATATTTGGAGATGGCGGGGTGGCGCATCACGTCGCCCGCCGTGTCATGGGTGAGGAATGAGGAGCCTGCATAGGGTAGCATACCCCATAAGGTTGGCGTGAAACCACGGAAGAAGTTGGCGACGCCGGACGATGGAGTAACTTTTGTGATTGCGCCACTGGTTGCTGAAATGGTTGTTGCTGCTGCGCGGGTAAGCGAAGACTTGTCTATCTTCGTGGATGCGCGTATCGTCGGCGGCTGTTCGTTATAGATGGTCTTGCAGATTTGACTAAGTGACGCCTTTTGGTGAGCCTTTGTTTCGAAGGCGAGGCGCACGCGAATCACTTCGAGAGGATAGGTGAAGAACACGGAGATTGTGCCTGCCAAACTGCCGCTGAGGAATCGTCGCAGCGATGTTTCCTGGCTCTTGTCCTTGATAACTCTGGCACGGATCTGTTCGTACGCGAGGAACTTGATACCGGCGTAGGGGAATATACGGAGGAGGGTAGCCGAGTGACCGCGAAACAAGCCTCGCGAGCCTTCTCCGGTATAGATATCGCGGATGGCTTTTGCTACGCCAGTCCAGGAGCCAGTGTATTTCTGAAATTGTGGGTTGGAAGCTTGGAACAGGATCTTGACACGGTCAAGAGGTCCCACTACGGTTTTGGCCTGGCTCTCCCTGTCAGTCTGGCTGCCTCGAATTCGATTGAAATGAGATCGCATACCGCACATCCTGCCAATCCGCCAGCCACTCCACTCCGCACGACATAATCCCAACTCTGCTTCTCGACAATCTTCTTAGGATGTTTGTCTTCTCGTAGAGGTACGGTGGAGGAGTGGTCGGCGGGGCATATTGCAGGTCGTGTATGTGGTGTGGGCGTTGTCGTCATCGTTGGTGATTCGTTCTGCGGAATGCCATCGCGGCTGGCGATGCTCGCGGGCATCTACAAGTCCTATCGCAAGGACTTGGACATCAGACGACGTCTCCAAGAAGAGTCGTGAATACGGTTATTAGGTGGTGGAGAGTGGAAGAAGTATGTGTTTCAGGAATGGGTCGCATGCGCATTCGGAACTTCGTCGATGCTGACCAAAGCCCAGGCTCGGCGTTCAGGCCGAGGCATTCAAGCGACAACTTGCCGGTTGTGGCCGAGGACGTACGCTTCAGTCTCACGAAACAAAGTGATTTTATTGCTCTTGAGCATTTGTACGCTACATCTCGCTGTTGCCACGTACTTGATACCATGCACTAAATCAGCAAGTGCATGCATAGAAAGCACTCGGATCTCACGAGGTCAGCTTCGACAAAGGGGAAACGGAGGCGAATGCCATCCCCTTCCGGATCCAGCATACTCTACCACAATGAAGACAATACCATAATTCTTCTGGACATTCCTCGGTCGATTTCAAACGCTCAAGGGACACGTCAACATCTATGCAATGACTTGCTACTATCTTGTGCCGCAATCGAGATCCCTTTCGCGAGCAATGAGCCCAAGTCAGAGGCGGCAAAGGCCAAAGTCGTTGCAAATGTAGGCAATGAAGAGTTGAGCAATATCTATATAGAGGTCATAGGCAATGCCTTGCACACCATCCACCAAGAGTACCGTTCATCATGGTGCCTTCCCCGTCCGATGGTAGCCGTAGCACCAGCTCGCCCCAAGAAGCGAAAGGAAAGACTATCTGACGATGGAGACGCCTCAATGGATCAGCCCAAACCGGATGGACCTCTGCATGCTCGAGAGTTGCCTGCGAATATACTCCGGGAGCTGGCATCTATGTCCATAGGCAGCCGTAAGTACAGTATTTCTCGCTCGAGCACGATCCGTCAAACCTCTTTAGAAAATCACAAAGAAGAGGAGGCACAAAAAGACCAATCTCACGAGTGGGACCATTACTATTGCAACGCCGACGATGAAATGGAGCATTTGAACTTCAGCAACGAGGAGGCGCAGTCCTTCAGCTTTCGCATCCCACCAAAGGCAGCTTTCTTCCTCGCAGACTGCGCCCAAGCCTCCGATTTCCACGCCTCGGTACGCAACTGGGCTCAAGAAGAAGACAAGTCCCGCAAATTTGACTTCATAATCTTGGACCCGCCATGGCCTAATGCGTCGGTGCGGAGAGCGAAGAGATCGGGATGGTCGTCTTACCAGGTTTCAGACTCATTAGGTGATCTGGCAGATCTGATCTTCAACATGGATATCGACATGCTTCTTGCTGAGCAAGGCTATGTCGGTGTCTGGATCACCAACAAATCTGCAGTGCGGGAGCTGGTCTTAGGAGATGCGGGGTTCTTCGCTACCTGGGGCGTAGAGCTTGTAGAGGAGTGGCTTTGGATCAAGACTACAACCAAGGGCGAGACCGTCACGGCAATCGACTCGCTTTGGAGGAAACCGTATGAGGTGCTATTGTTGGGCAGGAAGGGAAACCTGATGAATGCTGAACCTGAAGGAACGTCTTCCACGAAGCGGAGGATCATCGTTGGTGTGCCTGATGTGCATTCGAGGAAGCCTTGTCTGAAGGAGTTGATTGAGCCGTTGATGGCTGATCGGCCTCATTACCAAGCGCTCGAGGTGTTTGCACGTTATTTGGTGGCAGGATGGTGGTCGTGGGGCAATGAAGTGCTCAAATTCAACCATGAGGGATGTTGGAAGCCTATGCCGAAGTCGGAATGAGCTCCAGATACCGACGAGGATCTTCGCTTATTCGCTTTGTCGATGTACAAGCATTGTGATTACATGTATGATGCAACCTAACGGCGTCATTTACAAAGTACCCAAGTACTGTACGTACTTACCGGCCACCATCTCTAAGAATGACTCTAGCAAGGGCTCATCCGTCCCGAGTCGCACAAACAACTGTCAATTGCGGAGAGCTACAGGAAGGCGCATTCTCCGTGCTTCCACCCGGACAAACGTCCCGTGGGTGTAACACGGGGCGTTGTTCTGCGCGGCTGCAAGGAGCCACAACTCTCCTTTTTCTTGCTATCCATTTTAAAGACGACAGGAAAAGTCGACATGTTCAGGATGCGGTCAAGTGATCCGAACATGCTACATGGGCTTGACTGTAACGCGAGCTCGCGATGATATGCGCACAACGTGAGAATGCTGCCTGCCTGACTTATGTGTGCTCACTGCCGCCGCAGACGATGATCTACGAGGTACCTGGAAGCCCCGAGGGTTGGGCGCAGTGATTTCTAAGACTGTCTCGGAAATAAGTACATGTACAGTACCTACACAAGTGACATGGAAACAGATCCGAACGTAATGTCGGCATGTGTCGGCGACTGGTTTGTGATCCGGATGTGACTCCTGACTGCGTCATACGGTCGTTGTTTCATTCAGCGTGGAGGTTCGGCGCGAGAAACGTTCGGAGCAGTTTGCGAGAAAGGGGTCCAGAAAAGCAAGAAGATGATGGAAATCATGGAAACAAGCCTCCTTCTCCATGTCTCCGCACAACAGGCTGAAGGGGAAGGGCGGGGATCGTCGCTTTGTTCGATGTTTGTTCGGCAAGCCTCACCGAATTCCGGCAAACAAACACAGCCCTGTACGATACGTCCGTGGACGTACGTCCGTACAAGTGGCTGGCGGAGCGCTCGTCCGAACAGCAACACCACGAACAAGCGAAGTTGCAAATGACAGACGGGATCTCTGACCGGGCCAGCCGTCTGCGTGTGCCTGCAAAGCTAACCTGATGCATGTTGAGCCAACGGAGACACGCGACGCCGTCTTGGTCTGCTTATTTGCGGGCTCATGTCAGCCTGTCGACCATGTACTGTAACAGTGTTCTCCTAGCCCTAACATTAGGCAGCTGGAGAGTACAGGTAGTAAGGGACGTCCACGAGGATGCCGACGTGGGGATGCGGTGGGCTTATGACACGGCGCAGCCAGCTGGAGGCCATCCAGAGCCGTACTCATGCATTCACAGCAGGGCAAGGTGGAAGTCATCAGACGGAAAATGGACCAGTTCGTGTAGAGCTGACTCCCCGCTGATGCCCTCGACTGCCAATCAACGCCTCAACCGCGGTCCGGAGTGCGGCCACGGACGTAGACGTCGCAACGCCCTGCCCTGCTCGGCAATCCGTTGGTGTTTACCATCCATCATCCTTCCGTCGGCGCGAACCAGATGCGGGCCACCCACCGACGTGCATGCGTGTCACCGCCTTGCAACCCGGCGCATCCCCGTGCTGTTGTCATGCATCGCAAATACACCCACATGTAGTCATGTACCAGGTGGAAAACACGACTGACCGACTTTTTTCTTACCGCACAGGCGCATGCACCTCATTTAGGCCGCCGCCCTTTCATTCTCCCGCTGCCCTTGCGCATCTGTCATATACATACATGTTCGCCGTCCCCTTTGCGCGCGTACTTGCAGAAAGGACAAACAAGAATATTCCATTTAATCTACCCCTGCCGCTTTTTCAGGGCGCGCAAGAAATAATCCTGTCATCGCCACGTAGGCGCGTCTTCCACATATAGCTGGCCAAACATCGCCACGTCCACACTCTCAGATATATATCTACATTCCACTTCACGCGTCAAACCGCGCCAAGGTACTCTCACATCATGTATTTCGGCAGTATGTCGTCGCCACAGTCGACTGCATCCACTTCATCATCCATAAACACGCCTCCCTCCCAGCCAATCCAGATCGGCTTCACGCCCTCAGGGACCGACGCGCTCCTCGACATCTTCCCCCGAAACACAAGCGCCGCGTCCTACTCTTCACCGTGCGCATGTCCTTCCTGGCCAAGCGGCAACTCGCTGCTGCCTCTGCACAAGACCGGCGTCGCCAGCTCGTACATCAGCGACGAGGACCTCTTGGGTGACGACTGGCCAGAAGCAGGTGAAGCAAACATGCGGCACGGTGATGTACAGTACCTTCGCGAGGCACCTGAACCACCAAGGACGGCGGACCAGTGGGTCGCTGCTCCGCTGCTGCCCTTGCTTCCGAGCGTGAAGTCGAAGAGCGGAAGGAGGAGGAGCAGTACGAAGAAGGAAAGGAGGCCGAGCAAGCCTATGACTCCCATCAAGGAGTCCTCGGTGTGAATGGGAGGTTTGGAGAGTGAGATGGACGGAGAGATGCATTCGTGAGTACTATCGCTACCCTTTAACAGATCTGATCTTGTTCTGACTTGCCTGCTTAGATATTATGATACCCTCTAGCTGGATATCCCTACTCCGGTCATATACAAACATCATTACCAGAAAGCAGCAACAGATGCTATTGCGACCAGCCATCGACGTCCTATCATGCCAAATTTGGTCGACAAGACCCACTGGCTCGGCTTTCACCACTGATTGGGTCCGAGATCGCCGCACTTTATCCATCGCCTTCTTTGGACTATACGATTGTTATGTCGTTACATATGATCGCGATGGCCAGTCGAGTTCCTCAGGCGGCCATGGCCACTAAGCTGCGGTGGCTTTCCACTTTCTTTGGTGGAAAGAAGGATCTTGTATCCAGATTCGGAACGATTACCGGTGATGGATACCTGGACCCTTTTGCTCCACGATACGGCCCTCAGGCAGCAGCAAGAAAAAAATCGTCGACCATTGCTGATCAAAGCCGTGAAGGAGGGAAGAAAGTCAATCGCCTTACCAGGGGTAATCAAGCCACTCACCTGTCTGGCCCTCGGTCCAAAACCGTGGTTGCGACTCGAGCAATTTCATCACAGTGACTCGACCACCCAAGCGGGTATACCCACAAAGCTGGAAAGTCTCAGACGAAATCGGATCAGCCACCGTCACTATGCACCAGGGGCACGACCAGACACACGTACTGGCCCTTGCACAGCGGGCCGCAGAGAGGCGTACAGGGTTCTGCAACCATGCAAGCACTTTACGCTGGCCATGTGGTGCTACTCCATCTCTGGCTGTCTGCAGCGAAAAATTAATAACAGCTGCAGAAGAGGACCGCACTGGAGATGCTGGTGCCTGCCGTGCGGGCAGTACTGCATCTTCCGTGCTACCTGAGCGGAAGCAATTGTTGGTCGGCGAAAATTTGGGAAAGGTGTGAGAAGGGAGGAGACGCCAGATTAGGTCTGGGCATGGCGTAGATCTGCGGGTCCTGCAGACCCTGCGGGAAGAATGTGGTTTCGGGGAACGGGCGGTTGGCGGGGTCCCTGAGTCGATCGCTGGAGAGAGCTTTGAGGTGGGCGCTTAGATAGCCGTTATTGAGAATCGACCTGTACCTTCAAATACAACCGACAGCAATCATCACATCAACGACTGTTTCGAATACTTTACATGTATATTATCCGTGACTGTGCCTGCATGCCTAGTACTGTGGATGGCTTCGGGGCGATTCCTCTGCGACACCTTGACAAGCGACCTGACGAAGCCATACCTAGATGCGGCCCCATTGGCATAACGTTAGAGTGCAGGCGCAGGTTGATCGCAGTCAATGACTATCAGTTGCAACATGTGCGCACAAGCTTAACCTTGCTGGTCTGCCGCATCTGGCCGGTACGACTACAACTCGTGATCCTCAGTCGTCGCACAGAGAACGTGCAGCACCAATGCAAGGGCAAGCTCTTCTCCAGCACTGTGGCTCGGGGCCTCTTGTACGCATCCGAATGGGCGACACTTGCGTCTCTGGCTCCTCAACCACACGCCACCGGTGCGCAAGTCGTTCGTGATATGCAGTCGACAGCGAGATGGATTGGAGAGGCTGGCAGCGTCGGCAGGACTCGCAGATATACCGCAGGTCGGTGACTCGGTGTTGCTGGGAACCTCTACTGTGCTGAGTGCTGGGTGCTGGGTGCTGGGAATACATGTAGCGATTCCCAGGTTCGAGATGCGTGACGGGCGTGATGGCGCCGCTAGCGCTCCATGGCTTCCTCGGCCCAAGCCAATCAACGCCGATAGCGCCCTTGCACCTCCGCTGGACATGCATGGCCCAGCACTCCGCTCTGCCATACAGCGGCTACAACCACCATGGCACTGAAACCTACCCCGTCTTGCTCTCCCAGACTCCCAGTCGAGCCGGCCACGGCACGTCAGGCCTGCGGACCGGCACGACATGCAGCGGCCGGAGAAACGAGAAGGGTCTCTGGTCTCTGGATGCCCAGTAGCCTCGGATATCAATCTACTTTTGCCAGCGAATGGTATAGCGCAGGATATTCCTCTGCCACCTCATAGGCCCCCTCTCTCCCAGCCTTTAACATGGCCCAGCTAGCCGCTATCACCGCATTGGGCTGCGTAGGTTAGTGGCAACTCGATGCTCGTACGCGCCCACCTCTAACTGGGTACCCGTGCAGATTGCCATTCCCTGTATCTTTTGTGACTCTCTTCTGCTGTCTTGTACAGACCTGCAGGTCGCTACCTTTCTCCGTACCCTTTTGCTCGTACTAACTCTCCGTCCTGACTTCCCACGGCGGCTGCATGCATACTCTTGCTCCCTGCTGTGAACAACCCCAGTTGCCTTACCGACGTGGGGTTGCTCGACCACGCCGTACCCGCAAGCTCACAGGCCTGCCCCTCGAGGTACACGGTGTGACTTTCGTCCCTCTTAGCGCGCACACCAGGGTGAGTCTCCCGATCTCAAACACTACATGTACCCTGCAAAGTCTCGCTTTTCTATTTTTGTGATGTGAAATTTTCCCTGGTCTTCCCGTCCGGCCGCTTTCATGACCTTGTGATGCTAGCTTGCCACGGCCGATATAATTCTCCTAACAGCGTACACCCATAGCCCGCCGAACCATGTCGACCGGACAATTGTCTAGGCACAGGTCGAGGTCGTCAACTTCGAAGCAGTCGGCAAAGGCGAGACCGACTCCACCTCCCCAGACCCTGACGCCGGAGAACACTGAAAGAGCTTTGGAACCATGCGCGGCGACAGGGTCGTTCTTCCTGTACGCGCAGAGGAATGTGGTGCTATGTCTACATCACGATACATTGGCCATTGAGCGGAGGTTCGACAGGCATAGAGAGGACGTGCAGTGGATATCAGTGGACACGGTCAGCGAAAAGGGCGCAGGGAGATTGGTAGTAAGCTACGATATCGGGCAGACCGCCATCGTATGGGATATTTTGACTGGAGATGAGGTCGCCCGATTTGCAGCCTACGAGCATATACAGGTCGCGTCATGGATGCGAAACGGGAATATAGCTTTCGGTAGGTTGGGAAGCTTTACGCTAGTAAGCCTTATATGTGCTGATCAGGTACAGGAAACTCTCAAGGAAACGTTATTCTGTTTGAGCCATCGACCTCCGAGCACTTACCGTCGCGGACCATCTTCGACCCGATCACTGCAATAGCGCCTTCTGCTGACTGCCGGACATTTGCTATCGGCTATCTCAATGGATCCATCCTCGTGGCAACCCTACAGCCTTCGTTCACCATACAACATACACTAACCACCTCAAAAGCCCCGTCGCGCATCGTCGGACTTGCCTGGCATGGCGCATCATCAAAGCAGAAGTCGGATATGCTGGCCACTCAAACGTCGGATGGTGACCTGAGAGTATGGAGTATTCCTAAGAACGCAACTGGCGAGTCACCAAACATCATCAGAGTGCTGAACAGGCCCGAAAGCCCAGGACTTGGCCCTTGCTGGTTCGCGTGGTCAAAGAATGGTCGCATTGTACAACATTCTGACGGGTAGGTTTCACAATCACTCCCGAGCGGTTGCAACCATGCACTAACAGTATTGGAACAGGGAAACGCGAGCTTGGGATGTACGCACGAAAAAGGTGACCTATGAATCTGTTCCGACAATAGACGGTGTTATCGGAATAGCCAACTATGGACCAACCGCCACACTGTTCACGCTCGGGAGAAACCACACCGTTCAGCAATACGATATCAATCCTGGCAATGTGCCAATGCAAGTAGGCACCGTGCAGCATGTACCCGCGAATACTCCGCCTTCCCCACCTAATTCTATCGAGGAGCAGAAAAATCCTTATTCAGCACTGCCGACGGCGGTTTCCACCGTGGCATCCGCTTTGCCTCTATATCTGGAATCTGAGAGCGAAAATGAAGCAAGCGCGCTTTCGCCACTCGAGAAGATAGCACGGGAAATGGATCAACTAGATTCGGAGCGACGAGACATGGTAGGACCACTAAGCCCAACCTCAAGTCGAGCTTCATCTGTCTCTTCAAGGTCTTCTGGAGGTGGTCGCAGGGCGCCTTCATACCGCTACGACAGGCCGCCTTCATCACGGGCATCGGAGTTGTCGCAGAATGAGGGCACTGAATTCTCGTTCGGGCAGTCTCTGCGACCGGATCGTCAGAGCATGTCAATACGGTCGACTTCATCTTATGCGCCGTCGAACTACAGGGCTTCAAATCTGAGAAAAGAAGTCATCCGCAGTCCCGAGGAGCAACGACAGGTTCAGTCAATGGACCTTTTCGTGTTCACAAAAGCTCGCTTATTAGAAGTACCTTTCCGTACGCCCCAGTATGGGCAAGGTGCTCGGACTGCGGAAATCCTGAGGCGAGAAATGCTTAGTGTCGTGTTTGGCTGGCATGATGACATCGAGTCACTGGTGAGAGACGAGCTCTCAAGACATGAGCCTGGATCTGCGAGCGCAGTACTGCTTGCAAAGTGGCTGGGCGAGTCCGGCGCGGACGCGATGGCTTCCATGATCGGTTCGAAAACGATGACCTCGGCGGACTGGATGTTACTTGCACTGAGCTCGATCGGCCAGGATTCGCAAAAGAAAGTTGGCGAGGCATTCGTGCAGCGTTTGCTCGAAAAGGGTGATGTCCACCCTGCAGTTGCCATACTCCTTGGCCTGGGCGAGCATAACGACGCAGTTGAGGTGTATGTGTCTCAAAGATACTTCATGGAGGCTGTCCTGCTCACTTGTCTCATCTTTCCTTCGGACTGGCAACGGCAGTCCTTCTTGGTGAGGAAGTGGGGTGAGGTAGCTGTAGCGTCTGGCCAGCCTGAGCTCGCAGTCCGGTGCTTCTCCTGTACAAGCATCGAGACTTCAGAACCATGGTTCTCACCCGCGGCACAAGACGCAGTCTTCAATGCGCAGAAAGAGCAGGTGCTTGGGCCGGCGTTGTGGAGTCCGCCCCTTTCTCCACGTTCGGCCACTGGCTCGAGCCGTATGACCGCAAAAAATGCGGCACTAAAGCTAATCACGACTTTTGGAGACAAAGGTGCTCCTGTACAGAACAGAGACGAGGATGCGACCCCGATGCAGAGACTAGGCGTGGGTGTGACTCCCATCGCTCAATCTGCGCTATCCCCCGGAGGAGTGCAGCCTTGGCTGCAGACCAAGGAACGCAAAGAGCGCGAACCTTCCACCGCACGCACGGCAACTCCTGGTGCGTACGGTAGAAAGCGGTTCCCGTCACGCAGCGATGTTGACCGATCTCGTGCACCCTCTGAGACGCCCATGACAGCTGCCAGATCGTTCGCTCCCTTCAAGCCTGCTGATCCATCTACGTCCGAGTCCGACGCTCAAGAGAACGTTAGCAGGAAGTCTTCAATGAGCTCCAAATCCTCGGTCGCTAGCTCATCATCGCGTGTGCGCCGGAAGTTGCATGATCCGGATTATCTGCCTTCTCCAGCACAAGGTGTTTTTGCACGTTTGAGAGAGGACTCCAGAACAAGGAACGGGTCACGAGAAAGGAAGCCCGATGGTCTCACTTTGCAGGTTCTCGACACTGCTTTCATTCATAGCGCAGTGACTCCAGGCCTCAGCACTGTGACGACGGAGTCGGGCATGAGTAGTGTTTCTGGCTACACAAGCCGCAGCGACAAATTCGGTCCCGCGATCGACCCGTATATCAGCAGTTTGGAGCAAGCGAAGTTACAACGCAAGAAGGAGCGAGCTGAAAGCCGCACTCGTGCTGGATCTCGGCCCAGAACGCGCAATGAGTCTCGGGGACGCAAAGATGTCCGGTATATCAAGCCTGCAAAACGTTCGCCTTCTTCACCTGTACCTATGTCTCCGGACGAAGTCTTTGCGGCTACGCAGGCTGCAGCGAGCAAGCAGGAAGAGAGACAGCGACAGACCTCCCCCGAACGCAACAACCGACCCTCGTCGCGCGCGGCAAGTCGTGCAGCCAGCCGGGCTCCGAGTCCTGACAGGCTGCGGCCGGGTGGACGAGGCAGGAGTCAGCAGCGGAAGGCTGGATCGACTGCTCGGTCGCCCTCGTCCCCTCTCCCCATGTCGCCAGAAATGGGAATGCAGAGAGAGGACGATGAAACGCAGAGTGATGGTCAGCGCGTCCGAATCAAGCAGCGAAGTGCTAGTCAACAACCTCGAGATCAGTCCGTACGGAAAGAACGCTCACCGAGCCGTAATCGCCAGATGAGGTCCAGCAGCAGGCGACCATCAAACGCGGAAGGCCTGGGCATGAACATGCCGAACCCATCTGTAGAGAGCGTCACCGAGGAATCAGAGGTTTCACCAGGTCGGCCTAGACGCTTTGGATTGACCCGCAAAGAACTCGCGGCGAAGGAGCTAGAGGACAGGCGATTATCGCTCGCCCGACGTCCTTCAGCTCCGTCCATACCTCTTCCCGGCCAACAATCAGCGGGGCGTCCACCTATGCAGCCGAGGTACCACACTGAACTTGGCGAGAGTCCGCACTCTTTCTTGCCTCCTCTGTCAGGTGGTAGTACTATCTCCCGGAGCCAGACTGTAGACCCAGAGAATATGGTGCGCTTCATGAAGACGACAGGGACGTCGACTCCATCAGCGCCGATAGGGCTACCTGCCACACCGCGAGCCATGAAACACCCGAGATACATGAGTACGGATCCAAATGAACGTGAAGGCATACCGGCAGTGCCTCCTATTCCGACTGACCTACCACAGCTTACTGCTACGGTATTCGGACAATCTGGGGTTCAGGGTGCTTCGCCCGAAGATGACTTGGGTCCCCTCTTACCATCCACAGTCTTCGGCGGAAGGCCGTCTGCCCCTGCCAGATCAGCATCAGCGCCGCCAGAGAAAGCATTTGGCGGTCTTCCCTCGCACCCAGCCTACAAACCAGCTCTACCATCCTCGGGCCGTCGCGGGTCTGCGAGCCGACACGCTCGCAAGAGCTCGGCCAGCGAGCAACATCTGCTACCGTCAATGCCTCAACACAGCCCGCCGCCAGTCACAGCAAGCATAGATGAGACGCTGCACGACAATCAAGTCGTCATCATCGAGGACCCCGAACTTGCTCCCATGATCCTGCCCGAGCTCCAGCATCTGGCCGGCCCGCCACCACCTCCGCCGCCACCGACCATGTTTTCCAACCCCACAAACAGCTCAGGCGTCATCAACATCGCCATCGAAGAAGAACCGGAACCCTTGGTCATCGACGTCGACACCCTTCCCACGCTCCCAGCAACCTCCTTCCCCACGCTCCCAACCGCACCACCAGTCGAGCGCGCCACGACAACCTCGCCATCCATGCACCGCCGCGGCCGCAACTCCGTGACTTCAGTCTCCGAAAGCCTGGGATCCCGCTTCCGCGGCGTGAAAGACAGGATGCGCTCCACCAGCCGCAGCCGAGCCAAAAGCCCGCCGATGCCCGACTGGCGGCCCTACGAGACCGTCCTGCCGAGCGTCCCGAATCCGTCCTCGTCACAACCCCAACACAACAGTCACGGACACGGCCACGGCCACGCCCGCCGCGAAAGCCTCAGCAGAGCAAAAAGCCCCTACGAAGCCTCCCTCTCCTCCGCCTCCTCCGCAAGCCTCTCCTCCCACAGCGCCTCAAACTCTCTCTCCGACAACCAGATGCAGATGCAGATCCCACCGCCGCCACCGCCGCTGGGCGCGCACGGTGTAGCGATGGAGAAGGTGATTCCGCCCGAGCGCAGCCAGAGCGCCATGGGGGCTGCTATGGGCGGGTACAGGCATCCGAAGGAGGTGCGGGCGAATATGCCGCCGGAGCTGTTGGGGAGGGGCGTTTATCAGCCTGGGTCTATGATATGAAATTTGAACTTGAGTATTGTTTTGCTGGTTTTTTTGTTTTCGTCATGAGTTACGATACCCTTTTTTCTCCCTGGCTTTGTGGAACATTGTTACGCGTCACAACTGCGTGAACGTCGGCGCCTTGATAGAGGCTGACAGTCGTGGGGGGCTTTTTTCATATCCGAACAGGGGCGCATTGCTAGCATCTGCATCTTTACGTATTCGGCATTTCTTCTTCGATACGTTCATTGTGTACGAACACTTTATGATAGCGTTGCATTCTTTTCTTTTTCGGTCTTCGGGTTCTCAGAACGAGATCCTATGTCTCCGAGAGAAGATTTGGAGTCTCAAGATGGAATACTCCTAACGGCATATGTATCTCTACCTAGCTAGACAGTATCTTCACTCATCAACTGGGCAGATCAACTGACGATGTGATCCTGATGTGTTCAGCAATGCACACATAGTGCAGCATAGATGAGGTGTTAGTCAACTCCCTCCTCCTCCCGCTTCTCACCGCCATCTCCATTCCCGTGTACAATCCCGTCTACATTCCCTACCTCCGCCACAGTCCTCGTCATCGCCCTCCACAACTCCGCCCACTCACCACGCCCACCCTTCCGACCCATCTCCGCAGCCCTCGGCTCCGCAACGTGCAGACACCTCAACACGCTTTTCGCCAGCTCGCCGCGGAGCCGGATTTCAGACTCCTCGTCGCGGTAGTCCTCGCGATATTCCTCGCGCATTAAATCTGGCACCAGGGCCCTCAATGTCTCGATGCAGGCATTCTGATGGCGCGTCGCGGCCACTGCATCGAAGAGGACACGATACATGATCTTCGGGCGGGGTAGGAAGCGGCGTGGGAAGGAAGTCCAGATTCTCCAGATATGCGGCCAGTGGGACTGGGAGATGTTATAGCGCAGAATCGGAATAGTCAGGTCGAGAGGGTGGCTGGGTACTTCGAGGCTCGGTTGAGGTGAAGCGTCAGTACTGGCCAGATCGGAGGGGATAACTGTTGCCTGGGAGAGGAGATGCAGGATGTATCGAGATCCGGCGTAGAAGCCGTCGTTCTGCATATTGTCGAGGATGTCCATGACAATCTTGACTGCGTCAGTGTGAAGTCTGTAGCTAGGGTCTCCGCCAGTGTCCTCTTGGTATAAGAGTCCAGAAGGTGGGAGCAGTGTCTCGAGAATCATGTGGTATGTCGCTCTGGGTGGAGTGATGCAGGCGTGATGCATCGACTCAATATGGGAGACAAGAAGTTCGGGAGTGTAACCCGGGTGGCCAAGTTCCAGTCCAAAGCAGCTAAGCTCGACATGAAGGTGCCAGTGCCTTGCTCTCGGGAAATCGGGCATGGCTTGATGGAAAGCAACCAAGAAGTCCGTGCTGGTTGTATCATCGCTATCTTTCCCAAGCGCATCGAAGGCGGAGTCAGGATCCATGCTTTTAAGCACGTCGAGTAACTTCCTTAATGTAGTCGCTGATAGATCGGCCTGTTGTAATTGTTGTTCAGTATTCCTCTCTAGTTCACGGGCACGAAATTTCCGTTTGTAGCTCTTACTGAATGGTTCCGTCCCGATGTCGGTAAAGGTGGAAAACCCCCGAGACTGCTGTGCGCCTTGTTGGCTTGGACCGTTAAAGGGCATGAAGTGCGAAGATCCACTGGTGGTTGGGATACGCGGTCCGCCTTGGAGGGATGGGCTCTCAAACATCCTAGGCTGCTCTGCTTGGGGCATCTTGGGTCTCTCGACGGTCTTCTTCGGTGCTTCGGCCTGTGGTTTTCCGGCCTCATCTGGCTCTATCTGCTGGGCTTTCAGTGACCTACGCAAAATGCCGTTCCAGAGAGTTTCCAGATCGATCTGTCCCCTCTTCTCTTCAGTCAACATTTGCACCACGATTCGCGACCCGCCGGTCCGGGTGCCGAAACCGACGAAATCTTGTTCTTCCTCAATCTCCAGGTCGGTCTCTTTATTCAAGTCGCCGCCTTCCACTCTTCCGACGTTCACACAAACCCAACCAGTTCGGATGCCATCGTCTACGTCTCCACTGCTCGTCTCCTTTGCTCCGACGGCGCTCAACAGCCTGCTTCTCTTTGCTTTTCTCCTCAGCTTGAGTTTTAGCTCATTTCGTCCGAGCAATCCATCTGCGATAGGTGACAGCTTGTATGTACTACGCAACCATCTAGCCAGCCTATCTGCAGAAACGTGCAGATGTTTCTCCGAGCGTGCAGTACCAATGACCATAATGAGATTTGCTCCTAGCGCCGGTGGCGGGTCCAGCGCTCGCAGGTCGAGAAGCGAAAGGTCATCGAGACCTAGCTCTACCGAAACATGCTCGAGGATAGGTTGCAGCAATGGTGGAGGCGATGGCGGAAGCTCGGGGAATTGCTGTCGTGCTGAAAGAGGGTGGTCTTGCTGAGGAGTCGGTGAGTCGACTTGGAGGTACCAAGGTACGGCGTTTTGCTGTGGCGGTGGTGGTTGTGCTGCCACTGGAGAGTTATCATTGCTAGGTTGGATGCTCGCCTCTTTAGGCTCGTTGAGCTCGCCGGGCAGATTCTCAGTAATATCGATCTCCTGGCCTGGGAGACTGTCGGCCCTGGAGGAGAAGGCAGAGGCACGCGGAGGCGCCCGTAAGGCTTGCCATGGCCGTGAGCGGTCCGGAAGAGTGGTTGATATTCCTGCAGCGGCTATGAAGGATCGTGTGAGGTGTGCGGTACAAGTATTACAGGCCAAGGTGCCTCTAACGGCGCGCGGGAGAGACATTGTCGCGTGTAGGTGGATGTAGTTGTTCTGGTTCCTTCACTTGGCGCTTGCCCCAGAAAATGCAGGAAGGAAGGGTCTGGGAAGGTGGAGACAGGCACGCGGTCGGCAACGGAACGGACGCTTGCCTCGGCATGACGCCGAGTGTACATATAGATAGTAACGTCTCCTCCCATATCTCGCTCTATAACAGGCATACATCTAATGCGATAGCCCCAGATCCATCTCAAAGCAATTCAGCCTTAGCATCTCAACATGGGCAAGGCCAAGTCCAAAGAGATCCCCGTCCTCCCTCTGGCCCAGGGCTCCGTACTCTTTCCCGGCGTCACTCTCCGCATCCCACTCCAGAACCGTGGCGATATAGCTGCTCTCCTTGCCAACATCTATAGCAAAGCCAGCACTCCTACACCCGATACCAGCACCATAACCATCGGATGTGTTCCCTTAAACTCGCCATACCTTAGTCCGGACGGTCAGAGGTTGCTGGAGGATACTAGTAAGAGCCGGAAGCAGGGGTACGAGACACAGCCCGCGCAAGCCACGGCGAAAGACCTCTTCAAGCATGGCGCAATAGCCAAGGTGTCTGGTGTACAAGGAAGGAGTAAAGGCGAGCTGGCCCTGGTCGTGGAGGGGGTAAGTCGGTTCACCATCGAGAAGGTACTGAAAGAGAGACCGTACTTTGAGGCCAAGGTCACCGTACACGAGGAACAAGGTAAGTTGGACGGCTATGTAGGATCGATGTGGACGCTAACATGAATGCTGTCACAGCTGTCTCAGAAGGAGATGCCGAAGTTGAAGCACTCTTCGGTCAGCTGAAGCAGCTCTCCCGGGAACTCCTGGCTTTAGTCAGGCTGTCTTCACTGCTTCCGAGAGGACCTTCTACTACATTAACACCGTTGCTTGCTCGCCGGCTGGAACTATACATTGTCCGCAAAGACATGCAGGAGGCAGGTGTGTTGGCAGACTTCATGACAAATATCGCAGACTGTACGCATGAGGAGAAGCTACGTATACTGGCAGCTTTCTCAGTCAAGGATAGGCTTGAGCGTGTAGTTGAGCTTCTCCAGAGAAGTGTTTCAAATATCCAGAACAATAGCAGGATCACGTCCATCACCACCACAATTCCACAAACCGGTGGCGACGAGGATCAGCTCAATCGCTTACGACAGCAACAGTTGATCAGGAGGTTTGGCAATGGGAGGGCGCCCGGCGGCATGCTTCCTCCGGGATTTGGTGGCAAGGGAGAAGAGGATGAAGGACCCGACGAGATGGAAGAGCTGAAGAAGCGATTGGAAGAGGCCAAGTTAAGCCCGGAGGCCCAGAAAGCCGCTGATAGAGAGATGAAGAGGTTGCAGAAAATGAATCCTGCACAAGCCGAATACCAGGTCTGTCGTACCTATATTGAGAATTTAGCGGAAATACCTTGGACGAAGGTCACGCAAGACAAGTTGGACGCTGCTACGCTGTCTCGCGCTCGGAAGCAGCTCGATGACGATCACTACGGTTTGGACAAGATCAAAAAGAGACTGTTGGAGTATCTCGCGGTTCTCAAGCTCAAGCAGGCTGTCAATGCGGATCTGCAGGGCCAAATTGACAGGATACATGAGGAAGCCAAAGCATCTCAGGGACACAAAGATGAGAACAAAGAGGCCGGCTCAGGGTCAGATCAAACATTACCGAATGAGCAACCGGAACAAAACCCAGAAGAGATCAAAGTCTTACAAAGCAAACGTATGGTCGACAAAAGCCCAATCCTACTTCTGGTCGGTCCACCAGGAACCGGCAAGACAAGTTTGGCCAAATCGGTGGCCACAGCACTTGGACGCAAGTTTCACCGCATCTCTCTCGGTGGTGTGAGGGATGAGGCTGAGATCCGTGGTCATCGCCGGACATACGTAGCAGCGATGCCAGGTCTAATTGTCAGCGGCTTGAAGAAGGTCGGCGTGGCTAATCCTGTCTTCCTCCTCGACGAGATTGACAAGGTTGGCACGTCAAGCTTCCACGGTGACCCATCCGCCGCCATGCTGGAGGTGCTTGACCCAGAGCAGAACCACACCTTCACTGACCACTATGTCAACATCCCCATCGACCTAAGCAAAGTCCTCTTCATCGCGACTGCCAACAGCCTCGACACTATTCCTCCACCACTCCTCGACCGGATGGAAACCATCCAGCTCTCCGGCTACACCACTCTGGAGAAACGCCACATCGCAACCCGCCACCTGATTCCCAAACAAATCACCACCAACGGCCTCAACCCCGCCCAGATCCAGCTCTCCCCCGACGTAGTCGACAAAATCATCACTTCCTACACCCGCGAATCCGGCGTGCGCAATCTCGAGCGCGAAATCGGCTCTGTCTGCCGCTCCAAGGCAGTGCAATACGCCGAATCGCGCGACACATCGACGCCCATGAGCTACAACCCCGCCGTGCGTGTCGAAGACCTGGAGGAGATCCTCGGCGTCGAGCGCTTCGACGAGGAACTGGCCGCCACCAGTTCCCGGCCCGGCGTCGTCACGGGTCTCGTGGCGTACAGCTCCGGCATGCAGGGCAGCATCCTCTTCATCGAGATCGCAGACATGCCCGGGTCCGGCCGTGTGCAACTGACGGGCAAGCTGGGGGAGGTTTTGAAGGAGAGCGTGGAGGTCGCGCTGAGCTGGGTCAAGGCGCACGCGGTCGAGCTGGCCCTGAGCCATGATCCCGGCGAGGACATCATGAAGAACCGCAGTATTCATGTTCATTGTCCCAGCGGCGCGATTCCGAAGGATGGGCCCAGTGCCGGTCTCGCCCATACGGTTGCCTTGGTCAGCTTGTTTGGCGCCAGGCAGGTCGATCCGAGGTTGGCTATGACTGGGGAGGTGAGCTTGAGAGGAAAGGTGTTGCCGGTGGGCGGCATTAAGGAGAAGTTGATCGGGGCGCTGCGGGCGGGCGTTAAGAAGGTGTTGCTGCCGGTAGGTAACAGGAAAGATGTTAAAGATTTACCGGTTGAGGTCCTGAGTGGGCTGGAGATTGTGCATGTGGGGAGTATCTGGGAGGCTTTGAGGGAGGTGTGGCCGGATGTACAGTGGACGGGTGAGAGAGGATGGGGCCTGGAGAGTCGGTTGTGATTCAGAAGGGAGGTGGGTCTTTCATGAGTGATGATTCCCTAGCGTTGATTTTGTACATATTCTTTACCTGGCCTCTTAGTTTATACTTGTCTTCAGGGCATCTTGCATCGTTTATAGCGCCACTGGATCCATTAGATGATCACTTTGATACCGATATACACGTATGTGAGTTACAGATCCCGATCAAAATTTGGCGTGCCCAATCTCTCACGCCATTCACGACCTTTCCACATCAGGGCAATGATACCTAGATACAAGACGGCATTGATAATTGCCATGACGGACCATGCAACACCGTAAGTAGTTGCCTCAGCAAATGGGATCTGTCACACAAATTAGCTGTTGAGTCGGTAGACATCAGAGACGGAGAAACTCGCCATATAGAATCCAAGAGTGAATGAAAACGTCTGGCGCCCAAAGTTAAGCAGAGTGCTTATTTCCGCACTCTGTGGCTTATAACACTGTCAACTGGTCAGCACATTTCCAACACACATAGTAGGAGGTACTACACACATCTGTCATGTACGCGTAGATATTCGTCGTCAGCATCTGCAGCCCAAACGCCGCAATCCCAATCCCCATGACCGGGCCCATATAGTGCGTCTTATACTGAAAACAAACCCCCTCGATAATGACACCTGCGGGCAAGAGCACGAAGCCTGGCCAAGTGGCCTGCAGACGCGCCTCGGGCTTCGGCACGCCGCCGTGCTGCTTGGTGTAGAGGTACAGCAGGCGGTCGGACACGGGCCCGGCGGCCATCTCGCCAATCAAGGTGCCGATGAATGTCGACAGGCCTATGCAGAGACCGACACCCACGGTGTCGAAGTGGTAGATGCCGCCGAATGCGGCGGAGCCCGTGACGGCGAAGAGGACGCTGCCGAGGCCGAACGCGATGCTGTAGTAGAAGGCTGGCAGCAGCACGGACGGGTAGCGCAGCATGTGGAAGGTGTGGGTGAAGTCCCAGAGCTGGACGTTGCGCTTGACCTGGGCTCGGTTAAAGGTGAAGAGCTGGAGCCAGGAGTCGTTCTTCTGGTGCGAGATGCCGCGGGCGTTGTCGCGGTGGTACAGGGTCTCAGGCAGGCAGAAGAGGAGGACGAGCCAGTTGATGCCGAAGATGATGGCAGGGATCCAGTAGCACCAGCGCCAGCCGATGTATTTGGCGATGGGGCCGCCGGCGAGGGCGGCGACGTGGGCGCCGTTTGTGACGAAGACTTGGACGGCTATCAAACTGGTGTCGACTGGAAGTGTAGAGATGCGACTTACCTGTGTAGACGCCCATGTACTTGCCGCGTTCATGCATGAAGTACATATCCGACACAACTGCAGCGCCGATGCCCATACCAGCAGAGGTGCCAACGCCAACGAAGGCGCGTGCAGCGAGGATGCCGCCCCAGGTCTTAGCCGCTCCAGAGGCACACTGTGCGACGATACCGATGGCGGTGACGAGAACGAAGATCGGGCGACGGCCGTAGACGTTGGCAATTGGCGACCAGATGAGAGGCGAGACTCCAGCGAAGACAATGGGAACAGTGGTCTGGTAGGAGGCTTGGACGACGGTGATGTGCATGGACTTCGCCAACGGCACGTAGGCGGAGTTGATCACAGCCTGTGTGAAGGGGCCGAGAAAGGCAAGAAAGCTAACTTGAAACAACACTGTGAGCTTCAGCCATCTGTTCCAGTTGAGCGGATCCTTGGGATCATCGCTGGGCTGAGGTCGGAGTGGGAAGCCGTGAGGGTCGAGTTTGGGGGCGATGTCGACGTGGGAGGCTACCACATCATCCTTCTCAAGGGGCGTCAACTGCTCAGACAGTGTCGACATGACTATGCATACACGGAGATGTAGTAGTAGCACCCAGTAACCAGTCCTCTGGGAGAGCGATCGGGACAAGGGAATGAGCTACATAAGAAGCTGCAGAGCCGCGCTGCTGATCTAACGATCGCCCTGCCGAACCGCGTGCCGTATGCCACAGTCGTGTGTGGGGAACCCTGCAGTGGTCCATATCGCTCCCTCGCCAAACTCACCTGCGGTAATGTTGCACGGAAACTTGCCGGCGGCTGTCTCTAATGGGAAGGTGATCAACATTCATCCCCCGCATCCGTACTCTGACCCCCATGGGAACCCCGCTAAAAGACGTTCGTGGCGGAACCGGACCGAGGTGCCAGTGTAGAGGTACCACGGTATCTGAGTGCCAGACGGATATCTGAATCGCTGTGATGCCGAGATTCACTGAATATGGACGGCAGCCGGAGTTGTTCGTCTGCGCCTGTTCCATCCATAACCTTGACATAGCCACATGTATATAGCAATGAGCATGATACTGAATTTACTTCTGGGATAGAAAAGGGAATATTTTAAGATTTTCTCGTCTACATGCCCATAATCACACGATCTTAAAGTTAACCGGCCTGACAGGCGCAAAAAGCTCTTCAATGGGCATAGCCTTCTCGATCATAGACTGATCCTCAAGAAACCTTACCAAAGCCTCCAATGTCTTCCGATTCGCTTCAACTCCATACGGCCAGCAATCATCCCCAAACGTCTCTTCTATCTCATCCAGATCTGCCGGCAGCCAAGGTAGCATATAGCGCAAGGCACCCGTGAAGTTCATCCTCTTCCGCGCGAGCTCCTTTGATTCGTCCAGCGCGTTGAAGAGGCTGGAAGCGGCGAATTTGTACTGCTCGTAGTAATCCCTGCGCATGGCGACGAGGTGCATAACGGGGAAGATTCCTGTTCGCTTGTAGTAGTCCTTCTCCACCTCTCTGAAGTCTGGGAACAGACGACGGATGTTGGGCTTCTTGTTCAAACACGCTGGAACATCTGCGCCGATTGTGGCATCGATCTCGCCGTCTGCTAGGAGATCGCTTAGTGACTTGTTCGGGTTGTTGTTCTGGGTAATTTTGATTGGTTTGCGGGGAGGTAAGTTGGATGGCTTTCCATGTAGGCCTGGTCCTTCCATCTTGCCCTCCACCCATTCGATCGTCGAAGGGTCAACCCCGTACTCGTGCTGCAGTACCCCGCGTATCCAGACCGCTGCCGTCATCGTGTACAGTTGCACGCCCACTCTCTTGCCATTCAGATCGCTGGGCTTCTTGATCTTGTCCGTGTTGACAGCGATAAAACTGTGTCGGAAAGCACGAGATGGGAAGACCGGTAGAGCAATGAAGTCCCTTTTACCAGCGGCGTGCCGACAGATGTATTCAGAGCTGGACAGCTCGGAAGCATCGAACTCTTTGTTTGCGACCATACGATCGAAGACGTCGCGGGGATGGTGGAACTCGAGGAAGTTCAGAGAGAGACCGCTGGGCTGCACCTCGCCATTTGCTAAAGGTACCATGCGGTCATATAGGCCGCAAGCGAACGAAAGAGGAATTGGAGGCATGTTTGACAAGTGCTCAATAATCACATATGGAAGAAGATGAAGGAAAGATCGAATGTGCTATGTACCTACCTTACAATGCTTTAGCTGCTAATACTTCTCCAGGTTGCGGGGAGGCAGATGTGGAGACGGAAACATGCCGTGTGGATGTCAACGGGGATGAAGTCGAGAGGGGAAGTGTGGGGGTCATTTCGGCACCCATTCCGGGGATCAAACCGCATGTCTCGGGCAGTCGTGGCTTAATGGTCCTCATGATGTATACATGTACGCGCAAGTCTCCAAAACGTGCCAATATCCATTGAGTCGAGGTTCAAAATGCTTTGTTCAAGATCCTATCTGATGGTTGTTGCCTTAGAGCCTGTAGCCCGGATGGCTGGTATCGGTAATAGCAGCAAAGAGAAGGGGCAAAAGCCGAAGATGCAATGCTCATTAAAAGAATGCTAAAGCAATGTCAATGAAGCCAAAAGCGTAACCCCAATTGTAAGCGTAATCAGGCAACAGCGGCATCTGAACCCAAGGTCAATTACTACCGGAAATAATCTCTGAAGGCCCCTCCAGAACCAAATCCGTCAACTGGCACATCTCCATTGTTCATGTCCCTGGCTATTTGCCGGTTCAACTCTTGAATTCTTGCGAAATTGAGGTCGAATCCACCTGGAAATGGGCCCCAGAAGCGATGTGCGGGATTCCAGTGGTTTGCTGGATGATGCCCAAGATGCCCAAGCTGCCCGCCTTGCGCCATCGCCGGCGGCGGCTCTAGGGGTATTGCTGGAGGCAAACCACCACCCCGTTCGCCTATAACACGAACTCTATCCCTCAATTGCGCGCCTATTACCACCTGAGGACCAAAAATCAGGTTATGAGGCCCAACTGCAGGCCTGCGAGCTTGTAATCGACGTTGGAGCGCTTGTTCATCCTGATTGATTCTTTCTGATACCTGGAATTCTAAGAACTCCGCTGCGACGTCAGGGTGGTCATGGAGGACAGCAGCGCGGGCGTCACTCTCGGCTTTGGCCACGTCTTTTTGATGGCGCTCTTCCACGTTGTCATAAAGCGGGCAGTTTGAAGCACGGTTTGCTGCACCGGTAGGTCCTTGGTCAAAGTGGTTGTAATTACCCTGGACATTTGCAGAGCATACGTAGCTTGTCATGGTCAGCTCCAAGCAGATATAGGGGCAGGAGTTAGGTGTCAAGATGTGCAAACTGGAGAAGCTTACCATTGCGTGTTATGACAACTGGAGCAGGTCATCTTGTTGCAGCCGTATTCTTTGATGAAAGGTCTCTTGCATTTGCTGGGACTGTTAGTGAAGCATCACAGTATAATGCGAGTAACACTCACTTGCACGACCTTATCAATGCGTCCGTCATAGCTTCTTCAATTCTTCTCCGGTGGGTAAGCGCTTGATCTTTCGAGGTCTGCTGCGCATACTCCTCGCAGGATAGAGGTACATGGGTGTGTTTGCTGCACTTCCGACAGCTCACTTCGCTGCACTCAGAGTTGAGACAGCGAAATTCAAAATCGACCTCGATAGGAGGGCAAACAGCTGTGAAGTCGCAAAACGGGCATTCCGCAAGATCTTCGATACAGGCATCTCGGACTTCCTTCTCCTGTCGAAGGTCAAATAGCTTCTCTGTTAGTCTTTGGTCAGGGAGGAGGCGCAACTGCGAGTCAGCATAAGTCGCGCGGCAGTCGAGATCACCGGCACACTCCATATCACACCGCGATTCTCCGACCTGTGTTGTCACAAAGGTGGAGGCACATTCCATGCATAGGTAATGTGCTAGCGGCCCATCACAATGGATAGCTCGATTCAGAGGACAAGTGTCGAAGCAGGAAAGGCTATTTTTGTTCAGATCCGAACAAGCATCGAGCTGGGCCGGGGTTGACTTACCATTCAGTCACGGCGCCATTGGCATATGCATCTTGCAGATTAGCCTCTTCTGCGGCTTGCTTTGCTTTATCTTCCGCACGTTTTGCCCTTATCGCCACACATGTCTTTCTAGCATCGAAAAGCTCTTTCTCTAGTGGTATTGCCACCGCTCCATATTTCCGAAGAATCATAGTCATATCGGCCCGTGAGAGCGCGCTGGTCCGAGACCTGTTCCACGGAAGCGGGACTGTGTTTTGAGCTTCTTCAAGAGCATGATAGCTTGGAAAGAGGTTTCTGTGGTCCTTGAGCGTGGTGTTGATGAAACCTATAGGTATAGTGGGGAAGTCACGCTTGAGGATATCAATCCTATAACCCATATGTCAATGTGGTTTACTGAAAAGAAAGGCATCGTCGCTGCGAGAAAAGTCCTGGGCCTGCCAAGTACTCCCAACTCAATGAAAGCAAGGCCACAAGCTGCTCATACTTACGTTGCTAGTCGAAGCTTTCCTGCTACCGGAACTTGAACTCGCCATTGTTCTCCAGTGTTCACGTCTTCTTTGGGGCTCTTTGCAACTTTCATCTTTTCGCGTTCTTTAGGGTAGTTGCCACCTTCCAATATCGTCTCCAGCACGCTTTCAATGTCACCAGCATTCTCGCGAACAATATCCAGAAGGCGTTCTCGACAAATGTCTGGAAACATCTGCCGAATCTTTTCGAATATTTGCTGCTCTGTAAGTTGCTGTGACTGTTCCGGTATATCGGGGACGTCCAACAGCAATTCCATGCCTTCATGGGCATCGTTTGGAAGGTCATTATCTTCGAAGCCATCAGTGAAGTCTTCTGGGTATTGACCAGGTATTTGATTACTGTCTTGGTCGAAAGGGTCCTCCATGACAACACCAAGGGTAGTTGTGGGTGACCGAGCTGGAGATTGATGAGCTGCCTGAGGTGGCTCAGAGTCCGAGAGGGATATTGGATCCTCTTGCGTTCCGCGGTTACGTTGTCTTTTACGTGGGCGCGTTTGCGAATGGAAATATGCGTCGTCGCCGTCAGAATCCGAAAGCTCGATCACGGTTTGTGTTTCGTGATGCCGTGCCATAGTCACGTTCAGGTATCGATGTCGCGGGGATCTGGAAATTGTAGGATGTCACAAACAATATGCAGGCCCGTGAGTGCGAAGCGTTTGGCGGCAAGAGCGGCTGTGTGCATATAAGCCCTGTCTGGTTGACGCGCTCAAACGATGTAATCCGCAGACAGCGGCTTGTGAAGTTGTCGATGAAGAATGCGAAATAGAATAGAAAGAACGAACGCAGAAGATTATATGTGAATGTGAAGGAAGCAGTAACACAAACTGTGTCTCACAAACTGTGTCTCAGCACGACAGGCACAAGCGTGAATGAAGTGGCCTCACTGATATGAGGCGGAGCCCGTTAGTGTCTTTGGCGAACTCTCAGGCGAAGTGTTGTCTGGTTGCGGTAATATTTCAGCAAGAGTCAGCAGAGTATCTCTTTGGCACAAGCTTGCCTTGAACGATACAGGAGCTTGCTGGGAAAGGTTGGGCGGGAATGCGTTTACGGGGAAAGTGTTGTCATTGTTCAACGTCGGAAGAGAGCCTTCGGATCTCACTGCTTGGACATGGCAAGAATGTTCGACGTGTGTACGGAAAGAAGCAGATACATGTATCATGAGGTGTTTGAAGACCGTGGTATAGCACACGACCGGTGAGGCTGGCTACCTACCTCCGGCAGCATGCAGGGCACTTAGGGAGGAGCAGTGACCGGAGGCGCAACCGAACGCCCTAGCTTGCGGCACACATCATGCATTGCGTAGTCGGACTTTAGGTCAGCATCTCAAAATATGTACTCTCAAAAAGACAATTTCGCGTATAATCGCAGTACAAATCTTTTCTCCCCACGGCAAGCTTGATGCTATGACTACGTGGTTCGTGGCCGGATCTCCAAGAAGTATGTATATTCTCATAGCCAAAACCCCCGGGACTTTCCGCTGGATTTATAAGGCGCGCACTACTAAAATCAGCTTTTAGCTCCTAGAACAGCTATAATTCGTAATATACGTACTAAATCGCGCTTAATTCGAGCCAAATTTTGAAGCTATGAGTTATAGCGGTATAGGCGAATTAAGGTATACTAATTTATTATTATTTAACGCGCTCGTAGGCTTATAATATACGCATCTACTATACCTTTATTACCTCTCGATCGATCGATTATTTACTATCTACTCGATAATAGCTTATCTATACCTTAGATTCTTAATATCTTTCTAGCTAGTATTACCTTATAGAGCGCCCTATATAGGTTAAAGGCTAATTATAACGCTTTTAATAATATAGAGTAATTAGAG
>BPUN01000029.1:0-68291 GCA_027923365.1 Zalaria sp. Him3
GACTGATCTTGGTTCCTTCTCCGCGCCCTACCTTCACGATGCCAGTCAGAGCAAGCTCTCGTCGATGTGTGAGTGACAGACCTACCTTGGTGCTTCGGCAGTGGAGGTTCCCGTCCCGCTCTGTTGACGTTTGACCTTGTTCCAGGGCCGTTCTTCGCAGGCTCGAACGCTGACCGACGCTGAGACATGGTGATGCGAAAGGAAGCGGGTACAAATAGTGCTGTGAATCTATGCAATGCTCTCGTGCGGCAGGGAGGATCGTCTGGCGGGGAAAGGCGCGGAATAGCGCGCCAAGATTTAGGCGGGAACGGAAACATGTGAGAAGCATGCACGAACCATGGTTCATCCGGCTGCGACGCCCTGCCCGCGTATCGGCACGTCATAGCTAACGAAGACGCGCCCAGGGAGGCTTCGTGACACAAAGAGGACACTCTGATGGTAGGCGGCACGCTTCTACTCGCAAGGAGTTGGCCGCATGATGGGAGAATGCAAAAGCTCGTACGAGAGCTTCATACCTGAGAGGTTGCGACGACCAACAATGCTACTGATTGACGTAGCTGCGGTACAGCTTTGACGTTGGGACTGTCAGTTTCACTAAGTATCGTCGCTACGTTGCACCGTGTAAGGACTTGCCATGTGTACAAGATGCCGCTGATGGAGCGCTTCTGTTCTAATGAACGAACCTTCGCACCTACTGTCGCTCCATGGCTTCAAGAAAAGACTATTGAGTGATGACATTGATGGATTGCTGCTGAGCTCGACGCTGAAGCATATGCCAGACAGCAACATGGCAAGTGGGTGAAACAGCCTTTTTTACAGTCCTCCGGTCGCACGAGAAGCACAGTAGGATGAACGTTTATCATATACGGCCACAACAGCACTTGAGATCAGCCTTAGCCCCCACAAACACGTCACAGACAATTTGGGCATCCCTTATGCCAAGGCACTGAACTCCGGCGCCCGTAACGGCAGGTAGCTGCATACCTCCACCAATACACAGAAGACTGCACAAGGAGGTCTTCGCATTACGCATCGAGCCTCTCACGGTAGCGGCACCTGGAATTACACACAACACGCCCCTGCATTCTTCCCTGATCTGTCCGTTTCTCCGCAAGCTGGTGTTACTTGACCGAGTTTCCCAGCTCGTTCTCGAGAGTGATGAAGTTAATTGCACGCGCTCCTCGCTCTCAGGTGTGAAGCAACGTGCTGCAAGACTGTAAGCTATAGGCCTGACGGTACTGAGAAGGCCAGCCTACCTGGTAGCTTCAGTGGTGGGACGCCTTTTCTCTGTTGAGACTTTCTATACCCTTGGCGGCCGAACGGATGGAAGAGCTGTTGGTGTTGACTCCGAGGACTGAGCGGCTCTTGAGCTGGGCTAACCTCCGACTTCTTCTCAAGCGGGTCGTAGATTGTATGAGGACATCTGCAACAATGCCGCAATCTTTTCTGTCACCCACATTTGTTGTCGTACAAGACTTCTGAACTTTTAACGAGTTTGCTGAGGACGGCGGTGAATCTCCTACGGACCGTTTTCTCTTTCCTAGAGTTTGTGCGGGATTTGAGTAGGGGCTAACAGATGTCACCGGTTCAGGTATACTAGGACGATTGCGCAGAACTGGTTTGGCTTCCGCATCATCAGCGCGGGCAAGAGTTTCTGGTCCTCGACCCGGGAATTGGTGTCCCGAAGCGACAGTTGAGATTTGCTCTGCAATCCACTTCAGCAGGATACTATGCTCTTCCAGTAGTCTCCTTGCGGTGCCTCTTCTAGCTCGCCAGTATGTGACACCCGACTTCTCGGTCAACTTTATCGACTCTGCCGTCTGCCCTGCATCGATGGCTGCTTGTAGCTTCTTCTGGGACTGTTCGATTCTTGTCTCAGCATATTCCATATCTTTCCTGAAACGGTCGGCTGTCCGATACTCGTAGTATTGATATTCCTTCCAATCGTCCAGCTGGGTCTGTCGGATGCGATCCTCGAGAAAATCGATTTCGCCTTGCAAGCCTCTTTCAAGCCGGTAGCTGCGGACATGCCGAGTGTAATTGGTGAATTCTTCCGGTGCCGCGCGATTTTTACGAACTCTCTCTTGATAATCTCTGAATTTCCTCCAACAAGCGAGTTGTTCTTTAATAATGTCCCATCCTCTGCCGCTGTTGCCCCGCCAGTACGATATTATCTCCGCGTATCGTCCAGGCTTGTCTAGAATATCGAATCCTGAATCCATTGGGTGAGATGGCCTTCCACCATCTCGTATGAGGGCATCGTGTGCTTCCTTTTCCTCGCGCAGGTAATCCTCCTCATGGTCTTCGGGAACTGGAGTGCTTGTGAAGGTGGATCGGGATCGAGATCGAGATTCAGTGCTGCCAGTAGGGGACGGAGCGACGTGTCTATTGATCAGTGGTGAGTACCAATGCACCAATCTGAAAAGGCAATGAGGCTGCACGATGTCTTGTCCCTACCTGAGCCTGTCACCGAGTGCGTCAGCGTCCACCGGACAAGACTTGTCAATTCCACCGATCAGGTTTCTTCACAGTAGGTTATCAGGAATAGGCCGATACGGAACGAATCGAAACTGGCAAGCTTATGGCTCACCTAATATTCTCGAGCTGCTCCGTTGTCAGATTCCAAGGATCCTTGATCTTGAAGTAACTGATGGGAATTGACAGTCAGCTGTCGAGGTCTAGGGCCGCATAGAAGCTGTGTAATCCTACCTTCTGCCTCTAAGATCTTCCGCTATCAATTCACATAGATCCGTGACGGGTATTGCCTCTAACAGCGGCATGACGTCTGTCACAGATGCTGCGATCCAAGCCGGATGGGATGCTGCGCGCGACAGCGATTATGCAGTCGTGTAGGGATGGCGAACGTGATCTTGAAGGAGTTTCGAAGCCGACCGTCGTGAACGAAGCGGCCGCAGCTGGAGGCCTTTGCTTGAATTCCCGTAGGCGCCGAAACCAAGACGCGCCCCGTGTGACTCACATGTTTCAACAACCAATGGAGTTGACGTACGGTGTTAGCCGTTGATCCGGGAAGCGGCCGGATTCTCTACCGTCCCTGCCTTTTGGCGTCTTGTAACTAGTCACGTACCACCCACAAATGACAGCAACACAACTACCGCCATCGTTCTTTAGCGTCCCCGCCCCCATCAACGGCTTCGCCAATCCCCAGATGTTAGACTCTGCCATCCAGCACACGGCTAGCGCGACACCCGCCACGCTGTCTGGGCTTACAAGGACCGGCAATGTAGGGGTACTAATACGGCTTGGTTGGTTCGATAGCATGCTCTGCGGAAGGACTTTGCCAACTTCGGCTCAGACCACGCTGTGGGTATAGAAAGGGCAGCCCCGCAGCTAGGGCCGAGTAGCGAGCAGCTTCCTACAACTCTCGCCATCATGAACGATGCAAACATAATCATAACATTGGTTGCGAGTAAGTTCGCAGAACAAGCATTCGCGCTGCCCTGCAACAACACCAGATACTTATCGCCCGTCTTACTACCCGCTACTCTTAGCGAAATCGGCAGCAGGGAAATTACACCTTTACCCAATGCGCAAGGAGACAACACTACAGACGCCGCTCATCGTCTCCACTTAACTTTCGACCAACCGCCAAAATGCATGCAGAAAGGGTACGTATTCGGTACTGACCCGCGACGGTGCGATATCCTGCTCGGAAAAAGGAGGGGCCAGGGCAGCATCAGTGGCGAGCACTTCAGCATTACGTTTGACGATGACGGTCGTGTGATACTTCGCGATTTCTCCAGATGTGGCACAGCTGTCAGCTATGACGGTCAAGCAAAAAACCAGAAGCGATCGCACTTCACGTGGATCATCTTCGAAGAGTTCGAGAAAATCGAAGTTCAACTTTCCGGAACCGGCTTCAAGTTCTGGATCGAGTTGGCTACGCATGAAGAATGCCAAACAGAGTATCAAGCGAACGTTAGTGCATTTATTGAAAAGCGCAGGGTACCCAAGGAGAGCACGTCGACCCTCCCTCACTTCAGCACACTTGACATCCAGAGTCTGAGCACCACTGCGGCTCCTACCGCGTCACATTCTCCTGGCCAAGGGCCTGTCTATCTACTGTACGAAGAGCTAGGACGTGGCGATTTTGGAACAGTGCACAAGGTCGTTGATGTGAGCACTGGCTATGTGTATGCCGGCAAGGAGTTCATGCAACCTGTCTGGAAAAACGAAGTTGCCGCGATGAGAAGAATATCGCATGTATGCATGCTTCTACGGCCATGAATGTGCATCATTGACCGTGTGTAGCAACGAATCATCCGATTTGTGGACTTCAGACCAAAGCCTAACCCCTTGCTGGTGATGGAGTACCTTCCTCTGGGCAACCTGCAGGACCAGCATGAGAACGCGCCTATTGCTGTGGAAGACGCAGTGTCACTCCTCTACCAGGGACTCCAGGGTGTTGCGTATCTGCATTCTCAGCGTCTCGCACACAGAGACATCAAACCAGCCAACATCCTCGTCGAGTCTCGCAGTCCTTTCAGCATCAAGCTTGCAGACTTCGGGCTGGTCAAGGACATGTCTGCACTACAGACATGTTGCGGCACGGCCCTCTACGCAGCGCCAGAGATCTGGAGAGGATCCGCATATACTTCCGCTGTCGACATATGGTCGCTCGGACTTGTGGTGTTTGAGTTCGCATACGGTCTCCCGAAACTGAAACGTGGACCTTTCCGTGCAAGGGACTGGTGCAACCGGGTCGTGAAGGCGGTCGAAGACTGGGACTCGGATGAGCTTGTGGATTGTTTGTCGACACACATGCTGCGACTTGACCCAAAACAGAGGTTATCAGCAGACGACTGTCTCAAACCAGCAGCCGAAGCGTATCGCTCTTACCAAGCCATGCTTTACATGAGGTACCAGGAGGCTGAGTGTAACACGCCTACGGAGAAGATGTCTACTTTCGGGGCAGACTTGTATGGGCTCGAACCATTCGCGCAATGCACACAGCTGGATACGGTACGTATGCCTGGATCGTATCGGTCATCTCACAGCCGATCTCGAAAGCGTCAAAGACGTGACATCGTCAAGACGAATGCCCAAGAAAGGCTGCCAGGCCAACCGGTGCCGGCAGAGACGTCTTTTGGTGAGAATCAGCGTAGCATTCGCCCGAGAGTGGTCAGGCATTCCAGATCCAGTGGGTCTACCGAATACGGGTAAGGATTGGTCATTGTTGGGTTGCATGTGATAGCTCATAACAACTCTCAGCTTACCACAAGCGCCATACCGGGATGAGAAACGAACCTCTCTTGCGGAGACAGCTATGACAGAAGCAAGGTTCAGACCAAGGAATCTGTAAGTCTACTGGTTCCATTGCTTGCTTTGCATGTGTTGACTATACTGGAGGACACCAATTCCAGCAGTCCGGCAAAACGAAACCCTTTTGGCATCATTCGCCGTCCATCCTGTAGCTCTGGGACTAGAGCCATTATCTACGCATAACTTGACACCATCAGACGAATACCTGTCAGTACCATCTCGATCATCAATCAATGAAGCTGAGTGGGATTGATCGAAGCTAATGTATGTTAAGACTCAAAGTACTGAAGGAAGAACTTACGTCGTAGCACTAATGATTGAAACGTCCGCCTTTAATACGTCAATCAGGATACAACTTTTCAGACAGTATGCGCGACGTGCTGTACGCGCGGAACGCAAGTTCCCATCGATAGATGTCTTACGGAAACAGACATTAGGTAGGCGTTGTGCACCGGGCGAAGCCGCAGTAATTGATCTAACTGGTGGTCCGGCAGAAGCTATTTTCGGGCACACAATGCCCCTGAGACACAACGCTACAACATTTGCTCGCCAATGCCACAGTGCGATGAATGCGGACCAGAGCCGCAGTCACTTCTTCTTCTTTTTCTTTGGATCCACTGACTTCGCAGCATGGCCTTTTTCTTCAACCGTTGGAAGCAGTGCCTGTGGACGTCACACCGCGTTCCAAGAGTTCAAGCCCAATTCGACGCACATGTCCATCAAGTCCGGGTCCTTGTTTGAGGGGCAGAGAAAGACGACTAGGCCGACGCCACTCTCGTCCACTAGCTGCACGCGCCGCGGTTTTCTACAACCCGCAAGCGAAAGCGGGATGCTTTAAGCGCCGTAATCCAGAGATACTACCGCCCTCTAGCATTGAGAGTGGGCCGCGCGCCGTAGCGGCACCTGTAGAAGGCTTATCTCTAGTCACTATTAATAGCGACGACGCCGCTGCGATGGCTTCGTTGCGCGGATTCGTAACCGTCATGTCCCCGCAGACTCCGCCTTCGAGACGTACTATTACTTCGCTTAATACTCCTTCACTCGCATTCCAAAGGCGACGATGATTGCTTTACAACAACCGTAGACCTAGACTAGCTCTGTTAAACTCCTGGTAGACAGTCTATTAGTATGTAAAAACTACTTAAGCCGAGCCCCTTACGCTTAACGTCCGTCGCCTACATATACGCCTGTTATGCGTTAAGCAGTTCATGGCCGGACTATTGTTAGTACATCACATTCACTTCCCGGTATGTATCACCTGGTTACCAATCGTGAATCTTGCTTTCATAGCACAATTTCAACGATAAGTCAGCCACAAGTGTTCGTATTAAAGCACAACTGTTGGCGCTAACACCTACATCAAGATGAAAGACGTTCCGTCACAGTTCTGTTCAGTGTCCATTTTAAATTGATGTGTATTCTTCTGTCGCGCGCCGACACAAAAAGAACTCTTCCAAGACTAACCACATACGGCCGAGCAGACCATCCAATCGTCGGCTTTGCTGCAGACCTATCTCGTGTGGCGGAAAAGGAGCCGGCGTTCAAGCGGTCGCCATTATGTATAGCCAAGTGGCCGTCGACTATTCGTGACTTGTTCTAGGAAATGCGCGCAATAAGGGATTCTGGTGCGCGGCCGAACTGGCCGGGTTGACATCGTGGAGGTCGCGAGAGCCAGATGTTCATAAGAGGGTACGTAGGCCCTTATAGGGACGTTGATGGTGAGCCGACTCGATGTTGACCTAATAATGCCAAGCTGATTTTTTGTTTCTACACAATTGCAAGGCGAGCAACCCAAACATCAACAATTTTCCATGGATTGAGGCACAGTATGTGATTGTTGTGTTCGTGCGGCTTCCGCGCCGACCGTGATCGATTAAGCTGATACCCGCTCGCTTACATGCCGCCTTGTCAAGCATATTCTTGCGAGGGACAGATCGTCCATGGAGATACCGTACCGATGTATTCGAATTTCTTATCAGGGAAAGCTAATCCACACCAAATCCAGTGTTTCTCTCATGATATTGGTGATACGTTGCTTCAGATAGTGACATTGAACAAATTTGCTTTCGCGATTTTATTATATGGTACACGTTGATCAGCCTAGTATGCAGCTAACCTTGAGTTGAGGACACACAGGCTACTGACAGCTGAGCACCTTGCCGCTCCGTTTCGAAAACTTCGGTATCACTGCAGCCGCCTCTAATCTCTATCATGGATACGGAGATCGCGTCTTGAGAGGCGCATTGCCTCCCACCGTTGGCGCAGGATCCAAGACGTCATCTGATCGTAACCTAACATTTCACCGATGCTCAACCATCGGCAATATTTCTTGGTACATATGTTATAGCTAGCTGATCGCCTGAGCGATCCTGAGGTGCCGCTCGAGCTGCCACCGGGAGGTATCGATCGTCCATGGATGCCATAGACATCAGGCACGTAGCGTTGCGATCCTTGGCAATTCTAGGGGCACAAGTCAGGCTGTCGCTTGCCTCAACGAATGCAAAAATACTGGATCTGGAAATCCTCGCCAGCGAGTATCTTGGGAATTGAATAGAGCATTGTAGGTTGAAGCTTCCAAATGGTACTACTTGCGGCGATTTCATGGCGGAAACGGCAAGGTAATCTCTAATGTTGACCATATTGTATGCTCTAGTAGTTGCGTTCGGACAGTCCACTCTTGTTGCATTTATACTCTACTTGTCCTCAAAAAAGGAAGCTGGAAGCCCGCCTCCTGCGTGCCCGGGATCCCAACTTTGGACTTGTGCCCTGAATTAGGAAATGCATCCATCCTTTATATATCACCAGCATACAGGAGCGGTGGGGTAGGAGGAGCATGACGCGCCAGATGGCTCCGATTCAGTTGGTATGTGACACGAACATGCGAGTGCTCTCTGTTCGATCAATCTATGATACATGTTCAAACGGTCATAACGATACCCAACCGAAAGGTCATTAGCAAGATGGAGAAGGACTTCAACGAGAAGAAATCGTTGTGGATATCTGTTGCTTCCACGCAAGGCTGAGACATTGAGCCTTCTACTACAAATTCCATGATGTGCATACGACCCCTTTGCGCACTTCTAATGAGCTTAGAGTTACACTTTTTTTTGTCGCGACCCTCCTATGATGAGCTTGCTAGTATTGGTGTAGGGCTAGACTGATACATGAGCATTGAACCATAGCTATTGCACTTCAACATCCGTCTACAGTATTCGGCGCCAAGGACGCAACAGGGTTATGGTCTCCATTCTACGCCGCGGCTTCCGCTCCACGATCCGATAACTACTGTTTTGTGGGTAATCGACAGACCTGGCTTCTAGTCGTGGTTGACTTGGATGATGCGGTACGAGGGTTGATTGTCAAGGTGAGCGTTCCTCACATGATGAACACATGGCATGCGCAGGATGGCGGTAGTAAGCCTAGGTATCAACGTATCTTTCCGGACAGGTCTCTGGTCCTCGGGTAGGCGAGGCACAGATGTCACCGGTGACTCAAAGAACCGAACCCGGCGGTGTTTCTCCATACTTTCTTGCTGTTCTATGGAGCTTGATGAGACCGATAATGATACCGATAATGATACCGCAATAGATACTGATTATATGGTGAGGCAAAGACTCACATTCCCGTTTCCCGCTTCCTATCTACGGGAGCGCCACGAGTCCGAGCAGACTATACATCGTTATACTGGGATCCGGGATAGTGGTAGCTCTATTGAAAAGACATCCGTCTAGACTAGGGCGTCTTGCAGCAACCGACTAACAGATAGTTCTTGTCCTGCCTTATATTGATCGAGGAACAATTGGTACATGTACGTTTTCAAGAAACTTAAAACCCGGGCTGCCTTTGTTTGCTTACTGCTGCAGGCAAACCTTGCCATCGCGACTTTGCCCAAAGTCAACTATCTATATTCACGCTTATCACGAGTTTATCCTGCTTTGCAATTTGTCCATACTGCGAGACATGGAAGTATCAATGTCGCTACATCATTCGGTGGACAGCGGCCATCAACCAGGAAAGCCCGCCCGCCTATCTAATTTCGGACGCTTTTTCGACAACGATGTATGGTGGGACGGCCTTTCATTCCTAGCTTTGTAACATCGCGACTTGATTCTTCGATTAGTCTTTCGCCCTATACTCAAATTTGATGAACAATTTACACATCAGAATCGCTGCGAGCCTCCACCAGAATTCCTCCGGCTTCATCCTATTCAGGCATAGTTCACAATCTTTGGGTGCCCAACAGCTATTCTCTTCGACGTTCGCGAGATTTTAAGGTCGCTTAACTTTCCCTGAGGGAGAGTTCCCAGGTGTTAAAGCAAGGGACATCAAATCGGAAGCCACCGGACAGCGTACCTCAATGATTGAGGCATTCATCCTAGAGATCGACCTAGAGAAGGCATGGGAGATCGTTTTGCCCAAAGAGAGAAGCGGAGATGTTGATGAGCGACGTGCAAGCACTGACAGTTCGGCGTCCGAAATCAGATTTGTGAAGAGGGACAAGAACACAGGATCAGCTGTCCGAGAATGGTGTTCTGAACCTCAACTTGGTCACTTTCGTGGATCTTTCACGTTTCTTGCAGTTATCCAGTCCGAGAAGCTGTTGGCTCGTATTGGCCAGGGCTTGTTGAAAGTGATGGTCCCGAAGACCGATCCGGCGAAAAGTACTGGACGAACGGTCAACGTTAAGATGATGGACAACGAGTGAGAAGTACTTTATAGCATGTTTGTATACCTCTGTTATTCCTCTCTATCTAACATGGAAGCTGCTCTTAACTAGCAGTCAAGTATATGCCTCAGAGCTCCCAGAACTCCCCCTGTCTTCCACATACTATAGTGATCAGTGCTATGTGGCCCTGTAGCAAGCGGCCAGGGTGGGTAAGCGTGCAGAGTATGCTTGTTTTAGGTAGCATGGATAAAGGCGTGCTGGATGCTCGAATCAGATGATACCTGAGTTCGATGCGAAGTAACAGTAGACGTGTTGCGGGCCGCTCTCGACAGATGTTGTCGAGATTTGAGTGTACGTATGTAGTCACACAGTGACCGGCCAGACTTTTTCACAGCCCTACGCCTCTGTTCAGTCTCTTCATACATTCTCCAACTGGCGCACATACACCCTTTTGACTTCATCCTGTTCCAGTTTATTCTTAGGTACCGTTATCTGCAGAAGACTAGCCTCATGCTTTGCGGTCATATCATCCGTATCCACCACAACGGGAAAATGGAAGGTGGAACCAAGCGATCGTGGCCGTCCTACACATACTAGAGGAACATATCAATATCTGACTGGGAAAATGATCTTCAGCGTGCGGTTTGGTACCCAAACAACCAGCGATGGTGTAAGCCTCGCTCAAGGATATGGTCTACCAATGGCGGAAGATAGGCACACCCACAGAGGTAGGAAGTCATTTCGTCCTGTGAATAGTGCGTTCTTACGCGGAACGAATGATTGCTGTCAGGCACATTCGTGAACGGAGGTACAAAAAGCGTCCCCCCTGTGTCCTTTCGAAGTGGAATGCTCGATCGTAATCCGATTTCGACAGAACAAAAGCCCGCAGACTGATGTGAGCTCGAGTTTAGTTGATTCGATTGGCTGATGAATGGGTCACACCATCAGGTGATCAAAGTTATTACCAGCGATTGCACCGGCTTTGGAGATACTTAGGATCAAGGATAGTGAAAGTGCGGTATCCAATATCCTTAGTCGTATGTTTAGCTCATCATGAGACTGTTTCCCGAGTCGCGTTACGCAAACTTGGCTCACAAGTTCGAAGATCAAGCGATCATGAGATAGGAGCCCCAGCTGAAATCCGTTCTTGGCAAGAATATTTGTCTTTCTCCCGCCATGCACATGACGAAGCTTTTCCCGGGCTACGAATCGTTGCTCCTTAATTTTTTTCCCTAAAAAAGCGGGAACTTCAATTTCGGACGAAAGCTCTTGAGATTATCTCGCACACAAGCCAATTAGCTCAGTTCGAATGGGACTCCCTGAGGGTCCATCTGCAAGGGTATACTTGGATCGGGGAGCCTGTGCACGAAGAGAAGACGGGGAAGCGGAGATAGTGACCGTAAAATGAAGCGGAGCTTCAAGATAGAAAGTGGTATTGCGTTCTGAGCATATACGCAACCGCAAATTCTCATAGTCGTTATCGACAGTATCCCTGCATGTATACGATCGCTCCCGAACGGGCAGCATACTTACAGGGTAGACGTTGATTTGGCGTATGAAGAAGATGGGGACCATGCTCGCTACCTGTAACACTGCTGCTCGGTGGACAAGCGCTTATCGATTCCGCCCATATGATTTTATCACATGATGGTATGAGCTGCGATCATTTCCAACCGTGTTCGATAAGCCGCAATGGGCTCCGTTTTCTCCCCTTTCGCAAGTACGGAACATAGACTTCTTTTTTCAAACAGGCATATTGCGGATACTATATCTACGGACCAAACTGAGTTGAATTTTGGGGACAAAGCACTTAACATTAAACTGGCTAACAATATGCGACCTAGAAGGGCGACGAAGCCTCGGAATAGTGATTACCATTCCATGTAGCGGGTTACCGCCACTAAACTCTGGACCTGCAGGCGGTATAAACATGCAGCTGCTGGCCCCGCGCTCGAAGCAAAGTCATAATCACGCGTAAACTCTTCCATGCAGGAAGACATGCGAAACCCAGCCGATTATGGCAAATGCCTTCCTGGGACTCGCACTTCTACTCTGTAAGTCGGCAGCTGGTGATGACGTTGCCTAAATAAAGCTGATTGAAGTCCAGGGCCAGAATGCCGGCACCCATTATGATGGGCCAGAACGAACAAGTTCCGGCCTATAGTCGGTCCAAGACCAACTCCAGCAAAGGGGACTCTGGGTACTCGCGGCGTGAAGCCGCATGTGCCACGAGGAGCTGGTTTTAGGGTGATGAAACGTATGCTTTCCAATCCACATCGATTTCCTAGCCAACTCGAAAGGGTCAAATCCTTTACGCACCTAATCGGCTAGTGATTGCTCTATTAGGAGATTGGTAGCCTAATAAGTGTGATCATTGAAAGTTTCATCCCAGCTAGCAAAGTTGATGCGCGACTGAGTTGCAAATCGCATGGTCAGGCAGTCCGCCTATTTGACCGTTCGAGCTTCGCCTATATCGAACTATGCTCTCCGAAGGGTTTGTCCTTCTCAGCCTCGGCCTGCCCAATCTGGCTAGTAGTAGTGTTGAAAACGCCGGCTCTAGTCATTTATTAATGTATAGACTAGCCAGCGAAGCTCCCGTGATTGCCTCGCTTAGGCTTCCGATACAAGCATTCAGCGATTCCCGATAGCAAAGCTCCGCCATAGTAAAGTCTTGTATAGGGCTTGTAAATCTAGGTTCAAGTACATGTCCCGTCTTACGTTTGTTCATTCTCCTTGGACGACCGATAGAGAAGTACGGAAAGTTGGGCGCATTAAAGGCATGTAACGGCTCGTGCCATTGAAATTCTGACGAGAAGCTATGCTACTCTCCTCGCATGTTCTATATGCGCTGGCAGGGGAGTTACGTAGCCGATTGCTAATCGAGGTACTGCTCATTCTCGCCCAATAAGTCCGCATCAGCCGGTAAGACCGATCAAACCTAATAGCGTCCTGGCCGCTAGCCCTATGAGAATCACTGAACTAGTATCGAGATTGCTAAGCCCACTAAAGTCCGGGCTTTTTGCCAGACCGTAAGAATAGACATTTGCTATCGGCCTGGCTACTGAATGGAAATGATAGCCAGCCAAACAATGCTGGAGAACTTCCGGCGATCGATCTTATAGTGGAATGATTTCACCTAGTAGTAAATGTAGTAGTATAAGAAGAAACTTGGTAAGGGTTACGTACCTAGGCAAGTCCTAGGAAGTTTGACAACGTTCCGCACCACTACCTGCTTGGCCCAATAGATCCCATGCCAACTTCTCTGTCTACGGTTCGACAAATTTTCATATCTTCACAATCCTGAAAGCAAGACGCCTGGTAACCATTTTATCGAGCATGCAGACTACCACAAGCGACACCTGCGGGGCCCTTCAACTTTTCACATCGAGCAGCAACTTTGCTGCCTATTCGCGACGCTGGCAGAGACGATAGTGCTCGTTTAGCCTAGCGTGTATTCAGCGTGCGATGACCGGAGCATATAGAGCTTCAACAGCGGTGCCTTCCATGTTCACAAATAGTTATTGGCGGAGTGGCCAATGTGTTGAATGGGTACCTTGGAAATTCAATAGTTTGCAGTTGATTACGAATCATCCGACTTAAACGGATTTAGCTTCTTGTATGTACACCATAAAGTCTGTCAAGATGCCACAATGTGTCGTAGGCGTGGGCCTGCCTTGGGTATGAGCCATTTGAGCAGCCGGCAATTAGGGCGCGCAGACGGTCTCTCATGCAATATCCTTCAGCCTATCAAAGAGCTGGTATTCGGACATGGGCGATCTAATAACGTGGGCCCGCGCGGTCCCATGCCTGTCAATGCTGGCTCATTGCAGGGGATGTGGGCTTGAGGCGTCAGACAGGAGTGTGGTCGTATGATGGATGGAAATGGATGGAAAGAACGGGAATACCGTAAGGTATATTGGCTTAACGTTATCTCAAGTCTTAGAAACTGAAGACCGATCGAATGCGCCGCACCGTTCAGTTCTGTGCTGCTGCTCATTGTTGTCGAAGCGCCTTGTGCTATTCCGTCCCAGGCCTGAGACTGTTGCATGATTGACCATCTTTTATGATTATAGAACCTTACAAGAACGAGATGTCGCTCCTGATGATGACTCCTTGCGCTGACAGTCTGTCGAGCTCCGTCAGCAGAACTTCGGAAACCGCTAGAGTAGCGTGCTGACAAGTAGCTTGAAAAGGCTTACGCTGGCATGAATTTACATCATCTGCTTTTCGTGGCCGCGAGGTGAGATCGAGAAGAAGCAATTTTGAGTAGGATACACGCTTAGCAGCATGGTAAGTTCCAACAACATGATGACTTCAACTGCACACGTGAATGACCGTTCGAAACGTCCAGTATAGCTCACGAACCAAGGAGCGAGGTAGACCCTGAGGGAATGAAGACCACCCCTTTCTTGATACATAACAAGGATTGAAGCTACAGTGTTAACATCGACCGAACTTTGGAATCAACGACTACTGTTCGGCTTCTGCAACAGACTTTTTCAAGAAGCCGGATCAATACCAGCGCAAGTGACGTAGCAGATAAACAACTTCGATCTGCATGAAGAAGGATGCACGCTGTCGCATCTTCCAGAACAAATGTCTCCTACGCCGAATTACTATGGAGAATTGCGTGCTAGGGCAGATCTGGCAGAAAAACCCCAGCTGCGTGCGCTCTCAAGCTAGATCTTAAATGTTGAGTTACAAGCTACGATCAATGAACAGCTGTAGGACAACCTACCTCCTCGAAAGCCGCCGAGGAGGAACAAAAACGAAGACCTCTGCTTGAACAAGGTTACTGCTTCGACCGCAGAGCGTTGCTCGTGGCTGCTGCTGCCTTAGCCGTCATCAAAAGAATGGTTGGGGGGTCTTTCTTGAGGATGTACAGTTCAACAAGCTATATAAGAACAGGTCGCCAACACGGATATTACCAGGCATGTGATAAGAGAAGGGGTAGCAAGGAGAGGGTCTTACTTGCAAACAGGGAGCTGAGGAGGAGCTCTTATCTGCAAAGAGGTCCTCGACTTCATCCTTCGTCCTGACCTTGAAGTCTTGTACTCGCCCTCCTTGGCACCGAACGTAGGCACAAGATCCTTGAACCTCCAGGCCCCGATGTCGTTGTATTTCCGCTCACATAATCCCAACCATTGATATATCTCTCAATCGTATGTTCAGAATTACAGCGCTGTCTTGAATCTGCACATACCTGAGACAACCGCTCAACGACGGGCTCAATTACTTTGACGCAGAGCATCCGTTCAATAGATATTCTCGGCCTCTGTCCGCTTGAATGTGCGCGCTTTGGTGGTGTGGTAGTGCAAGGGAGGGAGAGTGTTTGCTTAATGTGTTGGCAGAAGCCAGTTAAGACGGCTTTGCCTTTTGCTTGCTCGTCCTATCCAAGTGGCGCATTTTCTGAGCGGTGTTTTGATGGTCCTGAAATGGTTTGCGCCTTGTTATAGGTGCTGAAGCTTTCTCCAACGTATTGCCCTTGCTCTTTGACCGTGCGGCGCGGGTATTGGTAGCTTGTGCTGCTTGGGACGTCTCCTTGTTGACTGTTCTGCTCGGCGGTCTTCGAGCACGCCTCTCACCATCGCCAACAATGTTCATGGGCCCCAACCGCGATTTGCACGTTTTCCTCCTTGGGCAGCATGGACCTGTGGTTGTGGTGTTGTCGGATACGGTATGATCGATTGGATCATTCAGTGGCTCGCAAGGCCCGGGGAGACCCCGACATCCGTTTGTGACGCCTGTGACTCCTTTGACCTCTCGAGACCCCACAGGAACCCACTATCTCCCAATTGAGAGTGCTCCTCAGGCGGTGGTAGTGGACGATTCACCTTCACGTCGTCTGGATTAAAGACCATCGCCAAGGATATTGAGACCACCTTTAAGGTGTATATAGCTAATAATCATATAGATGGGGCTTGTTCGACAGCGTTTTGCTGGCCACCCCACCACGGTGCTTCCGGAGATCCTACGGGTCCCATATGAGGTAGGTTCCCCGGCTGAAGCCGCCTATGACGTAGCCGTTCGTATCTGGTATTGTTCTAAACAGCCCTAGGCACACTCGAAATGGAAGCTCTGATATCTGAGAGTGTCTGCACACCGGGAACGAGACAAGCGACAGTTTCCATTGTCCAGATTCTACGATGCGTTAGTGCTTGTTCTATCGCGGCATCACTCACTCTGGTGGGAAAACTTTCAGGAGCAAACAAGACGCTACTCTTTCTCAGGAGTGCTGAGTCTTTGTTGCATACTATCTAGGAGTAGCGGGTGGTCAAAGCCACTGGGGCATGTTCAGCTCTGTTACATCGCACCGTCACACTTCGAAAGCCAATGAGATGGGGAACGATCGAAGACTCGTGTCCATTGCGGGCTTTGTTTGTCATTTGACCAGTCCTCAGTCTCGGAACGTAATACACAGTCTGTTCTAGTAGCAATTCCAAGTAACCCAGTAGAGATTTTACCTGCCTTTCGCCCTCTCCGACCTCGTCTACGCACCACCGTTACCATTTCAGAGATTTTTGAAGCGGCGAATGCTCTGGGTAGGTCTGCTACTACTACGGTCGTTCGATAATGCGGACTTGTAGCCTGCCTCAGATGTGGGAAAAGCAGAACCACGCCGACTAACCCTACGATGCTAGAACTTTGAGGGATTCAATGGACACAAGCTGTTCCCCAGATCGCTGTGGTTGGCACCAAACATCTTCGAGACAGCTCGTACACTCACGTGGGTCGCTGTCCGTGTACATGAGATGAGACACACGCAAGAGGCAGCTCCTGGTTTAAGCATTCAAGAAAATTGCTATCCAGCTTCCACGAATTCTCGCAAGCCTTCCGCAATCCTTCCAATACTCGTCTCAAGTTGTCCGCTGTTCTTCCAGAAACCTTGCATGACTCACTCCCACCTACAACTTCGTCGCTGCGACTCCGCAACTCACGGGCTTTCTCGGAGTGGTTCGACTTCACAAGGAAGAATTCTCGTAATCCGACTGTTAGTCAACCACCACGACGGAGTTTTCTGATGTTGACTCTCCAAGCCAAGCGATATGTAGGATTATGCTTGAGGGTAGCGATCTTTGATGTACAACATGAGTTGGACACGGGCAAACAGCGTTGCATTATAATGCCCACTCTGAAACGCCTCAGCTCACACGTCTAACCTAAGTAGGCTAGACAGCACATGCTGTTGCTGTGGGATGCGCTTACCGTGAGAAATCCTCTTGTTGCGACACTTTACAGCCCGGTTCTATAGTAGTTGCCATCCAGAATATCTTGTTTTCTCCCTTTTTCAGTTTCATTTTGAAATATACTTCCAGTACTGAAAGTAAAATAAAGAATCACGATGCATACATCTCATTTTACAGCGGATCGAAGCCTGCTTCCAAAACAACTATCATGTTAGGCTCATTCTCACAATGACCAAAATGATGTAACGTGGACACCACACAGCCTCACAGAACTGAGTAATCCATTGATCCACCTTCCGGAACGTCTCTTCGGTATCAAGTGGCCGACCCAGGGTTTTGACTCAGGATAGGGGCGACATCCTTCAAAGGGTCATGCACTAATCCTCCCAATGGCCGAAAGCTTGCATGAAATGAACAATGTCTGGTAGGCATTCGAGCCGCTCTCCCTATATTCGTAGGCTGCGCGACCGGCTGAAGTGCGCTCATTTCATAAATTCCATATGCGTTATTGATTGCCCATTGCAGGAAGACGGCAATGCAAATAAGCATGAACGGTTGGTTGCCCCATATGCTGCTGGGGATGATGGGTTGGCGGCCGTGAACTTTCCTGGCGATGTGTCCACTAGACAAGCATGACAATGAATGCAACCGATGGTGCAATCAAAGCTAGAGTATGCGAGTGCCATTGCTCTTCTTCCAAGAATACGGGTATCATGCCGAGCACGAAAGACATGAGAGCGGTGGGTATAGTGATGCGCGTGAGGCCGACCCAGTCGATGTCTGTTCATAGAAGGTGCCAGATTATACCCACTTTGGACATTCTCCCAGGCAGTCCCAAGAATGAGGAGAATACCAGGAGGCCGCTCAGAGCAGAACTCAACCAGAACGGGGGGTGCAATCCCATCTCGTCCGCAGACATGCCGCCTACAAGCAACCCCATGCCATAACCGAAAGGGCCCGCCAGCCCATTGATTGCTATGATCATGTTCCGCCTCCGGCTCTTTTCCACGTTCATGGTGATAATGCTGTTGACCGTGGGTACGCACATTGCGACAGCGAGACCTAGCAGGGTCCGTACCATGACTAGTTGAGCTAGGTTATGCTCAGCGGCGTAGAGTGTTGTAGCAATGAAATATGCGGTGCAGCCAGCCAGCCAGACAGGCTTTGGTCCCAGAATGTCCAAGGCCTTTCCAGATATTATGATGCTGCACGCGGCTGTGATGTAGTAGCAATGTATTACTACTGCAGTCGTTCGATGACGCGGATGGGATGCCTCGAGTGTGGAAAAAGCGCGTGAATCGACAACCACGTCCGTCTAGCTTTATGAGGCTAGATTTCGCGCTCGGTAGTCGTGTGTTGCCTTCTACAGGCTGAGCAACTGTATGGGCACAACGTGTTCTCATTGCAGGCACAAGATCCTTCGTGGAATGAAAGCATTCTTTTTGTGATACAAGCTCAAGGAGTTTCATCATATCATCTCCTGTATTAGACCTGTGGTTTTTTCGATATTGCTAGAGAAGGCCATCCATCACTGTTGAAGTTGCAGCAGGTGTGAGATCTGTTTCCACAATTTTCAGAGCTATATCCTTTCGAAGACAAGCCTTGTGCTCTTGGATGTCGGACTATTTCCCCTAGAATTGCTTGGAGATAGTAGTATTACAAAGTCCCTGAAGCTTTGGACGTTCTTAGGGAATGAGTTGGGATAATCCGTCTCGATGACCAGGATACTTATGTACTTCCAGTGTCACCTGGATCCCCTTGACATTTCAAGTTGTTGTATCACTAGCAATAGCTGGTGAGCAGCATGTAGCGTTTAGAAATACAGAATCCGTCTTGTAAAGAATTTCTTGAGAGCCCTTTTTCTCTGGATTGCATAGGTAAGCGGTGTGTTGTAGCGTAGATAGCGGACGAAATAAGGCTGCCTCCATTGCACTACTTGTTTCTCCGAGTCCAGACATTGCAGTCGGTTATAATTCCCTTTGGCTTGTTTTCTTCATAAAGAAAGTCTCCACACGGACTGTCCTTTTTTGTGACCCCCAGAGGCTGGAACGAGTGTAGTATCTTTTCTATACCTATAGATAACGCTAACGGAGAGTTCCATTGAATGGGCTTGGAAATCTAACATTTGGTCCGAGAAAAGCATCTGCTTGAAACGGAGGTAGAGAGTTTCCAGACTCTACTGGACCGTGGAACAGGCGAGACCTTGATCGAACTCCAGAACATGTAACAAAGGATTTTTTAGGGTAAGAAATCGCATCTTGTGGTTCAAGTTCGGAAGATACGCTGGGTGTTAGAGGAGCTACTTCCTCTCGGGCTTGTTGTTCCCACTCGGTTTTCCGCCTCCTCGTATAAGGGCACGAGAATTGTTCCGGTTTGGGCCGAGCCTCTTAGCAGGTCTCATGGTTGATTCTATGAGTTTTTAGAGCTGTACGCTACGAGTTTCTGGAAAACATACTTTTCGGAACTTTGTCACGGCGGGCTTGAAAGGCTCGCATGACAGCCTCATCAATTGTCTTCTTGACATCATTCGTTGAGAGACTAGTCCTCTCAACATCTGCGTCCCTTCTTATAGAGAGCTTCGAAGGCTTGGAGGTAAACTCTCCTTGGTGCTTAGCAAGGCCAGCGGATACGGCTTTATGTAACCACGTAGCACCGTTGTTTTTGGCTAGAGTATACTCTTCAAGAAAGGCTGGAGAATACATGGTATTTCCATCTTTATTGATGCCCGTTGCGAAGGTATAGGAGAGTCTGTCCCAGGTAGTAGAAACTATTTGGTTTGCACGCTGTTTCGCCGGGGCTTCGCTGACGATGTTTTCGAGAAAAGAGACTTCCTCAGCTTTAGCCTTAACAGCACTAAGTAGGAAGTTCCGTCGTACTGTATGAATTTCTGCATCGCAGTTACCAGTCCACATCTGGTGTTTCGAGGACTCAGAATATTCTGTGGAGAACTGGAGTTCTGGGCACCTAAGTCCCCCAAGAATCATAGGTGGGTAGGTTCCGGAAGCCTCGTGCTTGCGGAAGTCTTCGAGTGCAATTTGAGCGTGGGACATCTTTACTGCAATATCGTGGTACTCGCATAGGGCAGGGCGGAAGCCTGGTTGGAAAGCGCGGGGTACACCTGCAAAAACTTCATCGAGGGTTGATGCAGCGGCAACGTTGGACTTGTTGCTTACATCTACTGGAGCTGTTATTGAATCGATTGAGTTAGGCATTTTGATAAGGTTAAAACAAAACACAAGGTTAGGCGTAAAATGCAGGTATGAAGGGCCAATGACGCCTGGACTTCCTATGAGAAGTCTTTCGCCGCTGACTCTTTAGGAACTCATGGAAGAGAGGAAAGTATTATATATCCTGTCTAGGTCATGCGCTATGCGTTGGCAACCGATGTAGTCTTGATACCGAGCACTTAGTTCAGCGCTTCGCGCACCTATTATACTAACTGGCGACCACTTGGTTTTAAGTACGCGCCCGGTGATATCGGAAGCCGACCCGGCATTAAGCCACGGTAGCCCCGCCTGGGCAGAGAGCAGGATTGTATGGCTGAAGCTCTGCAGCGTCCTCTGTTGTCGGCAGAGCTACCCCGGTTCTACGAAGCATTACAATGAAGCAACGACCGGTTAGAGAGTGTGTACTTTCGTGACGGCGATCCTAGCACTATGTCAGCTGGGTCCAGTATGAGCTATAACATAATGCGCAGGGACATGGACTACTTGGGGAAGTTGACCGCGAAAACGTGAACTTTCTACATCCTGACACTTTCACGATCTTCTCTATCAACTCTCAACAAGTCGGCCTTTCCCCAGGTCGCGTTCGGGATCTTGAATCTCGTTCTCTAATTACGTGCAGCTTCACTAGCGTACACCCTCCACATAAGCATACCATACATCTCAAAGGCAATAAGCTTAGTATACTATTATCGCCTTCTTGGTTCTAAGCTTATTCTCGCTTGTTCCCATACTTTCGGACACGTGATATATGCTTTCTGCTGCACAGATCCGCTAAGGAAGAGCGGGAGCGCGGGCGAAAATGTGGGCTTCGAAGAGTGCGCCGATAGAGGGATATGGGCCGACGAGTCGCTCGATGGGGACGTTAGTGCGAAGCTTGGCGAGTTTGTCGATGTAGAACTGGTTCATGGCTTGGGTTGGCTCACACCTTCGGACCGGTTCATTACCATCAGCGTTGACAAGGTGACGGGGAGATCCCATGATCTTCCGGAAGGACAGCCAGATGGCGAGAATTTTGGCCTGGACGGGTTCGCCGAAGGGCAGGTTGCCAACTCGCGATTGTACAAATTTGATCATCGCCAGACTGCATACTCGGTTCTGCGGCGCCCATGCACCGCAGGTGCTTTGACTGAGGTTGAGAGTTGGCAAAGTGATGGGGATTCCTATAGGGGAGGGGGGACACGGGAGCTGTAACCCTGATTTGACATATCAGAGCCGAGTGATATTGCTATAAGTCACTATAGCCAACCATCACCGCATATTGAGCGGGACGGAAAAAAAGAAAATTGATACCCGTGGCGCTCGAATCGTCACTACCCAGATTGCATGCATGTAACTTGCATTTAGCGCCATTCATTTATTTCATCAGTACCACGCCCGTCTAGCCTGCAGCGAGCTTTTTGCCTACCTCCTTCAGGCTCTAACCAAGGCCTCTACATGGAATTTGTGAAAAGGAGACATCGGAGATCGCCTGATCGCTGACGGCAGAAGTGATAATGTCATCTAGGTGGTGACCACGCCCCTCTTCCGACTGCGTGCTCCAGACATTCCAAGGAGACAGATTCCATCTCCCAGGCTGCCCGGGTAAGCTGCACCGACCCTGCGGTAGAGGTGTAGAAGTAGTCGGACGACGGCCCCTGAGGCGCGTCTCGTGCTGGACGAACCAGGTGGTAGCCACAAAGAGGCAGTGAAACATGGCGCTAAGCAGCGAGCGAGTAGGCGATGGCCCATTTGTCGTGAGACAGTGCCGGACGTTAATTGTGCCGACCTGCAAAGCCGTAACGACAGAACAAAAAGCGAAAGGAGTCACGAGCCGGGCCTGGGGATAATAGCGTTGGGTTCGCGAGGCGCCAGAGCTGGGCGTATGAACTTCCCAGCTGGGTGGTGCCTGCCCGGTCTGGCGAGCTGCAGCTGAAATTGAGGACGGACAACCTGTTCCCGACCCTGAATGCTGATGGCGCGTCTGTCAAGCTTCTGAACCGCTCGAATCGAATGGCGAGAACGCAGGCTCTACCTCAGCAGGAGTCGGTACCCCGATGTTAGTGTCGGTCTCAGGCATGAGGGCGCGGTAAGATGAGTGCGACGGATCTACCAGTGTTGGAATGCGTTACAGACGAATCTGAACCACCGCTACGGAGTGTCGGTATGACAACAGAGTGACTTGGCGCAAAACAGCCCACGAAGATCGTTGCCCACGAACGTGAAAGACTTTCCTTTCCTTATTAAGCGCTATGCTAAACCCATCACCCGTGCTTTTGAATCAACATATAGCGAAAACCAGAATGTACGGAAGCAGCTACAACACCATGAAAAGCACTTCAACGGTCCAAGGTATACCCGAGAGAGGCACATTGAAGGGGATATCCGTAGGTTTATTGCTACGTAATTGGTCAAGAAAGCGAAGACAGTGGCTAAAGTCAGCGGAAACAGTTGTCGAAGCGTCCAACATATATAGGATTGAAGCTTGAGGACAGCAAGATGCTAGAAAGCCCTATAGTGAGATATGCGGTATTAGTATTGTAGTAGCGACGCGTAGTTTGCGATTAAGGGCAGAAATTGGTAGTTCGATCTCTTGTTTCCTCGCGGAATACGATACCCCAATCTGGGCTGCTCTAGTTACCTCCTCATCAGTCCTTGTTCCCTCTCATCTTATCCTCGGCCCTGCTGCATTTCTAACACGTGGAAGATGAAAGGCATCCGGATGAAAAGGGCGACAAGGAAGGCGACAAGGAAAGCCAAGAAGCATCACGCTTCGATTAATACCGATGTCTGCCAATTTCCTAACCCAGCCTGCCACCCTTACATATCTTGAGCAGACTTGCTCTCAGCGAGGGTGGTGCTACACTCAGAAGACGTACCGTTAAACATACACATAGCGAACAGTGCAAACACCCCTGTAATCAGACTTCGCACAAGTGTGTCCCGGCGAGTGCTGACGCAGAAAACATCGAGTATGTAATTGACACACTGAAAGAACACCCATGAGTATGGAGTGGCGCATCCCAGGAGAGGCCAAGATCTGCTCGGCGCTTTCGCGCTCATCCGGATATGCTGTTAGTGGGGCAATGCCTCCACCATCACTCCAGAAGATGTGAGATGCCTGATAGGGGAACGGTCAAGTCGAGTGATAGTGTAAAGAACGATTGACAGGCCCAGAGTCTCGGGTAATATCTGTGGAGAGGAGCAGCAGAAGACAGACACGCTGGGCAGAAGAGCGTTGCCATCTTTCTGGATCCTTTGGCCAACGGTGCGACCTCTTTACGTGCTCATGGCGAAGCCCAGAAGTTCAGGACAGATACATCAAACAGACATTGCACGACGTGCATGGTTGCTCATAGATTATGGATAACCTGGGCCCACAAGCCTCCGCGTTACGGGTAGTCTGGTGTCGACGGAGTATGCCCAGTAATCCCTAGGGCATCTGGGTATGCCTGTGCAAAACATGCTCTTGCTGGTACCGGGAGAAGGGGCGGCCGTCGGAGGTTGAAAGTTGCTATCTGTACTCATAAATGATGATCTGGATAGTGAGGTGCAAGTAGCTAAAACAGAATTAAAGAGTTCATGTGGCCTGGACTTGGGCTGCTGTCGAAAGAAGTTTCAACTTCTGTCGTGTCAGATCGGGATAGACAAACTTTCTGCCCTACCTTTTGTAGATAGCCGCCTTGCTGTTGATCTGCTCCTCGTTATGGCTTGAACAAACTGTTTGACCTTCATACCTCCCGTGCATTGCTATATCGGCCGCCGATACTCTACCCCGTTGCCGATTAGGGATGGGAATGGTGGCTTTCAGGATCTCAATGTTCGGTGTCTACTTGTCCTTTGGTCCGTCGATCGGTTGCTCAATACGCCGGTCGCAGTGGCGGCTCCATCCGCCTAGCGTGTAGGGCACGTTCCTCCACCGGCTTCTGACGATGGGTTGGGGCGGTTGGCGAATGCCGGCCCCTGGTGGATATTTCTAAGAAAACGTGCTCGATTGTGTCTCCGCCCTCAATGCAGCTGCAGGCGGCGCTGTCAGCTCGCTGAAGCCGCGCTAAGTATGAGTTGAGATGACGAGGACCCGAGCGCGCCTGGGCCAAGATGTCAGCTTCCTCTTGGCCGAAAGGCCACGTAGTTTGAGGGTGTGTCGTCCGTTAATCTCAATGTATAATTGTTCCACGAACCGCGTTGCCATGAGCTGGTGACTTGTGAGACAATCTGCTGGTCTACATCGATCAATGAAGACGGCAGTGGCGGCGTAATGGGTTTGGCTCACTGAGTCCCCCACAATTCATCGTCAGGAGGATATCACATTCACAAAATGTATCTGGCGCACTCTCTTTACCGAAGATACCTGGCGTTGAGCTGGGACTTTCACCGGCTACCGCCCTGTTACGCACGAGTAGCGATCTTTAGCGCGTTACTCTTGTCTTTCGAAGTTCCGGTCTGTATGCGCTATCTGACAGAAGCTGCTCATCAGTCATTGCTCCAAATTCTACAAGGGCAGCGAGATGTTCGATGCTGTAGCATTCTTGAACCACTATGGAGAACTTAATGCCTGCGCTACACTACTTCGAACAGTATACAGAGATAGAGCAGGAAACTTATTCTTTGATGTGCCAAGATTCACACGGATGGCGTTACTTAATGCTGGCTGTGCCACGCTCGCACATTTGCTAAGCTTCACACCTTTTTCGAGAAAGCAACATTCGCGGAGTATCTTACATGCCTTGAAGAGCAGTGAGACGGATGTTGGGCTGTGCCCACCGAACATCGTGCGTGCGACAAGACCGGAGGGAAAGGCGCGGAAACATGATTGAGGCTAGAAACTTCAATACCGATCCCGGACTGGTGTGGTTCAGATACAAGGGAAGTGAGAGTCATACCCGGTCCAACGACCAGGGTAGTCGGAAGGCCCACGACTTGGTGCCGCCCGATTTTCGTTGCTCTGGATGCGCTGACCAACATCAGTGTCCTGGTGCTGGTGTGAGGGGCGATAGTATTGAATGAGAAGGACGGCACTCGGCGAAGCAGTGACTGGTTGCATAGTGTGCGCTTCGGCTATTGCATCTCTCGGTGTACCGGTCGCAGATGACTCAAGTTTGTCCAGCTCAGGATGGTGCTAGTGCCGTCGAGAGCGATGTTACAGGGTCGCGAAATAGCCACGAGATGCGTGCAAACAGAGATATATATACACATGAGATGAGATGTTTAGACAATTCGGCGTCCTGAAGACAGCAGTGGCTACCCAAACATCGACAGTAATGATTGACGACGACCGGTATGAGAATTCCGTGCATGCGAAAACGGGTTCCATCCGCACACATGCAGCTGGGCCATCCTATGGAAAAATAAATACATCCAACGCACAATCACAACTACCATCACCAATTTCACAGACGCGAGACTTCTCCGCATCAGCTTCTCCTCAAGAATTCCGCCATCCCCAAATGCAGAAACGCTCGATAAACGCAAGCACCATACTCTCCAGGGTGATTTCTTCCACTTCATCCATCGCAAACAGTGCATGCCAGAGCAATGTCATCATCTCCATCCGCAAAATCCCGTTCTTCAATGACTGAGCCCGGAGAGTAACAGCACAGCACCATTCGCAAATCAGCTTGAAGACACTGTATTCATGGGAACCAGCTTTGCGAGGTTTAAGGTACTGTTTCCTGTTTTGCTTCGGCCGATCGGAAGCTGGAAGAAGCCTCTGTAGCGGACAGATCGCGTCGGAACTTTCGCAGGAGCTCTTGTTCTCACAGGCACCTCAGGTCTCAAGTGGTTCGCGCCCTGATAAGAAATGCGCTGCGCTGGACGAACCACTTTGCTCGTCGCGCTGACTACCCGGTCGTTCAAGTGCCGATCTATGACCCACGAGACTTCCGAAATCTTTTTCCATGCTATATCAAGTCCCGCGCGCGAACCAGACACGACTTTCTCTAGGTTTCCATGGAGATCGAAAGTTCCCTGTACGGCGCATAGTATACTGGAGCTGTTCTCCAAGTGCGCACTTGTCCGTCCGGTTGCATGGTCGACGATGGTGGTCAATCTGGATGTTCCCCCTCCAATACATTGCCCATTGAGATGGACCGTAGGTACAACTAGAGGATCGGTTAGCTGCGTAGACATTCCCCAGTGCTGAGATTCCAGATTCTCACGGTGGCATCTGTGGACCCTGAGACGATCTTACTTCCCTGCGCGTGGAGTGCTGTGACGGGTCCCCGGTGGCCTTTCAAAGTCCTGCGGTGGCAAATTGAGGGTGTGACTTGCTCGTGACCGATGTAGACGTAACAGGGCTGCATATTCTGACTGCATTATCCATAGAAACAGTCGCAAGCCCACACTGAGAATAGCAGATGCTCAGGATCGGTCCTTTGTGGGCCGGCCACGACGGCGGTGATGCGGCGAAGCAAGTGCCATCACGGCTTGCAAGCGCCGCCGAGACTGGACGTGTTCCACTCCCTTTGCGAGGAGTAGCGTAGGGGTGATTGAGACCGTGGAGGTCACACAGAGGCGTCTAATCGCGCCGTCTAATCACTTCGATATCGTTGCTAAGAACACTAGTAGGACGATTAGTGAGGTCCTGAAGCTTCATGAGCCTTGGCGACGAACAGGTCATGTTCTTGGCCCTCCACAGATCTAGGTCACGCAAGATAATTGTTCTGGACACCGCGTGAATAAAGCGAGATAGCGGGCGCGAAGAACCTCAGCTCCTTTTCCATAGTTTAATTGAAACTCTGGATGTCACAACATGCTTTATACATTCTTGGATACAGCGCTATATCGTTATGACGATAGATTCGCTATTGCTGTAGTGAACTATAAGGAATGACACAGACACGAGAGCTTACTCCACGGAGTCCTTCAGCTTCAGGTCCATCTAAGGTTAAAAATATTGAGGGCCCGAGACCCCGGATTCTACCTCACATTCATTATCAGACGCATATTCCGCGCCTCGACACTGCAGACAAAGATGAGATCCACCAAACTCTGCCGGCCCGGGTCGGCCGGCGGCAGTGGCCCGATCGGCTGCATTGTAATCGCAGCACATAAGACTCTCATTCGCTCCCCTCTGTCTCAAGAGAGCTCTTCGTCGAAGGGCTTGGAAGCGATGCTCCTCACCAACATCTCTAGCCACGCTCACTGGCTCCTCAATCATAGGTTTTGGCCAAGGCTCGTCGGGCTCCGATGCCACCTCGACGAGACCGGGAGTCGCCTCAAAGTCGCTCAATGAATGTCCAATCCGGCTGACACTGTAGCCAGTCAGGCGAGATCTTTTCCTTGTAAGCGTGCCACTGCCCCTGGCCTGAATGTCTTCTTCTCCCTCCTGTCTCTGTCTCTTCTGAGGGCTTTTGCTCCTGCCTTTTGACACAATCCCAAGAAGCTCGCCCAATTCCTGCGCGCCCATCTCCTTCTGTTGCAGAGTCCGCGATGAGGGTGTCTTGACGTACACGAGCCTATCCGCCTGAAGAAGAAAGTTTCTCAGTCGAGGGAATATGGCCCAGGCCATACGAGCAAAGACGAAGGCCTGATGGACCAAAGGCGAGATCTCTAATGCGCGATTGTGGTACATTGCGCCAAGTTGAAAGGTAGAATCCAGGAAATGACTAACCCAGACGCCGCACTTGCGGGTGAAGATGAACACTCTGTCATCGAAGGCGCCATGAATGTCGGCGCGCAAAGCCAATAGATTCGCCATATCATCGGTCACGTAAGGACCAGCCAGTGTACTGCTTGCATTGTACTTATCCATGTCTTGTTCCCGGAACCAGGTTAGCTCAGCGCTAGGGCAAAGATGCGCTGCATGAAGACGGTCTCTCCAGCCACTAAGGCGACAGTTCTTGTCGCGATCTTTTACCAGCTGTGACGTATTCGAGACGGAGGACGGAGGCAACTCGGGCTCTTCTTCTAAACTGATATCGTCTAATGCAAACGACCAGCCTGGCGGCGGGTTGTTGTGCGGAAACGGCCAGTGTCGAAAAGATGGAACGACAGGGTATTTGTGAGGTGTCAATCTGAAAGCATCCTCTTCCTCGATTTGTCCCGGTCTTGGAACATGAAACCAATATTCCTGCTCCGTGAGCAACGCCTGGGCAGGAAGCGTCACTCTAGGGCCATCTCCTGCAATCCGCGAGAACCAACCATTCCAGACATTGCCTGCGATGATCCCGCATACCAGGAGTGCAGTCGCATGATGAATGCCGAAGCCAACAGATACGTCGCCATCTAGTGCGGGCAAATCGATGAGACGTCGATATTCGTATGCAGGGTGATAGAAGAAGATGCGTCTCGGCCTTGAGAAGTGGTGGTCATGAGGTGGTGGGGAGGACGGCGGCCTTGGTTCCAAGATACGATGCTGAGGATCGATACTTGCCATGCATTACAGTTGGCAGGCGGCAGAGGATCGAAACTTAGCATGTCAAAGGCTGGTAGAGGTGAACCAGAGATGACGCGCAGATGGTGACGGTGATTATGTTTGGATTCCCCGCGGAGCTTGGCGCAACAATGCAGACCGCCCACGTGACTTTCTGTCCTTCGGTTCTTCAGCATGTCAGAAGTTCGATATCGAACCAAGTAGGAGTGCGAACTCCCAATCCTGCTTCGATCAACATACTGTGCATCTACATCAACGATCGGGTGTATGCGGAAGCCGGTAACGAGAATTATGTTTCTGCCTGAGAGAGTAAGTCACATACGTGAATTTCACACCTTCTATCTCACAAATCTCATCTTCCATCTTACCTCCCGTCTTACCTTCTATTTTCTCTACTACCTTATAGTCACACTCTATAACAACACTACTCTTACTGCTCTAACTCTCTGCTCTGACTCTCTACTCTAACTCTCTGCCTACCTATTCTGCTCTAACTCTCCCCCAACAACCCCCCTAAATATCTACCCTCATCCTCCCACTAACCTATACTCACACTTTTTAACAACACTTCACCCTAACACTCTACTATATAATCTCTACCTCCTGCCCTATCATTCATACTGGACAAACTTGACTACATCCATCCCTCTTCTCTATATCTATCAATTTTTTCTATTACCCCTCCGCTCTTATACTAATACACACCTACCTACATCACTATCTTTTTCCCTACTATGCTCTACCTATATATCGCTTACGTCATCCTAGTAATGCACCCTTCTGAAACTCTTTGCCTTCGCTCTCTTAGCCGCATTCCCTCTCGCCTCCGCAAACACAATGCAGTATGGCACCTTCTACTCCCAAAGTGCCAATGCCGAACAGAAGATTGCTGGGATCTCCGGTCAAAGTGTCTGCACCGACCTGGTCCCAGTCCTGGCTGTGGCCGAGCAGAACCCTTGCGACGTTGCCTCCACCTTTAACAGCCTTTTAACAGCCTGGCATCCGGCTACACCTTCGTTCTGAAGAACTGCAATCCGCTCGGCGTCCCACAGGCTCTACACATCTCCATTCCCAACCGTCTCACCTATCAAGTCGACGGCGACAACATCTATGGAAGCATAGAGTGCACGGACCAACAATTTACCGAAGGCACCCTCTTGAACCAGTTCGCCCTACCTTTCTAATTTGACCCAAAGATACTGCTAGCCAAGCGCAGCGCCGACTACAACCAAACTAGGAGAATACGATGGGAGAGCGAGTGCGCTTGCATAGAAGGAGAGCGAAGGTGAGAATGCACAAGAGATGGCTTCTAAGCCGGAAGGTTGATCGAGGCTTGACTACCCTTATCTTCCCGAATCGATACAATTGCTTTACCCCTATATTTGCCTAACTCTAAATATATCACGTAAGAAGTGCTTCTATATCCATCGCAACCCTGATCCTGCTACCCGTACTGCTCGGATCGTGTTCACGCCTCCAAACCGAGCCCCTTCCCCTAGCCAATCAAAGTAATCCTCACTCTTGCTGAATACCCAATCGAAACGCTCTTCTACCCACTTCAGACCATCTATACTCTCGTATATCCCAGAGCAAAGCGGGAGCATTACGTCCTTATGCTCACAAGCCCCTGCGCCTTTGCCCCCAAGCTCGGCACATTGGCATATCTACTACGGATTTAGGCACCAGAAGCAACTCGTGAACGGTAGCAGCCATCTACGCCCTCGCCTGTCGTGCGTTGTCTGGCTTTGCACCGCTCCTGGAAAACGTCGTGTCGTCGTGGGCATGTCGGAAAATCATGATCCCACGCCTGCTTGACTGCTCTGCATAGCACGCACGTGCCCCCCACGCTAACCAGACGCACGCGGGACTGCGCTAGTTCCGTCTGAACTCGGAGCTGCTCCCGCTGGATGAGGTCAAGTCCTGTGTGTCCCGTGTCTTCTCTAACAACGGTGTTGAGCGGTTCGATGGTTTCCTCGTGCCCGGCTTTACAGATGTCGCACGGCACGTCTTCTAGCATACACCATCTTCGATGAGAAGCAATGTCCAAACATTCGCTTAGCGATGTCCGGTAGCACTGCTCGCCTCGTGGGTTGATCTACTGCATGCTTGTCGCGTCGCTTGCGAAGTGACAGGTCGTCTCTGCAGCTGTTCGTGCTCTACAGCTCAGCCCTCGCCTCCTCTACGACCTGTAACTGCCAATTTGCCAGTAGTAGGACCATCAAATACGCACGTTTCCCATCCCGGCCTGCCCAGCCTGACTCTTGGGCAAATATTACCAACGAGTCTGGCTCGTCTATGTTCACAACGAGCCTGACGTGGAGATAGTCGAAGCCTTCGGCAAGAGCAGTCGTTGCAACTATATACGGTAGGTCCGGAGTCTGGACCCAACGATATAGAATTCTCTTCTTCTCTGCTGGCGTCCCACTTTCTGCCGTATACGAATCACAAGCAAGCATTCCAGATAGGCTGTCCGCGTCTTTGCGTGTGCGCACGTAGAGGATTATCTTGTCTCGAGCGTGGTCAAACAACCCGGACTCCGTCCACGCCTCGACAATGGTCAAGTGACACTCATCGATCACGATTCGATCAGGCTTCTGCTGCGCTATTAGGCGTCGTCCGCTTTGCATAAAGTCTCTAGTTGAGGCAGCCTCGGCGCTAAGAAGTGTCAATGCTGCCTCTCGACTCTCGTTCGGCTGCCACTCCAGATAATCGATGTTCAGTTCACGTATACGTCGAAGCATGTCCCCATGTGGAGACACGAGCGGTACGACGAGGATCGTGATTCCGTCGTCGGGCAGAGTGCATGGTAGCATGGAAAGCAGGCTCTTTCCCGGCCCCCGTGGGAAGAATGACAATAACCTGCTCGGTCCAAGCCATCATCGTAGCGAGAACGTAGACAATATAGTCGAGTAGTAGCTCGACGACTGGAGCGGCGAGGAACCGAACATTCTCTCTGTGATTACCAGTCTGCTGCTGGCTCTTGTGATATTTGACATGTATCATAACACGGCCAAAGGGGGTAGTGACGGACCGTCGCCGCGACGTGTTACGCCATGTCATCGAGAGAAACTCGCTTTCTCGTACGGGCTGACCGCCGCTTACGTGGATGAGGACGCTGAGGCGCTTTAGGAACTCCTGAACGGTAGCTTCGCAACTGGCCATTGCACTCTCCCTCCACACGTAGCCGCGAGATGCGCGGCTATCTTCAATAAGTAAGGTGTGACACAGGTGCTCGGACCGTTCGATAGCACCCAACAATGCAGTATATGCCCCCTTAAGAAGGTTGACGCTATGTCTGTGGTGGGTGAAATTCCAACCGACAGTATCTACGTTAGTCCCATCTTTGAGTGTCCGAGGGCGCATTTGGTGAAGGTGCTTGAGACCTAGTATCAAATTGTCGTACAGAAGGTGCTATCAGTCGCGGTATTCGGACAAGAGTAGAGTAGGGATGTGATCCGTGCGTAGCTCGGTGTCTTCGTACGTCAACACCTGCTCGGTTTCCTCCCAGGACACCTCGTGGTTACTGACAGTGCTCTTCGATATTTTGAAAAGCAGCAAGGGCCATCGAAGAATCTCTCCCCTCGGCGTCTCTACGGTCTGCTGTATGTACCGCTCACAGTAGTCTTTGACCAATGCTAGCGTCTCTCCGCAACCCTGCTGCTCTTTGCGGGCGCTGTCATAGAAGACTAATAGCTGCACTACCCATATTATGGCTGACAGATTGCTGTTGAAGTTTCCAGGTTCCATCCAGTCTTGAGTAGACGGGTTGATGCTCAATATGGCACAGAAGCTCAACAGAGGCGACTGGTACCGCCGAGCTCCGGTGACCTGACAGACAAAGAGCATCCAGAGCTCTAGTAGTTGTGTTTTCAGCTCACTACTGTCGCTGCCGTTGTCGCTGTTGCCGTCGCCATCACTATTGCTGTTGCTGTGGCCATCGCTTCACCATCACCATCTTTGTTCTTGCCGCAAAGACGCTTCCGCTGCGCCGCCTGGCAGACGCTTTGCCAGGTCGTTAGCTGCTCCCCAGTCGCCTGTATAACGTCTTCCGGCCTTCGTGTCTCCTCTTCGTTGCCTACTGCGCCGTTGCCTACTGCGCTGAGATAGTTGTCGTCAGAAGCCACAACCCTATCAAAGTACGACAAGAATCGCTGTGCTATCCCGAAGTAGGTCTTCAACGTGCTCGGCTTGTTATAAGGGTCAAAAGGTCGAGTCTTGCCGACCAAGTCAACTTCGGGTAGCTGAAAGCGGCTGAGGAAGACTCAGCATTGCCAGGTCAGCAAACATTCTGGTCCATCGAAGCACAGCCTATGCGCATCTTGTAGTAGTCTTCCCATGCTATCAACGATCCCTCGCAGGTCGCTCTCGTCTCCTGGCGGAGGTAGGGCAATTGCTGTTCGGATTTCGTCTTTTTTCAGACCACGTATATGATCGACAATACCGGTCTCTCGTAACCATGGTACAATAGCGGAGCGATGTTCTTCAAATCCATGCACCCGATTGGCATCGTTGTTAGCATCATGCTGCGCCTGTCGGGCATCGTCTTCTTGGGCACGGAAGAAGTCGTGCTTCTGGCTCATCTGTCTCTCGCTGCTTTTCCCTGCGCCCTGCCATCCTACTTCGAAGTATCTCTGCCAGCTCGTGACTTTGAAGAATCGCTAACAGGCAAGATGCTCTATTCAGATCTTGTTGCTAGTATGGAGTTGCTTTGCCCGGGCATGGCCTCCGCGCTTTTGCTGATTTGCCCAACCGTGCGTCTGCTGGCAGTGTGCCTGCATCCCGCGTATTGTGCGACACACATAGGAGCAAACTGTTTTTCTTGTTCCGTTACATTTGAGGCCGTCAAAGTAGACTAAGAGGCTGGCTATGGGAGGATCGGTCGGAGCTGGATGAACGACATCTGCGTGGATTCTGGCAAGCTCAGAAGTGCCTTCAACCTTGGAAACGATATCGCTGCGTTGCTGGAGGCTAAGGCGCTCGTGATGGGTCTGCCAGTGTGTTTTCGTCTGTGAGGGTATTATAGCATACTGGCAACTTAGACAGATTGACGCGGTGCTGGATGTCAACCTTGAAGGACGATAGAATTCTTCCACGTTTGAAACGACTTCGTCTATGGCTACCTCTAGCTGCACGCATACCCGCCTTCGAGACTGCCTCTTAATCGAGGTAACAATAGTTCTAGAATTTAGTAGAAAGCTCTGTCATGCAAGGTGCTTATCAACATATGTCTACGCGTTAGTGGTCTGAGGAGGACAGGCTGTGATTAGGTGTCGCAAGGGTACGCAGAAGTCGCAAGGATACGCTACAAGGGAAGATCCATGTACACGACCCAGTAATCCATGCTTTCGCGTACGCATCACCAAGTTTTTGTCGCACCATTGTCTAATGTATACACACGAAACTCGGTGTGCATTGAGAACCATTTGTTTCAAAGCGACCATCGAAATTTGAACCGATCCGGAGTATGTTAAGGCAAAAGAATCGACTCGGCAAACGAATCGACTCTTCTCTACTAGGGTTTAGGGTTATTCCCCATACAAATACAAACAAATCGACCCTAAGCTAACCCTAATGACTGCAAATATCGGCAACGGCGAACAGGTCATGGCACGTCCTGAGTCCCTAGGTACTGATTCCACAGCGGAAGTGATGTCTACTCCACCAAAACACCACTCTGGCATGGCAGATCAGCCTCTCCAAAAGGAAGGACCACACAAGGCCGAAGATGGCGGAGACATGAGATAAGATAGGCCAAACGCGGAAGAGAATCTGCTAGCGGGTCCGGTTGATACAAAGGAGCTACAGCGCCTGGGGCACGCCATCGTTGATAATCGGCGAGACAAGAAGTTGCTCGAAGAGGTGGAGTCATTGACGGCCGGACATCTAACAGACCAACGAGCGCTCGACCAAAGCATCCTGTCGGACGAAGCGAGATCAGCAAGTGCGAAACAGGAAGAACAGGTGTTAAGAAACAGACTTCTAGAACTATGGAAGATAGTGGAAGAGACAGAGGAAGGCCTAAGGAGCAAGCGAGGTTGTCGGAGCGGCATGCGTCCTTGGTTAAGAAAGCAAACTCCTATGAGGAAGAGATCAAGAAACGAATGGAGAGCGCCTAGAGGTTGTTAGGGGTCGACGAACAAGGAAGCTCGTGAACCTGTGTTCGAGCGACGTTATAGTAAGCTTCAGCTTAGTAAACCCCTTGGCGCCGTTATGGACTAGATTGAAGATAGGGTTACCTGTTTTGAAGCCGTCTGATACACCCTCGTTAGCACCAAGCGTTGGCGACTACATCTAAACCATGGTCCGCCGTGGCCACCCTAACCTCTTTGCTGACCCATTCACTGTCTTCGCCCACGAATAGTGCCTTAAGATAGAAGCTAAAAATATGGCCGAGACACAGGGAGAACGTGCGTTTTATTTTCGTCATAGATGCAGAGCTCGGGTTCTGGCATTATCTATCGTTGCGCACACCTGGTCATACAGAAGTGTTCTTGCTTTGTAGTCATTGGCTTCCTTGATGGGGATATATACTACCAAATTTCCGAGAAGAATCAGGCCTATAGGTTGCCTTCACACGAACGCACTTGATTTCGCCGCTCCATGATTGGTAGGATAGAAGGTTTGATAAAATACGCAAATGGCGTCCCATGAATGCTTGTATACTATGACATGGCACCACCCAGGCTAGCTGGCGTAAGAAGTGCTTTGCCGCTGCTAGTCGTGTATTTGGCCTTCCGAGCCCAAAGCAAAGCGGTGTACCTCAATGGGCCTATTCACAAGCAATAGGATCCATGCCGTCATGGTTATCCATCATACTAGCTTAAAGGATCACTAGATCAATGCTCCCACGCCACTTTGCGGAGACTTGTCCAAGACCAGATCATCGAGTAATGCCACACAATCGAGAACACATGACCGCTATGTCCACAGGCAATAGCGCGACACTCGCAGCGAGCAAGGCCCTATCCGTTGTTACTCCATAGTAGAGCCTCTCGCAGGCTTCCACACTGGTATTGTGTACGAGGACAACAGCTAAGAGATGCGGCATTGGCCGTATCTCGTTAAGTGCGTACTTTCAGCATAGAAACTGGGGAGCAATTTTCAGGCTTGATTGATGTGCACGGCTATAAAATATGGATCTAGCGACAAGAGAACGGTCAATCGTTAAGCGTCTGACGTATCTCTGCTCTAGGCAAATGAAAAATCGAGGTTCCATACTTGCTTCGGAAGACGGTGATGCTCGATAGCCCGAAATGGTGTAGCCAACCAACACTTTGCTCGTTATCAGTCCGCTAAGCTGCTTTCGGAACAACACGAAGCTGGACTTGATCCGTGTCTACGATACATTTGTCCATTGGCACAGTCGTGATGAGTGAGCGTGTTCCTCGTATTCGCGACTAGTGCTGATCACGCACGTAGACGGCAGGGCCATCATATACTCAGCGAGCGTACACCATGTAGTAGACAAATGCAAGGAATATTACGCCGCCAAACATCACTGGAGCCCAATTCCTAGTCTATGCGTTAGCATTGAGGCTCAAGGGTGTTTAAGTGAAGCATTTACAAGGTCGTAGCAGTGACTGGCACTTTAACGGGAAACGCTACGAAGACGATAAGATATTCCGAGTATATTAAAGCAGAGGTATTTATCGTCATTTTCCAGCGACCAAGCGACCAGTCTCCGTGAGGAAGCGGCTTGCCGCGTATACGCCGCCATAGAAGGCAGCCGATAGTAAGCATGTAGGTGAAGACCAAGGCAAGCAGTTGAAGGCTAGTAATAGGATTAAATGCAATAGACGAGCCGAGACTAATTAATGAGATCAGAATCACGAAGAGATATGTGTCTAACGGCTCGGAGAGGACAGTCGGCATGGCGGTCGACCTGGACAGGTATCAGATAGCAATCGATCACAGTGTCAAGTCAGGCTTTGCAGGAGATCTTTGAGATCCACCAGTGGAATGGAAAGCCGCGGTCTCTAACGAAAGCGAAGACTTGCCGCGAGCAAGAAGCCATATAATTCATCACGCTAAACATGATCAGAACGATTAAGATGCATGTTAAGGCTACGCTGCCTTGCTTCGATCCAGTTGCTGTAGCGAACACCTGGATAAAGGGGAATCCAGTAGGCGACTCGAAAGCGAAGTCTAAACCGACAAGGTAGAAACAGTAAGTAATCAACATAATAAAGACGAGTAGGCCGTTGACAAAGTAGCTCCAGACATAGCCTTGGGATAACGCATGAAGCGTGAGCCGTCTCCTCAGCCATATGCACAGTAGCGTCGCTTCCAGTTAAGGCCCAGACGAGTGGAACTTGGCCAGCAACCATACTGAGGCCTAGGCTAGGCCAGCCTCCTTCGTTAAAGAAGCTCTGGAAGACTTCTGAGCCGTTTAGACGATATGGGAAAGAAAGGACCCAGAGCATATATAATAAACAGTAAGGAAGCCAGCGATTGTTAGAACGAACGCAGCTCCATCCAGTTGGGAAAGCTTTCGGGAGATATACGTATTGACCAGACCGCCGATAGTGGTAAGGGCAAGGATGAACAGGTAGCCGCGCCATGGCTCGGATGCATAATCGCTATGCAGCTCGACAATCACACTTCGAATAAGTGTGCCTGCCAGAAAGAAGCCACTCGTCGTGCCGCAGCACCAGGCCAACGCAGAAAGCCAACCTGTTCCACGTTAGTCTATCTGTATGGCGGTTGGTCCCTCCACGTCAGAACAGCGGACGTACCTGCTGATTAGCTGAGCAGCTTCTGAGTTGAAGGCGGTGCGAATTCCTAGCGGTGTATAAGCATCTGTATATGTTGATGCCGGTCTGCTGAGCTTGGGAGAGGCCCTGCTTACTGAAGCCCAATGGTATTGTCCGCCACTAGTTGGAGCCCTTCGACACCCGGTAAGCTTGTCCGGCTTACTACCGTCGTACGTCCGTGGCCTACATTGACGACATCTCTGCGAGAAAGAGAACGATAGTGGAGAATGCCGCGAAGCTGATCAGATACATCACAATGGTGCCCCCACTTCCATCGTCAAACAAAGCCGACAGTGAGTTGCTTTACGCAAGTCAGTAAACTTTCTTCGCGCTGCGAACAAGCCATCATACTTGGAAACAAAGTCCAACCACCCATTGCGATAACGCTGAAAGCCGTGATGGAGAGAAATCCGAAATTTCTCTATGATGTTGATTAGCCAGCGGGACTCTAGTTGACTTTGCTCCTATGACTTGCATCAAACTCCTGCTACTTGCCCAATCGCGCCATGTCCACCTCGTCCTTCCGAAAAGCCTCCGCATTCATGTCCGTCGAAGAACGAGACAGACTTGCCTTTCTATGCCCATCACGGTCGACGGCCTCGAGCCCAATGCTTGGTGTCTTGTGATTGAGGTTTGCCATTGGGCCGGTGTAATGTGACTGCGCCAAGCGTGAAAGGTGCCTAATTGAACGCAGACACAGAAGACGAGCGAATGAAGGTTTCGGGGGAAATATTCCCAGCTACCTACCTGAGCTGGCTCGTGCAGTCATGCTATCCGTTGAACGTGCCAGCAATAATGGGCTCACGAGGAAGGAAGGTCGTTGACGCCGACCAAGCAGGGCTGGTAATGCCTGCGCAGCGCATAGGCTTGGAAGCGCGGCCCCCGGCTTCTGGCACGGTTGCCGCGTACGCGAAGGAGCTGTGGCTTCCCTCACTTTGTATGGTCCCGAAAACCGTCACTCCAAATCTCCACGTTTCCTCCACTCTCATCGAATGCATCTGACGGCAACAAAACAATCGATGTACGCCAAATTTCTCGGAAAAGGTGTTCCCAGCGGTCAGGTTAAGCATTTCCGCCCGTCACTTTCGGCGTCACTACTATGGTCTTGCGCTACTGCAGGTCCATCCCTCGTGGCAGGTATTCGAGCACGGATGGAGTGGAGAGATACGGCTACTCGCAGCAGGCTTATCGGACCCCAACCCCCGATCTCGGACTCAAGATGTGGCTGTGCTCTACATCAAGCTAATCGAATATGGCACAGCAAGATTCGCGCCGCGCTGACGACGACTTGTGCCTCAGGCTCGAGCTTGCCGCCTCAATCACGAGCGCAAAGGCGCTTGCAGGAAGTGGTGTGATCTTAGCTAATGCCACGCTCAGCCTTGCGAAGACGCTGTCTACTTCGTTCCTCCGATAGCATGCCTCGCGTGCTCTAACAAGTTGGCTCGTCGTCATTACACCTCAAGGACGCACTCTTCACGCGCCAAGCCATCTCGTAGGCGTCCATCCAAGATGTCCGGCGCCGAAGCCATTACTGCTATCCAGTTGATCGACGCCTGTATCGGCATTGTAAAGACGATCGTCGACATCGGTCGCGCTGTCAACGACGCCCAAGGACTGCCGCCGAAGCTACGGGACTTGCTCGAGAAGTTGCCTGTGCTCGAAGAGCTGCTGGAAAGTGCGCGGGAGAATTTCGAGGAGGGACAGGTGGCAGAGGACGCAAGCAAGAGCGCGCAGTCCGTCGTCAAACAATGCGAACAGGCACTAGGCGATCTACGGGATATCTTTCGAAAGGCTTGTCCGAAAGATGGAGACAACCGCAGCAAGCGCATGTGGAAAGGTGCAAAGACGGTCTTCTTTGGCAGAGACAGCCAGGTGCAGAAGCTCCTTGAAGCTGTTCTCGACAACCTGAAACTCCTAGAGCAGAAGGAGATTTATGCAATCGGCGGGAAGCTGGATGAATTGCAGGAGCTCACTGAAGCGCTAGGCCATGACGACAGCGGCAAGTATGCACACAGCGGACACGGTAACATCATTGCAAATGAAGGCGGCACCCCGACAAACTTTGTGCAGGGTGGCCAGAACAACAGGCAGATCAATAACCCGGGAGTGTACAATGAGGGTCCGTCGGGTACGTAGGTAGCTTCTTTCATACATATACACAATCCGCTTCGATGGTTCATTGGCTACACCGTTACCGCAAACCAAGTGGCCTTTAACGATCTAGGCGGAGCTAAACATGATTGCAATAGCCCATACGCATAATTACCATCCGCCAGGTGAGTGCAGTCTTGGGACGTCGGCAGCTCCAATGCATTGTTCGCTTGAGCCACTAATAATGCCACCAGAACGACCGGAAACGCCGCCTGAACCCACGTTGAACGTCCCGTTCCGTCGCGACCCAGACTTCGTCGAGCGCGGCGACCTGCTTGATCAAATCGGCGCCAAGGTCTCGCAGCCAGCTGCAAGAGTCGCACTTGTTGGCCTGGGTGGTATCGGGTACGGCCAATGGGAGAGTCTGGTGGTCCAACAAGACTAACGGAAAGCCAGCAAGTCGCAACTCGCCATCGAGTACTGCTACCGCCGAAGGCAACAGTCGCGAGGGACATGGGTGCTATGGATACATGCGAGCACTGTAGCGCGGTTCGAGCGTGGTATGCGAGATATTGCAGGACTCGCCAAGATACGAGGCCGAAATGACCCGAAGGGCAACATCTTCCACCTGGTCCGAGATTGGCTCCGTAGTATCAAGTGTGGGAGGTGGATACTTGTTCTCGACAATGTCGACGATGCCGGCTTCCTCCTCGAACCTGGCGATAGCGATCAAGGGACGGAAGGACGCAGCAACGGCAGCGACACACTCTTCGAATACCTACCGGTGTGTGACCACGGATCGGTTCTCATCACGACACGGAGTGAAGACGCAGCGCGGAAGCTAGTCGAACATTCGGACATGATCAGCGTCGGCGCGATGAAGGACGAAGATGCGCTCAGATTACTAGAGAAGAAGCTTGGAGATCGGGTGGACATAAGAGACGCCCCGGATCTGGCAAGAGAACTTGAGAACATGCCGCTTGCCCTCACACAGGCAGCGGCTTACATGAGGCAGATGGGTCAGAAGTGCTCGGTGCGGAAATACCTCGACAAGCTGCGGAGGAGTGACAAATCGAAGACGAGCATCCTCGATGAAGACGCCGGTGACCTTCGACGCGATCGGGAAGCTCGGAACTCGATTTTCCTAACGTGGCAAGTTTCTTTTGAGCATGTTCACAAGATCCGACCGTCGGCAGCCGAGCTACTGTCGCTGATGAGCTTCTGTGACCGGCAAGCCATTCCCGCGGCACTCGTACGGCGGCGAGAAAGCGGTAGAGAGAAGGGTGATCATGGGAGAATTCGAGGACATAACAACGATGAGATGGGTGGAAGCAGTTCGGATTCAGCTGACAGTGACAATGCGTCTACTGTCGATGTGGGAGACGACTTGGACGATGCGTTTGACAAGGACATCGGGATGCTGGAAGGATACTCGTTCGTGGCACCGACCACGGATCCGTCCCATTTTGAGATGCACAGGTTGGTGCAAGTAGCAACGCGGAAGTGGCTCAAGTCACAAGGTCAGCTGGAGCAATGGAAGGAGCAATACATTAACAACTTATGCGCATTGATTCCTCCCGGGGACTACGAGAACTGGTCGAGATGCCAAGTCTACTACCCGCATGCGAAGTCGACAGTAGAGCTGAAGCCGAAGCAGCGGGAAGCACTGCTTCAGTGGGCCACCATTATGTATAATGCGGCATGGTATGCTTGGACAAGAGTTAGTGTGGACGATGCGGTGGAGATGGCCGTGTCCTCGTTGAAAGTGAGAGCAAAGATTTTGGGTGAGTATAACGAGGACACGTTGTCGAGTCAGGAGATGTTAGCCCTTGCGAAGAGAAGCAAGGGACGGTGGGATGAGGCGGAGGAGCTGCAAGTGCAAGTGATGGAGACGAGGAAGAAGGTGCTGGGAGCAGAGCATCCCGACACAATGACAATCATGAATAATCTCGCATCGACATACTCGAAACAGGGACGATGGGATGAGGCGGAGGAGCTACAAGTGCAAGTGATGGAGACGGCAAAGAAGGTGCTGGGAGCAGAGCATCCCGACATGCTGAGGAGCATGGGCAATCTCGCATGGACATACTTGAATCAGGGACGATGGGATGAGGCGGAGGAGCTGCAAGTGCAAGTGATGGAGACGGCAAAGAAGGTGCTGGGAGTAGAGCATCCCGACATGCTAACGAGCATGGGCAATCTCGCATTGACATACTTGAATCAGGGACGATGGGATGAGGCGGAGGAGCTGGAAGTGCAAGTGATGGAGACGACAAAGAAGGTGCTGGGAGCAGAGCATCCCGACATGCTAACGAGCATGGGCAATCTCGCATCGACATACTCGAATCAGGGACGATGGGATGAGGCGGAGGAGCTGCAAGTGCAAGTGATGGAGACGAGGAAGAAGGTGCTGGGAGCAGAGCATCCCGACATGCTAACGAGCATGGGCAATCTCGCATTGACATACTCGAATCAGGGACGATGGGATGAGGCGGAGGAGCTGCAAGTGCAAGTGATGGAGACGAGGAAGAAGGTGCTGGGAGCAGAGCATCCCGACATGCTGACGAGCATGGAGAACTTGGCGCACACCCTCAGAGCTCAGGGTCGTTATCAGTCGGCCTCTGCACTTATGGACGACTGCGCGTCCATATCCTATAGGATCCTTGGGTCTGCTCATCCACATACCGTGGATCGTGATAATACTGCAAAGGATTGGAATGGGGAGTGATCGCTAGCTTTGCGGAATGGCTCAAATAATGATACAATACGCCAACATACCTTATGGTTCGCTTAAGTAGAGCCTGATCTCTCCGAGGTGGGTTGCCATTCTACTAAACAATAGAAAGTCGCGATGCCTGGGTGAACGTGTTTAACACGACGACCTCCTCCGGCTGCTCGTGAAGCAATCTTATATCATCCGTGCCACGGGCGCTTTGTATCCTAACATCTCAATCGAAGGTGATTCCCCTTCTGGTGCATCTGCCACTGGTGCCTCGGACTGCCGCTTCCTGTCACGTTTCCCTTTGCCTGCAACAGCGGCTTGTTCTTCGCAGCACGCTTTGCTCGTGCAACTTCAAAGGTCCTCATAGCTCATCACCTTCGCCTTTCCCAGCACCGCAGACTTTCTTCTCCGGCGGAATTTGGCTTCATCATTCACTTTGTATGAGAATCTCACCTGCTCTTTCTGAAGAGCATGTCGGCGAAGGATGTCGTCGCGGCATTAGCAAACTTCTGCAAATGGATCCGCAGGGAACTCTTACTCCCCTCATCCAGCGAGTGAGCATTCTGATTGATCAATTCCTGTAGCGACACCAGGCCCTCTCATGTTACAGGCGTGACCGGTGTCCTGGGCGCCGCGGCTCGCTGACCCCTTAGACGCGGGTCGGTGTTCACCTCGCGAGACTCACAAATATCCGATATGTTGTCACCTTTGGGGATGTCTCTGAGCTCTCTGTCAGGGTCGAATGGAAACAAATCGCTCTTTGCCCACCCTGCGAGGATGTTCCTCTTGGTGAACGCTATTTCTCTTGCAGGGCTGTACAGATACGTGATATGTGCCTGCCCAGTCGTGCTAACTCCTGCTCCTTCAAGTCGTTCCACCTCATCCCGATAGGCAGCTTTCAATGAGGCGAACAATGCCACGTCACAAGGCTGGAGTTTGTAAGAGGTATGGGAGGGTAGGCGGCATAGGATGATGTTAATCTCGAAACAGAACTCCAGCATCTGGACGGTCTTGCGGGTACCGAAGCCGTCATATATGAGCATGCGAGGTTTGCAATGAGCCCGTTCTCTGGTATGGGGATCGAATACACGTTCGAGCCACTCCAAGCTAATCTGGAGTCGGTATATCCGGAATCGGATCACGCATAAATGCCATCCAGGAGTGTGGTACGGAGCCTAGTCAGCTCGGTCGTTCAAAGCTGGCCAGATACTCGTTGGATCTAGATACCCACCATCTGCGCTGATGCATTCGATGGCGGTTATCATCGCCCGCTTGACACGCGCACCTCTATAATTTCGCACATCGTCCTTACTTACCAGCACTAGGCTCGATCCATTGACTTAGTGCGACATATGATGATGTGATGGAATGAGGGACGAGGAACGGAGCCCCTTAACGTCGAAACGTGCGTTATCGTCCCTTATCCCTATATGTCGATGCGAGATTATTCATGATCGTCAGTGTGGCGGGATGCTCTGCTCCCAGCACCTTCTTCCTCGTCTCCATCACTTGCACTTCCAGCTACTCCACCTCATCCCAGTGCGCGATAAAGGCCACGCATACGAAAAGGGCTGCCTGCTGACAGGTAGGCGCCAAGCGTCACAACTTTGCTCTTCCATTCAGCCTCGCCGGTGTGGCAGAAGCTCAGAAATTCGTAGGGCGAGAGAAGGAGCTCGACGCTATACTTCTTTCTCTTGCTAGTGATGGCGTCCGTCGCACGGTCGTCTTATACGGACTCGGCGCTATTAGCAAGACACAGACCGCTGTGGCGTACGCGAAGAGGCACAGAAATAGCTACTCCGCGATCTTCTGGTTCAACATTAGACACGACACCTCAGTCAAACAAAGCTTTATTCTATAACTCGAGGGCTTCTAGAACGCGCTGCTGCATACCGCACTGCTAGAGAAGGGACACCTTGTTTCTTGTCTTGACTCGCCGAACAGTTCCTTGACGGTAGCTGTTCATGGCGACTTGGGACAGGAGCAGCGTGATGCACTCTTCGGCACGGACAACGGCCATTAGTCGTTGAAGGCTGTATCCCGACTCGAATACTCATTCAAGATCAAACTCCCATATGCCATGCAGGACTTGCTGTATACTCACACTTCGGAGCGCGCTGACGTCCATTGTTCACAAGTCTCGAAGGCGGCGGGAATTAGAGCATAGTAATCGCCGACTATTACGAGGTTGACGGTACTCTTGCAACCGGAGCAAAGATGTCATGTCCAGTTCGACCGTTGAATTTCTGGAATCCTTTATGGGTGACGTGGACCACTGACAGTGCGGCCCGAAATTGTGGAGGATGGGCGTGCCATGACTTTTGTCATGTGTGTTTTCGCGATTTGTTGTTGCTGGTTTTCTTCTGATGCTAGCTGATCAGGATAGCTCACCAACATCTCTTCTAGCTCCATTGCACTCCGCTACACTCAAGGATGTGCGTCGCACCGAGACTCTGCACTGCGCTTAGTAGCGGCCGTGGTGGCTTGTTAAGGTTGCTGTCCGTAGAAAGACGCCGTCCTTCTCCATCTTGCCGTAGTTCCAGTGAACCACCCCTTCGTGCTGGCCATACGGCCGACTTACGATTGCATAGCCGAGTCTAATATCCGTCTTCTCACCCCATACACCACCGCAGATTCTCGACATAAGGTCGACCTTGATCGAAAAGTTACGCATCATATCCTTCGTCACGGTCGCAGCTGAATCTTCACCCATCACACTTGCGGGAAGTCATGTGTCCACCATAATCTGATCCTATGCTGTCCTAGGAATCGTGCTCTTCTTCCAGGAGTGCTACCACCGCTGCATTCTCGATGGCGAGCGCGCGTACGATGCCGATGCTGTAGCTTTCGCGGGAATGGGTCGCCAGTGCCATACTGCAAACTTTTACGGTGCTACGAATTCCCCTTGGAGAGACACGTCGAATACCTAATGAGAACCAATTCACCGAAGTGGCGCTGTGCTCACGCCTGTGAGCTGCGACCTCAGCCTTGGGCCCGTACGTGCCCGGCTGGTGGTTGCAACACTGCATATATGGACTGATGCAGCTGCATGTGCCGTGTTCTCAGGCATGCTCGCAGTTGAGTAGGATTAGCCCAGACTCTGTGACGGTGGAGTGCAGGAACACTACAGTAGCTCAGACAGTCGTTCGCGCTGCTCATTCTGGAAGTTGCTTGGCCGTTGCAGCGGGACCCGGAATCGGTTTATCGGTGTGCTGGCGATCGATCTCTTCGGTACCGACATTTGCAACCCAGTGCAGACCGTCGCTCCTCGAAGCTTCCTCCACTCTCCGCAATCGCACCACTCTCTCCATCCTCATACAAAAGATAGCTGAAGAACCTGCACACGCTGGTCGCGCAACAAAAACAGACCGCCTGTGGGATACCCAAAGATCATACCCTCCTTTATCAACATCATCATCTCGGCCACTGTCAGACCAGACTGTGTGCACTCGTAGACTCTATTTTCCGTAATACTAGGCGCAGTGTGTGCCATTGTCCGCTTCCGAAGATCCACCACAAAGAATAACCTGGGCTTGTATAGGAAGCGTTTTGGATCGCCTCTGGGCTCATCTTGCGTCCTGGGGCAATATTACGGGCGCTCAGTTCCGCAAGAACGGTGCCGCCTCTCTAAGTTTCTCTATCGCAGCCCTCCGTTTGGAGCACTGGGCGATGTCCCTCATCCGCGGCCGGTCATCCCTGCAGCGATATCGCAGGATTCTTCGCTGTTCATGCGATGGGCGCATCCTTCCTCCTAGTTCCGCTGGGTAACGCTTCAACCGGCGCTGAAGGGTAGAACTGACCAGCGAAACGGAATAGAACATGTACGCCCGTCGTACACTCCACCAACCTGCTTGCAATGCGGCGCGCTAGATTGCGCAAGTAAGCATTCCGATGCTGCAACGCTGTCTTTGTCCTCAGCCAGCTGATAAGTTAGACATGAATTTCGTGGGTCCCGATTTCGTGCGACGATACTCTGACGTTGTATCAGAGCCAACCTGACCGCTTCCGTCCGACCATGCAGCGACGAGTGACGCACTTGATACCCAGCCAGTCGACCTCCGCGCCTGCAGACACCGGGCAGATGAGTACGCATAGAACAGGGACTCTTTTTGGGATCGAATAGCACGTATGAAAGATGTCAATGTCATGTGCTCCGCCTAGCAAATCTCTTACCCAATACGAGAGCTGTGGCACTTTTTGCAGGTCGGGACCACGATAAGAGTCTGTGTTACGCTGTAACACTTGTTCGGGTGCAGTATGGACGTGTTACACCAGCTATCCCTTTCCTGTGCGTGGAGAAGAACAGGCTCCAGAGTTGAGCGACTTCAACTATTCTCTGAAATGCACCACAGCAAGCCCATTTGAGTATTTTTCGCGAACAAGTTCCTTGCCGCTTGGTCAACTCTATCATCTCCTTGCGCAGCTAGGTCATGCTTATCGTCTTCAGCACCTACAGCAAGTGCCAGCCGACACGCTGCAAACCCTTCAAACCAAGTCCGACTGGTGCTATGACTGATACATCCGGCTCGACTCAGCAGCTGATATCTATTATTGAGACAGTGCTCAGCATCATAGCCAGCCTTGTCACCATCACTGCCTTCCTAGCACAACTGGTCGTTCTGCTTGCTGGCGTACGCAAGCGCGGTTATGCTGGTGAGGATAAGCTCTGGCCCGATTTCAGATCTGTAGGTCAGAAGCTGACTGACCGAGCTTAGATCGACCGATTAGTGTCAGTGCCGCAAGGCTGTCAAGATTTGATATGGCGGAAGCCGTCGAGAAGAATATGACCGGAACGACTATGGACGTGCAATTAGTAGGCAAACCGACCAGGAGCTGAGGAGGTACGTGTAACGGAAGAGGCGAGAGGGACAGCGAGCGGACGGTATTGCTTACGGATCAAATCAATATAATCATGGCGAGGACACAATCGTCCGATGCATCGGAGCCTCGTCCACGACCGTCTCGCCAAAAACGAGTCCTCATTGGATCTAGCGACCATGCACTTCATGTTCTACGTTACAGCGGCGATTGATGAGGCAAGAACAGTCTCCATAGCAACCTCTACCAGCAGTTGTGTATGCCGTTCACTATTATCGGCCATTTGCCGCCTTGTTCGTTGGTGACCAGGTGAGAAACGGTAGAGTTGCCAAGTGGGTTCGTTACATGGCCGTTGACATACCCGCCTCTCAATGTCAACGACGGAACCATAGTGTCTGACTGAGCAGTGTTATGAGGTGCCTAGCGTGACATGGGACATGTGGCCAGCTGAGGCCAACATGACTGGTACATCAGCAGGAGCGCAAGCAGGAGCGCGTACAATGACACGCGAACGGCCGCATCGTTCCCAACCAACCTCGTTGACGAGCACCTTAGTCATCACACTGTCCTAAGGCAATGGCGTTGAGGCCGGAAGTATTCGGCGATGGCAGCATGCGCAACGCCTTGCAGGCTCTCTGCAGGCTCCCAAGTGCCCTCCCACTTGACCCTGTAGAAGGGATTCGCCCGTTTCCCGCGGTGTTCACTGTCCACGATCTGATCCACGAGCCACATTGGTAATTTGTGAGGTTCAGGGTCTGGGCGAACTGACCTGGCTTGGTGTGATGTCGAAGTGGAAACCGGGCTGCTGACTTCAGCTCCAGACCGTCTTTTACGATGCCCACAAGGGATGGGAAGGGCGGTTAGGGATCCCATCATCGCGGGTAATGGGATAGGCGCCTTTGGAGGAAGCCTATCGTGCGGACTAGGTAAAGTCGCCTGCTTCTTCGGGCGCCCTCGCGAACGCTTGTTCGAGACATCCCTCCATGCGGAGGTCTGTTGTCCTTTGGAACGCTCAAGGCTCCTCCTCGGGATAGTCATCCCCCAAGCACCGACGGCAAAGACGCGCTTCTGCTTCTTCATCCGGAGCACTCTCAGCCTTCCAATAATCACAACAGAACAGCTCCGGCGAAGTGGTTGGGTTGGGCCGCTGACGCTGCAGCCATTCAAGGCGAAGGGCATCGAAGTGTTCCTTTTCTTGCAGCCTACGCTTGCGTTCTACCGCGAGGGCGGCGCGATCTAAACCTGGTATTGCTCTGGCTACGGAGCCCGCTGCTTCTGTATGATTCGCGACTTCCGCAGTTGGTTCTCCCAACGCAGTGGAGATTGAGGCAGGGGCTCCTGCATCTGATGGGCTTCGAGTCGAGGAACTTCCGTGTAAGCGCTCATGATTGCTGTTGGGAATCAAATCGACCGATGAAGTTGGGGTCGAATGACAGGTTGGGATTGCAGCCACGAAACTCGAGGAGATGGAAGTGAGCAGGCAGTCTTCGAGAGCGTTTCGATCGCCACTCTCGTCTTCACGAACATCCAATAGATGCGTGCTGGAATTACAGTGCGACTGTGGCGCAGATGGCTGCGAGAATGTCCATGTCGTAGGAGAAATTTTCAGTGGCCCATGCTCGGTTGCAGCGGCGGGAGTGTGCGTTGTCATGGAAGAAGATAGACGACGATGCTTGTGCCTTCGCTGTGATATTGACCGCGGTGATAGCGGCATTGATTGCGGGAGAGGTGATTCTCCTTCCTGCATTTGTGTCTGCCCCGAGTTCTTCCTCTTCGTGCCTCTTCCGCCCTCCGTAATCCCAACCAACTTTTGCGCCTCTGCTTCCCCCAGCTCCCTGGTTTCTTCCTCAAAATCATGACTACCATTCCTTTCCCTCTTCACCCTCACCTTAATCTTTCTGCCTGGGCCTCGAGTGAGGAAGTCCGCCACGCCCGGAAATATAGCCCACGCAAACCTGACAAGCAAGCACTTGGTCGAAATTTCCCTCTTCAGCTTTAATGGCGTATTGTGGTACAGCTCACCCAAGGTTCTCGTCAGTTCCGTCAGATGGACCACCCACTTCCCTCCCTTGGGGGCTACCACGTACTTCTTGTCGTCAAAAGCTTTATGCAGATCCATCCGGAGCGCTATCGCATTGCTCACATCCTCAATGATATTGTTTCCCTGTAGCGACTTATTTAGATTGTAATCCGACAAGGAGTTTTCACGAAACCAGCGCAACTCCGCGCGCGGGCAAAGATGTGCCGTCTGCAGGAAGTCGTGGTGGTGTGTTATTAGGCATCCATCATCTCGCCTCTGTACGGCTTGCGAGATACCTGAGGCAGAGGGCGGCGGACGAAATGGGGATGAGCTCTCAGCATCGTCGACTACTTCGTCAGGCCAATTGGGCGGCATGTCATCGTGCGGGAAGGCCCAATGCGCGAAGTTTGGGTAGACAGGATATCGTGTGTTTTCCTGCCGGGGGATCTGAAAGTAATAGTTCTCATCTGTGAGCAGGTCGTCAGGTTGCAGGTCTACACGCTGCCCGTCTAGCGTCGTGAAGTAGCCGTCCCAAGCGTTGCAAGCCACTATGGCACAGGTGGTATGCGCGACGCCATAATGCAGGCCACGCAAAGCGTCGTCAAAGGCATACAACTTCAAAAAAGTATGTTTTGCCGCGCGAACTGGGGATAACCTGGATGGCGGAAGTAGATGGTGCTGCGCTCGCTGCCGGAGAACGCAATGGAAGGGTTGGCGGGCTGCGCAGGGACAACCTCGCGGAGCTGGATCCGTCTGGAAACATCACTGCTGCTATCCGACATAGTAAAGCGGTCGACAGAAGCTCGTTCCGCGGCTCATGCTGTCAGTCGCGGTAATATGATGTTACATCCTGGTTGTTACTGACACCACCAACGGCGGCACTGTTCTCGGGTGCAAAGCCTAAGGCTGATAACGTAAGCGCCGAAGTGACATTGCGTTACCACGTGATGAGTCCCGCCGCCAAGCTGCCAATATACGGTTCATCCCAACTCCTGGTAGCAAATTACTCGGCATCCACAGAGTAGCGGGCGTGGATCACTCGATTACGCAGCGCCGGCTTCTATATAACACTTGTACTGCTTCAAAGATGGCTGCTCTGTGGTGTGAGGGGCAATCCAGCTTGGTGACTATGGAATTCTCGGACGCGCTCCATAGGCTTGTCCTCAGGCCAAGCACTCGGATGAGTTCCTCCGCAGAATTGCGGACAAGTCTTGCTCACTTCCCGCCATACTTCGTTCGCTTCCCATAGCAGCTATCATGATGAGATCCCCAGGACTCACTGACTGAATCGGCGAGGGGTGACGCTTCACACGTCGAGAAGCGGGTGCCAGATGAGCAAGACGGAGTACTTGACCACGAAACTATGCACACCATCTGTGCGACCATTGCCGACAACTAAACGGATGGCCATTTTCTTACCGACACTGCTTGGTTGCTTCCGCTAGACACTGCCGCGACTCCTTCCATGCTTGCAGTTGGCGAAATATTATCTTCCACGTGGTACCTTCGTTAACCGGGAAGGGAGCGGTATTGACAACGCCCTACTTCTCAGCGCCCGGATAGATCGCTGCAACCACATTCTAAATCCCACGACTCCAGAACACTATCCAATTGTATCTTCTTTCGACAATTTGCGCCTCCCATAGAGCTGCCTAGCCCGAGACTCGGCGAAGTGGGACTGGCACGTAATCACACGATCTACAAGCATCGATTGCTCTAGTATGGCAAAACGACCGTATCTGTAGGCTTATTACCAGAAGGGAAGTAACTGAGTGTGCGTACACCATACTGAAGAGCGATGGAGGGTGGTTTAAAGGAAACAGCATGGCGAGATTCCCACGGCAAGGCGTCGCAACAGACGATGCGGTCAATATTATCTTGGTCAGTTAGGGTGTGTGCGCACTCTGGGATGATAGTGACTTTTTGTTAGTTCCCGAAGCGCGGCGGTGGAGGTTGGTTAACCATGGTCGCACACGTCGAGCAGCAACCACAGAGCTTCTCACGCTATCACACTTCAGGACCAAAGGGTACAATTTAGGTTTCCCTTCTTGCACCGCTTACGCTAGTTCGTTTAGTTGTTACCCACGGAATTGGTGCTTAGGAGCTATGGTCCGCCATTGCAGGAAATGTTGCCTACACGTGATTAGTGACTATGAAAGATTAGCCGATAACACGGATGAGGACCTAAAGGGTTCAGTTTCTGACCTCCGGTATGTGTCTCGGTTATTGGCTACAAGAGATGCTTGCCTATGCATTTGTATTAACCGCTGTAAGTGGAATGATCCTGGGCCTCATCAAGTACAATGACAAGATGTGTTCGAAGCCACCGCCTTATACTTTTCCAAGCTGACAAGGCTCTTCTTGACCTCGCCGACTTTGCCGCGAAAGACCATCGTCAACACCCTCTTCGCCACTGGTGTCCTTCGAAACGACCGTGTTTGCGATCCTAGCGTCAGCTCCAGGACAGCAGAAGTACATGTGATTTAAGGCAGCACCCAGACGGCACGGTCGTTTCGGCACATATGAGAAGCAGCCAATGGACGGAATAATGCATCTCAAATGATGTCCTCCTGCGGGAAGGTAAGCCATACCACTATTGTGCAGCATAACAAGCTGAAGGCTCACTCTTGTCATAACGTAAACAACTAGTTGTCTGCCAGGCAAGGCAGACATCATCATCATAACACCCGCCGCGGATCGGCAACGCAATCTTTTTCGAAAGACGACCTTCTCACTGCTAACTTCATACCTTTTGTCTTGCACGCCTATGAGAGTAAATACCGTAAACCTACCATTTACAAAGTAAGGCTCTTTTGCGAGGAAAGTGTGAGAGGAGGAGGAGGTCGGAGTAGAGATGCGGCCTCTCTCGAGGGAAGAGGACGTGGGCGAACAAGACTGCGGCGATGATGGGAAAGCGCGCTTCAGACCAGAAGCGGTCCGCATGTATCGCAAGCAGGTTCCAGAAGAGGAGAATGTGAGTCGGCTGATCAGTCTGAACGGAGTTGTTGAAAGCCTGGACGGAGGTGGAGGATAGAGTTGGACTGACGAAAGGGAGGGACGAAAGGATAGAGAGGATGATGCGAGGGCACACGAAGCCCGTGACAGTCTAGGGTGTCGCTGCCAAGGAGCCTGCCGCGTGCCCTCAGATCCTGAACGGGCAGATACTGGCGAATTGTACTCTACTCTTGTACTCTACTTTTGAAACAGGCAGCCACGACTGCATCGAGGATCGTGTGCGGTGCTCATGATGAGTAAGATGAGTAACTCGTATGTGATTGAAAACGAAGATGTACAACATGCGAGCTTGGAGCTTAGACCATGCAGCTGCCCGACTCCTTGGCGGCTGTCTGGTGCAAACGGCTGTCCTCCCCTGATGACTGCATCGCAATTACGACGACCAATGGGACGACCCATCCACTAAAATCTATGCAGCACCAGTTCTACGCTACAATGCAATTGCGACTCGGCTCAAGTCTCCGCAATTCAGCCCGCAATTCAGCCTAACTCCACCATTCCTGTGTATACCATGTACTGTGTACCATGTACTGTACCACTACTTGAGAGAGATGTAACAACGAACCAGATCCGAAAGTCTCGAGTCTCTTGCTTTCTCCTTGGTCACCTTTGTGAGTCTAGCAACCTTGTGGCAATCCGCCATGTCTTCGAGGGACGCTGCTTCGCCCACCAATTTAGACGAAACTGTTGAGGAAGACCTGGCCGAACTCGGTCGCCGCTTTGCGAGATTGACCCTGTACAACGATGCAGCCAAAATCGCTCTTCACGGCGTCATTGAAGCGATGCAGTCGCAACCCAGCCCATATGCGTACCATGAACGGTTCGTCCACTATGAGACATATCAGGTCAGTGCAGCTTCATCTTGTTCTCTTGTCCATCTCTGCATAGAGGCTATTATAATCTGGGGGCACGTCAGTATTCGAAAGGCAGTCGGACTGTTTGGTTCTTGCTATTGATAATGCACACTAAGAGCGCCGATATGCAAGACTCACGTGATTGATGCCTAGGATCGCTGGTGCCTCTACAGTCGCAATTCTACCACTTAAGATTGAGCCAAGCACAAAACAGTTCGTTTCTAGCTATGCCATGCATCCACCGTTATGGTCTCGTTGCTGCTGCCTTGAGGTCACGCGACATAACAACTGACCGTCCTGAACATAGTCACCCTTGCATGATGCGACACCAAGCGTCGCCTCTGCCACGGACACTGATTCCGACACAGTCGCGGGAGCAGCGTTATAGACTGCTTCAGAGACCGCGCTAGCTACCGTCTGGAATGGCCATTTCTACTTGTCACTAAACACACCGCGACTCGATCCTCCCCTGGGTTGGCGCGTTGGGCGGGGGAAAAACTGGGCAAAGACTCCACCAAACAGGTCGACCTCCTTCTTACGCGTAGAGCCAAAGACGGCGTTCATGGGAGCCATGCTTCCCTCGCATTCAACCGTCTTTCTGATATGCTTCTACTGGGAGCATGACATGCTAGAGATGGTGTGACGATGGGTTCTACAAAGTTTACGAGCAACGATCCTGCACAAGCTCTTAGCAGGCCACCTACCTTCATCCAGTTTGGCCGACTCCAACACATCTTCGAGTACACCGTTCCAAACCATCTGGAGGACAACTACCGATCCGCAAAATCGGATTACTTCAAAACTCAATTGCGTGGCGCTCCACCTCCTCATCCTCTCACCTCCGCCACCCTTAGCTTGTCCGACATACGCGTGGAAGATTGGACGTTACGCGGAATAACCGGGATTGGTGGCACTTCCGTCGTTCACGCAGCGTCGCACTCCAGCGGGTCGATAGCAGCGCTCAAGATTCTGATGCGAAAAGTCCGCAGGAGTGCGTCGGTCGTTGAAGAAGCGATTCGCGTTTACGAGGGAATCAGACAGGCGCTGAAGCAACATAGCAATAAGGAGTATGTAATGCAACTCCAGAATGTTTTCTTTGAACGCGATCGAGGTCGTGACCACATCGGTGGAATCATGGACCAGGTCCATCTTTTGTACACGCCCCTCGCTCTCGGCACCTTCCATGAACTTGTGCTTGACACAAGCACGACTCCGACCCTTTCGCGGGAAACAAAACTAAGCATCATTCACCAATGCTTGCTGGGCCTCGAAGCTCTCCACTTTACCGGCTGGACTCACCGGGATATCAAGCCAGGAAACATCGGCATCGCTAGCCTCAACCCGCCAAGAGCCGTCACCATCGACATTGGCCAAGCTTGCTTCCTGGTTCTTGAGCGGGCTACTCACCACTGCCAGGAGCTGGCTTACTAACATCCGGCTCGGCCGAGCGCATTATTAATATGGTGAGCCACTGACCTGTCGCCGACGTCGGGCAGAGAAACGCTCGTGAATCTACTGTATATATAGCGACTTTAGAACAGTCCCTAACCACGACCGCGCCAAGGTTCGATATCAGAATGGGCGTCCTTGGACCGTCAGACGCTATTCTATGTAGTTGTACTCAGCCCAAAGTGTATTCTATACTGGTATCGCCATGCTGCAACACTGCTATATGGCAAGCTTCGCGTTGTCTGTCCGCAAAGGCGCCTACCGCGCGCTGCTTAATCATTCACGTGTTTTCAAGGCACAAGGCTGGAGCACAGCTGCATGTACCATGCCGTACACGAGGCTGAGGCTAGCGTTGACATCCCTGAGGACTTACAACCCCACCCTCTCTGATGTCCTCTGATGTCTTACGATCCTCCGTCCCCTTGTAGACTCTATGCCTGACGACGGCCTGACCGCGTGCAAGGGAGTTACTTTCTCAACCATTGCTCGATCGAACATGAATACCAACGATGCGTCTGCTCAAGCGCGACCGTGCGGGCGGTATCACCTTCACCAAAGACTTGTCCGAGGCTGAGTTGTCCGGACATCGATACAAATGTGCAATCCTGTCGCACAGATGGGGCCCCGACAAAGAGGAGGTTGCCTACGAAGACGTCGTGAAAGGGATTGGCACCAGCAAGCCAAGTGCAGGGTCTGAGAAGATTCGGTTCTGTGTTCGGCAAACAAGACAAGACGGCCTCGAATACTTCTGGATCGACACATGCTGCATTGACAAAAGCAAAGAAACCGAGTTGTCTAAGGCGCTCAAATCTATGTTTCGGTGGTATGCTAATGCCGAGAAATGCCATGTCTTCCTCACCGATGTTCCGTGAACAGAGCAAGGCAAGGAGCTTGGAGCAGACTGGGAGCAAGACTTCCGATTCATCACATGGTTCAAGCGTGGCTGGACACTCCAAGAACTGATCGCCCCAGCCCAGCTTGAGTTTTACTCCAGGCATGGAAGCAGCCTTGGGACCAGGCGTTCGCTAGAGAAACAGATCAGTGAGATCACATGCATCCCAGTCAAAGCTCTGCACGGGTAGGCACTCACCGACTTCACCGTTCATGAGCGACGGCAATGGCAGGAGGGTCGAAAGACGCGAGAGCCGGAAGATATGATATACTCCCTCCTTGGACTATTTGACATCTCCATGCCAGTCATGTATGGCGAGGGAAGAGCCGCGGCGTAGCAGCGACTGGAAAATGAGATCAACGTCGCTTAGAAAGGTATATCGAAACTCTTTCCAGCCCAGAGTAAGAGTCGCTATGCTTGCTCCAGACATATTGACGCCCAGTATAGGACCACGGTACAAAGATTTCTCGCTAGTGTTCAGTCTCGCAGAAGCAGCCGTAGAGACCCAGCACTTCGTCGGGCGAGAAGGCGAACTCCAGGAGATGCGTGCCAATCTCAGCAGTGACGGCAGCCGCAGGACTGTCGTGCTTCACGGCCTTGGAGGCATTGGAAAGGCGCAGCTGGCGATGACATACGCAAAGCGGCATAAAGACAACTACTCCGCACTCTTCTGGCTGAACGCCAAGGATGAAGACTCTGTCAAATCAAGCTTTGTCAAGATGGCAAAACAGATCCTTCGTGAGCAGCCATTTACATTACAGCTAGCGAACCTGAACATAGAGCAGAATTTAGAAGCGGTCGTTGACGCAGTGAAAGCCTGGCTCAGCACGCCTACGAACACTCGCTGGCTCATGGTATGCGACAACTACGACAACCCAAAAGTGCCGGGCAACACCGATACAGCAGCGCTTGAGCTTCGCCAATACTTGCCTGAGGCGTATCAAGGCTCCGTCGTCGTAACAACCAGGTCATTGGAGGTGAAGCTTGGACATTGTATACCGATCAGGAAGCTTGAATCATTGCAGGAGGGCGTCGACATCTTGGAACATGTGTCCGGTAGAAGAGACCTAACAGATGGTAGGAAGATAAAGTCTTGTTGTGTATAGCACTAACGTTCGTCCTAGACAGTGGCGCAGTTCAGCTTGCTCAAAAACTGGACGGACTGCCGCTTGCGCTAGCAACCGCAGGAGCGTACCTCAGCCAATCCACGATTACCTTTGCCGAATCTCTGCACTTCTTGGACCGGTCATGGGCGAAACTTCAAAGGCGTAGTCCAGCACTGATGGCGTATGAGGATCGCACGCTGTATTCCACTTGGCAGGTATCTTTCGATCAGATTGAGCAGAGAAACAGTCTGCCCGCACGGCTGCTTCGCTTGTGGGCATACTTCGACAACCAAGATTTGTGGTTCGAGCTACTCGATCACAGCACTTACCACCAGCCCGAGTGGATGCGAGAGCTGAGGGAAGACAAGCTTGACTTCGAAGCTTGTGTGAAAGTCCTGTGCGATCACGGGCTTGTGGAGGCGAACGTCAAGAATGAGTACGAGACAGAGTCAACGGGATACAGCGTTCATGCCTGCGTCCATGCCTGGATGTCAGCTGTATTCAACGCGGAATTTGACAAATATCTAGCAAGAGTGGCACTAGAATGCGTAGCGTCACATGTGCCTGCCCAAAACTCATTAACCTGGTCGTTAATGCAACGGCGCCTGCTGAATCATGCTGTCAGGTGTTCAACCTATCTCGGCAATATGAAAGATGAGTCTGATCTGGATTGGAGCTATCACGTCTTCGCCGACCTGTACAGGGATCAGGGCAAGCTGGCAGAGGCAGAGGAGATGTACATGCGAGCGCTGAGAGGGTACGAGAAGGCGCTAGGGCCGGAGCACACGTCGACGCTGGACACCGTCAGCAACTTGGGCAATCTCTATAGAGACCGGGACAAGCTGGCAGAGGCAGAGGCGATGTATAAGCGGGGGGGGCAAGGGTTCGAGAAGGCGCTAGGGCCGGAGCACACGTCGACGCTAGGCACCGTCAACAACTTAGTGCAGTTGTGGAGGTCTCAATGCAGGCTAGCAAATGCCATCTTCGTCGAGAGCAGAGCTGGATGGTCATGCCGATAGACTAATGTTACCGCGATGCTTGTAGTTGGGGCATCCCAAGCTTGTCAAGTAGCGCTGCACTTTTTCGTGTCTTCTTCCTGAGTGTATGATACTTACTAAACCCGGCCGCCTACGAAGTGATCTCAATGGGAATAGCTATGCCGCAAGTCTGCAATGTAGGAAGCCTTAGCCGCTGTTCAGTAATGGTATGTCAAGCGATCGCCCGCCTTACATCGTGGATCCTGTCCGATAGCCGCCAAGTATTGCGGCCGTGTGATTCCTTTCACTTTGCGAGCATGATCACGTTCATTCAGGACCAAATCAAGATAGCAAAGCGCGCACTAAAGCTGGAAAAAAGGCGGTGAAAAGGCATACCCACCGCTGGCCAACTCTAAAGTCGTCCGCAGGGCTAGGCCGTATCGTGCCAAAGAAAGCTGCCCCGCGATACCGCGGTAGTGACAGAAGGTTGGGTAAAAGAGTGCAGCGTGAGCCAGACCTGCGCTTTCCTAGCGGATATGGATGCCGAAATTAACAGCCACAATACCAGAGTATGCAAAGTTTGGATCAGCAATGCATTTAGGAACTCGCTCTGCTTCGCAGCCGTAAGCGGAAACGTCCTACCCTTCCTGATATCTGCCTGTAACGCCTTATACGACTTGAACACCGGTATCGGCTCGACTGCGCGCTTGCAGCGGACGTAGTCAATGATGTTCACATAAGCGCTTTTAAGCTGCTGAAGGGGTCGGTTAGATGGCCGCTTGAATACCATATCGTGAGTCAATACTGACCACCTTGCACTAGGTGATCGAAGTGTCTACTTTCACGCCGACATCACCGCAACTTTCTTGCCACCTATATCAGAAGATACGGTTAGCGAATACCACGGTAAGGAGCCATTGCACCTTGCTAAGGCGTACTCATCAAGACGGGAGCTGTTGGTGCCGTATGTCGTCTCAAAAAAGCCGATAATGGAGTTGACCAGAGCTGTGTTGAGCTTCTTGCCTTTGGACATTATGCTGAGAGAGAGATACCGGGGTCGAAAATCAGCAGAGTAGGGGAAACGATATTTATAGAAAAGTGCGATAGTTTCAGGAACGGCCCACGGTAAGGGCTGCTAAACGACGAGACGTATCCCAATCCTTTTCACCTAGTTGACGATCACAACCTCATGGCAGCTAGACGCATGCTTCAAGGTGAGGTCAATCTTCTCGGCAATCCCTTCTGCGGATTGATACTCCGCGCAGAAAGCGAGATGTTGATCGTGCTAACTAAAACGGTGACACAAGGTGCCGAATTTGTGGACGCTGATCATAACGCCTCGCCGTACCTAGTACGTATGATCTTCATGTCCACGACGTATCAGGCTACGGCTCACATATGCAGATGGAGCTTGCGTTTCCATCCAGTGTGCGAGGGTGCGCTGGCGGGTAGTCGAGCATGTCGCTATAGACATGAGGGGGCATGTAAGAGGGTTGATAGCACCAGGCCGTGCATCAGCGTTCTTTGGCATGTATGAGCAGCGCTTCGGTCCTCTGCAACTGCCGCGGCAATCACACCCTAAAGCACGGAGTCCTTGAATGCTGGCCTTAACAGCATGCTGATAATTCAAAGCGTCATGCCCCTGACGCAGATGAACATGAACCTCGTCAAACCACTGCTCGAGCGTATCTATTAGATGTGGAAGCTAATAAGCAATCGCTTTGTAAGTACAAGTTTGATACTCAGCGATCCACGATAGACCGTCAAGTATCTCTGGGATGCTGCACTCGTCCCACAGCATGTCACCCTCCATTAGGCAAGGTTCTGGAGTGAAGACAGCGTGCACGACGCGCAAGCCAGGCGGCATCAACAAAACATCGTCCTGTTCTAAGATGATTATACGTCTCTTTCCTTAAGGTGACCAACTGTGCTATTCATCGGCAAAGCGCTGCCAATCATCGTCGTCCATGTTCGCAGCGATCATCCATACTTTACTGCCATCTAGACAACGAACCCACGTGCCGAGGAGAAGGTCCAAGTGTGGTCGAGAAAATGCACCGGAAAATCCAAGCAGGCCAAAGCTCAGGCTGCTTTCGATGTCGGTGGGGTTTCGCAAGAGGTTCTTGCCTATACTGCCGGTAGCACGGTCAACTAGTGTCGAGAGAAGTCGAAAGCGGGGAATCCTTGTCAACAGTAGTTCGTCAGCTCTGGCCAATCGGCCCAGGTTGATCGCGTTACTGACAGATGCTGTCGCGTCAGACGAGCTCAGGTCAAGCCGGCAGACTTCCGCATAGTAGTCCTGAATCTTCATGGACGTACAAGCACCTGTCTGGCTGTTCTGCACGTCGCTAGACTTCTCAGGAAAGCGTTGCCACAACATCTCCATGTACTCGTCAAGACTGTACATGCCACTGTCCTGGAACGCCTGCTTCATAAAGACAGGACGGCTGAACACAAAACCGATGTCAGCATAGCGGCGGAAACAGTCCCAGCTCAAGTACCAGACGTCGGCCTCTTCAGATGACGCGGAACTCCTTCCGAATAACTCTTCTGGTTCTGCATAGATCTGTGTCCAACGCTGGGGACGCAACCACTCTACTTGAAGACTTCGGTAATGTCTGATCTCAGGTTGTAAGCTAGGTTGGCTAGCTTCTTGAAGAAGTCTATAGACCGCAGCCGAATGGCGTGACTGAATTGACTCAAAAACCGTCTTCGACGGAATACTGCTGTTGTCTCCAGCGCAGGGATCGGACGGATACTGGGGCATTGGTGGTTCAGGATCTGGTCCAGGGCTCAGAGTACGGCATAGGCTGCCATCATCGAAGGAGTCCGGACGAACAAGCCTTGGATTACATGCGAGTGCCGAACTCAGCCAGGGTCTCTGAGCGGATCCAATGCTGTGGTATCAGCTGTGAGACCGACCGAACTTGCCTCGCGTGCGGGCCCTCTTGACGAAGCCGGAACTGTTCGTTGTGTTTCAGGATATCTTCCTTACCGACTCTGCGGCTATAGCGGATGTGGTGTTGCCCGCTGCGTAATTGGAGAGAAGACCGGCTGCTTTACGAGTGTAGATCGCACCGTCCATCTCTCGCACAAAGCCGTTGGTCCGCCGGGAGAAGCGAAGTCGGATTTGGATAATCTTTCTTGATTTCGCCAAGGGAATGGAATTCAAGGACAAAGACGGGAATGATCTGCTGCCATGGACCAAGCCAGAGGAAGTCTTCGAAGCATGGAAGAAGCTGTCAAAAGGCCGTCCGTGCGACTACAGCGAGCTAACGTACGACAAGCTAACCGGCGGCTCGGGGATACAGTGGCCTTGTAACAAGGACCACCCGACTGGAAAGGAGAGGTTGTTCGATGATGGGATCTTCTTTACGGACATCGAGTACTGCGAGAGCTTTGGGTATGACCTGGAAACCGGTGCACCGCTCACCAAAGATCAATACCGAGCTGTTAATCCTGCAGGGAGAACAATCCTCAAAGCTGCTCATTACATACCGTCACCGGAGGAACTGAATGAGGAGTATCGGCTGCAGTTGTCAACTGGGGGAAACATGTATCACTTCCACACGAGGACGAAGAACAGTGTTGTGGTGTGGATGTAATAGCCTGTAATAATGAGGGTGGCCGCTCGGTGATGAAACGCGTTATAGATAACTTCGAGTGACGTAAGACGCCAAGCTTCCAACGGTTATACGGCATCCAAGTACTAAACAGAAACCTCAATTGTATCATAAAGCCAGTAATTCACGTGCTATCCCATCATCTCTTCTTGCCACTTGCTTAGATCGTCGCCATGAAGATCACGACCGGCTTCCTCCTTACAACAGCTCTCTTCGCTCTCGCTCATTCGGAAGCCATCTCAAAGTCCCAGATCTCCTTGTCAAACACAGACCGTATGGAAGAGGATGGCGTAAAGCTTCCTCGTTCAAACACTCTCTTCGATATCGAGCTCTTGACCCAAGAAGAATGGATGCGCGAGCATGAGCGTGTCAGAACTGAAATGAGCGACCAAGCCTACATTTCCAAACGCAAGGATGAGATACAGGCCAAGACGCAGAAGAACGTAGACTTCATCAACACGCACAAGTGTAACATACCTAGAAACAGGAGAGTGGGATCCGCAAAGTGGAGCCAGGAACCAGACCGACTTGGCACTGCGGATGGACGGGAGTTCAGGATTGGGACAGCGCAGGGCGTGCCACAGCACATCACGGATGGGCTTTATGAGTTGTTTTTTAGAGCTGAGGACGAGGCCTATAAACATACAGAGATTAGCGAGAAAACCGACGAAGATTCCTATGGAAAAAGGGAGATTAGCAGGGAGATCCCTCGCATTGAGATTCCAGAGGAGTTTCTAGCTTACGAGATCCCTAAATGGCAGTTAGAGCAAGAAGAGGAGGAGATGGAGGCAAAAGCAAAAGAGCGCGAAGCAGAAGCCGAAGAGAGGATCCTGGCAGGCAAGCTTTCTGTGCGCGACATTAGGCTTTTGGACGAGTGTGAGTAATGCTCAGCATCTTAACGTCCTCACTTTCTAAATGTCTTTAGGCTCCGCTTCATGTTACATTTCCAGATAAAAGTACATAGCCTAATTCTCCACTTCTGTTCTCTATTGATGCTTTTCTCTACACTACCCATCACGAAATGAACTCTTTTTGTTAAAACCGAATGCAGCAACTGGTTCTTTGTGTACCATAAGCTGCCTATCAATATTGAATGCGCAAGCTTGTTGCTGCAAGTCTTCTTCAAGCAGCTCATAATACCATGTAGGACCGGTGGATGATTCTCTGCGTGCTCGCCTATCTGTGTCTGCTGGCCAGAGCCCCGCTGTTCTTAGCAAGAGCCGCAATCTTCCAGCGTATATGCTGAACAGGGCATTCAGTCCCTTTTCACAGCAACCTTCCCAGCTTCCTCAACCCTACTGCTACGGTTGGACAAGCAGTGACTAATCCGGAAGCTAGCTCTATGGCCCTTTGGAAGGTCAATTAACCTCACAGGAACTGCACCACCTCCAAGCCCACACTCCTCTCCCTCCAGGGCTCCTTAGGCGGCATCATCTTAATAGCACCACTGAATATCGCACCCCACTTTCATCAACTTCTTCAATCTCCTTAAGCCAATGGGTTTCAAGCAGGAAACTGCTGTATGACCAGGCGTACGCAACGATATGGAATGCCAGAACCTGAACTCTGCGTATCTGACGAAAGCAAAAGCACCTTGTCCCAATATCTCGGCCATATTACTAGCTTCTATCTTGAGGCACTATTCGTGGGCGTATCAGACGGCTTCAAAACAGGATCCAGTATCTGTGATCTAGTCCAAAATGGCGCCAAGGAGTTTGCTGAGCTGAAATTACCACAACATGGCTCGAATGCAGATTCACGAGCTTCCTCGTTTGCCGATCCCTAATAACCTCTAGGCGCTCTCTATTCGATTCTTGATCTCTTCCTTATGGGACTTTGCTTTTCCGACTAACGACGTATGCTACTCTGACAGACCTCGCCTGCTCCTTAGGCCTTCCTCTGTCTCTTCCACTTTCTTCTATATTCTAAAAGTCTGTCTCTTAACACCTGTTCTTCCTATTTCGCACTTACTAAATTCGCTTCGTCCGATAGGATGCTTTAGTCGAGCGCTCGTTATTCCGTTAGTTGTCTAGCCGTTAATGATTCCACCTCCTTAAGTAACTTCCTATCTCGCCGATAATCGATGATGGCGCGGCCCAGGCGCTATAGCTCTTCTATAGTAACCGGACCTGCTAGCAGATTATTTTCCACGTTCGGCCTATCTTGTCTCGTGCCTCCGCTATCTTGCACCTTGTGCGGTTCTTCCCGTTAGAAAGGCTGATCTGCCATGCCAAGGTGATGTTTTGGTAGAGTAGTCATCACTTCCGCGGTGGACTCATTATCTGGAGGCTCAGGATGTGCCATTTTCTGTTCGCCACTGCCAATGTCTGCAGTCATTACTGCTCTCTGTTTAGCGCTATCGCGGTAGCTATTCTGGGGAGGCGGAGACGGCTCGTCAGCGTAGACGCGGGGCTCATGGCTAGCGTCCTGAATATAGCCGGCTAATAGCAACGACGGTTTGATTGTCGGAAATCCTTCCGTACCACGCCAAGGCTGTACCGGCTGCTCTGAAAGTGATCTCTCTATGCTGAGTATATATGGCGCGCAGTGTTCTGAGTTACAAGTTTGATGAATGTCCAATTGACTGTCGGAAAGCCATGGATCATTAGTACTGCTACGTTGCTGCTCATATTTGCCTTACGCAGGAGGTGAAAATCGCATGGAAGCGCTTGAGTGCGCTATCTGCGATTGCTGTAGGCTTGTAGACCCATCAGCAGAATATGGAGAGGAATATCAACCCGGGAGTGTCCTTGGAGGAACCTGAGTCGGCGAATCATTATGCGCGGATAACGCAGGTTGAATACCAATTTGCCGCCACGATGCGACGTTGATAGTGTCGGAAGGAATGACAGTCTTTGTGGCTTGTTCATGAACTTCCTGACTCGCATTTCTGGCTCCGCTCGGGAAAGGTGCTGCAGCTGTACTGCTATGGTTCTGACTTGTTCCACTGTCCATGCCTGTTGCAATAGGTTTTGCACGCTGCGCGCGATATTTGGGGGAATTGTAGCGAACGATGAAAAGGGCAAGGACCACTTCAAGCAAGAAACGTGAAGGTGAAGTCCAGCCCACGCGTGACTAGGCGCCTGTGGCAGTGCCGCTTTCCGTAACGGATCGCACAAGCCACGAATGACATCACTTGACAAGGATATATCAGAAGCAGGCAGTCTAACACAGACCCAGAGATCTCTTTGCATCTAGGACAAGCCATACGAACAATGTGCGCGCACTTTTTGTTGTATTTGCCGCGTAATGTTCGGCTGTGGCCCAGGAAAAGATAATCATTTCCTGCTATGTTAAGGACTGAGATAATCAAACCAAATCGTGGAAGAACAGATTAAAGCCTCTTGCTTACTAACCAATAGCAGATCTGCACCCTCATAATTCTAAAACAGCAAGAGAAGATACTATTCCAACGCTAACTTTCTAGTTCTGCAATCCTACACTGGTTAAGGAGACATTTTTGGGTTTATATGGGGATCAAATTGATTCCGAGTTATCTATATGTTGTATCCCTAGGGGTTCTCGCAGGATCTGGCTTCAGACCGAATGAATAGTTGAAGCGAAAATCGCTTTTTAATGTCTGTTATCACTCCGCCGTTCAAGCCGGGGCTTGTCCCTTCCCTCCCGACCGGCCACTCCCAGGCCTGGCTGACTCGAAGACACTCTTCCAATATCCCAGGGAAGAGGAGCAGTGCTCGGGTTGCGTGCTTGTATATCTGAACACGTCGATCGATGGCCGGATTGGGACTCAATGACTTCCATGGGTATCGACATGGCCATTGGCGACGCGCTTGTTGACGGCGAGCTAATGCACAACTCTACTCCCAATGAGCGCCCACGCATCTGATGCTGTTTTAGGCACACCTCCAGACCCATGAAGGGTTCTGGCGCCATGGCAAGGCTGGCACTAATGACACTAATCACTTGTCTAGGCGACTTTGCACATTGCACAGACTGCAACCAGTACAGGGGGGGTCAGCTTCTGGTCTAGGCCCTGAAATCGTATCTTAATGCCGCGAGATGGCGGCATCGAACTTGAGAACGGCATGCCCCTTGAATGTGAACGAAGGAAAAGCCGCCAGCAACCATAGAGTATCACGTACACGAACTCCGCATCTGCCTGACTCTTATGATCAACATCTGATCAACATATGCGCATGCGCCTGCGATAGCGAGCTACATGTTTCTAACGTTCGTCATACCCCTCCACTCCTTCCGGCTCAGGCAGCCGGCCCGCATTCCCACCACTACGACCGTGCTTGCCGATATCTCATTGAGCGCTGGCGTGCAGGCTGTGGTAGATGGATCCACGTAATAAGAGAAGGCAAGACCAGCATTCCGCCGCTGCACGAAGGGTTCATCATCGGATCCACGGAACTTAAAGGCGTGGAGCGTGAACTGCACGCAAAGGGCTTGCCCTTGTACATGCACAAGTTAAAGGGCTTCATATTTTAGAACCACTTCAAACGTTCTGACAGGCAGATCAAAGCCTACCTGAACTCAGACGATAGGTGATTGCGAGCAAGAGGGTGGCGTGCCTTTCGCAGTGCGGATGCGAGCGCATAGGCGGACGCCGCTGTAAGTTATTGCATCTGCAAAGCGTCTCTGTTTCAGCCCAGAAAATAGGGCATCAACACTCTCCAGTGTCAGCAAAGCATAATCTCGGCTGAGGCTACTGATAATGAACCTGACAAACGGTATCTGTTGCTTTCTCCAGCAGGGCTTTCGGACATGCGCATGTCCTGCAGCTTCCAGACACCATGAATTCGAGACGACACGTATGCCGTCTACAGGTCGCCTGAGTTAGTAAGCTCATTTTAAGACCAATAAAAAAGGCTCATGCAGTATACCAAAAGTGGTCGAGATCCTTGAATGTCAAGTTGTCGCATTTGACGCCGAAAACAGGCAGATGAGCGTATGGTGCAACGCTCTGATGCAGTGTATCGGGGGTTTGAATCGAATCCCTCCCAATTCACTCAGACGCATACTGGCCGGTGATACTGCTACACGCACAGAAGTGATGGATGTGCATGCTTGGATTCGAGAACGGAGAGGGTTCTGGGCCGGGCTGGAAAAGCCGGTGGATGGTAGCAGATAGCTCATCCTGATGGATGGTGCTATGTAACATTCTTTCTCGTGAACACCGAACTTCGGGCTGTTGCCATTACGTTCGGCATCCTATAAACGTCACTGAGCGTGCGTAGTCACGCATCCTCATAGAGGCCACTGCCTCAGTTTGTACCCTCGCATCTAGCGACGATAGTCAGAGGTCACGCACCGGACAGTGCGGAATCCCTACAGATGATTCGAAACATAAATCCTCAGGAGAGTGAGTATGTACTTGAGTCACTAAACAGCGACCGCTTTACAATTCTAGTTGACATGTGAAGGCATTCTTCGAGAGCTTGAGTGTGCGTTACCCAGGTCCTGCAAGGTTTATCGCCTCTGTATACGTAGAGCAATCACTGCTTGCAAGCACAGAAGCCCCTATAGGGTGGACACGCTTCTTAAAAGCGGATCGCGAATTGAGGCTGCAATAAATCGATAATCATTATGAGACATGTTGGCAAAGTCGGAACTGACTTCCCATATGCATTTGCTTTCTACATACAAGATAAGCTATGCTTGCTCAGCCCTAGTCTCGGTCTCCGCTTTCATCCTCCAGAAGTCTTTCTGCTAAGATGAGCATGCAGCATCATTCTGTGTAGACCAGTCTGCCTGCTTGCCTCCACCCGTACATCCTTTCTCCCTAGTGTACACTCAAGAGCACCTGCAGATGTGTACCCGAACAACCACGGATACTCCATACTGTTCTCGCCCTTTAGCTGCTTTAGCCTCGACGGCTGTAGACCCTGTGCCCTATAGACTTTCGGCAAGTTGACTCAACCTCTTGCGTTTGTCTTTGAAGCTTTGGCACACACTCTCAAAAGCCTTACTACTATACATCGGCGTGAATTGCGATCATATAAGCCATTCCGCTATAGTTTTACCAACCACTTCATATGGAAGTACGTGATTGGCTGTCTTTTCTTAGATGATTTCTTGCCTGGGCCCGTAGATTCGCGTGGCGTTACTGCTTATAAGATGACACGCGTGCCACGCTACAGACATCGCTCCTGCGTCTAATAAAGCGTGCTGGATCGTTGTTATACGCTATTCCACCTTCCCCAAGTTTTGCCGTTCAACAAGGTCTTCGGCTCCGGGGGCTTGTAGCTGTTCCACGACGAACCCACTTTGTACTCACCTCGTGCTCTCCTTTTTCCGAACCACAGCCGCAATGACAGACTGAGCATCTGAATCCCGGCCAGCCCGGGCAGCATAGGCGAGCAACACCCACAAGGATCACCTGCCAGGTCATTGCAGGCTGATCCATGCATGCCTTGCCTTGCAAAGAGCTAATCTAGCCATTGTGGCACCAAAACACCCGGTGAAAGGCCATGCATACGTGTTACACGGCGCTTCGCTATCACGGCACGCCGGCGGCTCAGCGCGTGCAGGCTAATGCCGTCTTGTCCGGACCCCCGATGTTTTCCTGACACCCAGTCAGCCTTGTTTGAACAAAGCCAACACCATCGGCAGCAGTGTTTCGCCTTTGCGCGCGCTAAAGTCGTTAGGCCAAGAAACAGAAAGAGGAGACCGTAGAGTTTCGATCACAGAAGGATTGACTACTTAAGCACCCAGATGGTCGACAAATACTCCATATGCTGAAGGGTCGATGCAACCCCCAGAGCACTAAAGCTGTCGGAGGCTTTCCGCGATCTGTCCACCGGAGTACTTTCTGACCCGTAGTAGGGTTCATAACAGTGAACTCCTGCCAGCTGTATTGAGCAGAGAGCCATCGAAATGCGCCAAGTGACTGATGAGACCCCCGCCATCTAAGCCAGACGTGAAGATCATGCCGTGAATTGTATTACCTATATCAGTCCTCGAGAGTGGGGCGAGGCAAGAGCAACAACGTCCGGGGTCAGAGTCGTAATAGAGTTTCAATCATGTCAGTGCGAACGACGCCGATATTATACAGTAGACAAAGCTCATGGAAGATATTGGCGAGCATACTGGGCGCGCTCGGCAACGCGGGGTACCGAAGTGGGGTTCATAGCATAGATGATCTCGTTGTGCCGCCCTCCTAAAGCGGCTTAGTGGACTGAAATCCAGAACAACATTGCTTGGCTAAACCCTCTCGGGTAAGCTCAAGATGGCTATTTCTAGTACACGGGGGATACGGTGCGTGAACCAGCCTGAACACCACAGCATTTGCTAC
>BPUN01000030.1:0-45461 GCA_027923365.1 Zalaria sp. Him3
GTAGCAAATGCTGTGGTGTTCAGGCTGGTTCACGCACCGTATCCCCCGTGTACTAGAAATAGCCATCTTGAGCTTACCCGAGAGGGTTTAGCCAAGCAATGTTGTTCTGGAATTCAGTCCACTAAGCCGCTTCAGGAGGGCGACACAACAAAATCATCACAATGCTACGAACCCGACTTCGATACTACCGCATTGCCGAGCGCGCCCAGTAGGCTCGCCAATATCTTCCATGAGCTTTGTCTACTGTATGATATCGGCGTTGTCCGCACTGACATGACTGAAATTCTATTGCGACTCTGACCCCGGACGTTGTTCCTCTTGCCTCGCCCCACTCTCGAGGACTGGTAACTTAAGAGAAGGGCAAGCCATTTCGAGGAGGTGACTAATGCGCTACCAACTACGGATTTCACTACACAAAATATGTGTTCCATTAACGATTCTGAGCAAGTGAGCTCGCAAAAGAGCTCAGCCCAGCGCGTCCCACAGCCAGTCAAGCGGGATAGTCCTTCAAAATATCTGAATGCTATGTTACGCCACGAATTTACCAGACTCCTCGTTATAGAGAATCTTTCGAAGGATCTAGGCGATTAACGATGGTCGAAGCCATAACCGCTCGTTGAAATGGCGTCACCAAAACCCCGACTCCTGTCACTACCGCTTCTCAGAACCTGACCTGGACGATGATTGTAAACACTGCAGAAAATCGTTAGAGAGGTACGTGACTATTCTTATCACGTCAAACGATGATCCTAATCAGAATGTAGATCCACTCCTCTTAAAAGCAACTTCACCTCCTCTGCTGTACCCCACAACACCGTGAGTTACAGGGTACACTTACAGTCGACCAAGAACAGGCTAAAACTGGATACCAACGTTGCCGCTGGCATGGCTGTCGTCAGAACTTCTCTCGATTATCCTATAAGGCTTTTGCGGCGCATATGCAGCGACATCTAGACCGCGGCAGAAACAGTATATGTTTCTGGAATAGCTGTCAAGCTTCTACTGCCGACCGCGTTCACCTTTCCATCCACCTACGAGAGCACGGTCTGTATTGTACCGCGACCATGCCAACGAATGTTTTCTACTGCTTCGAGTGTACCGCATTTGAGACTTCCAAGCTCCTCTGGGAGCAGCATTCACTTCGCCATCCAAGCGATATCGACGGTTTTTGCGGCCAGATCTGTAGGCACGGCATTTTTGTTGCAGCGGCTCAATGCCCACTCTGCCTTGGCGATACGACAAAATCGGCTAGAGACAGTCATAAACAATACCCAATTACATCGAACCTTCACCGGCACATTAGAAACCAAGTCAACAATATTGCTTCTTGGCCGCTCGTGTGTCCCCACCCCACGTGTTGCGAGGTTGTTGCTAGTGCTACAGAACTCTCGCGTCGTTTCTATACGATCACGGTATTACCCTCTATGAGCAATCGAGGAGGCACTATCAGGCAGAATAGGCAACTAGAGATGAGGAGGCAGATATCGAGCCAAAGAACAGAAGGGGTAAATAAGGCTTTGACATGCTACTCCATACACAACGTATACGTTTTGGTTCAGTCTATAAGGGCTCTAGTTATAGACCCTCACTGACTGATCTCTCTGCGTCTACTATCCGTGGGTGAACATCATGAAGATGAACATTGACGAGTAGCCAGTTTTTGAATGATGTGATATGTACTTTACATGAACTCCATGATAACAACCTATACAAAGCCTTTTCTACCACTCGCTCTTCTCTTTTTCGTACTATAATCTGTATATGATCTCCTTCCCTCTCGCAACTTGAGCCTTTCCGTTAACGACTCGTCAAAGCTACGTGGTGCCGCTCGTAGATCCCTTACGCTACGAACCTCTTCACTAAGCAGGATTGTCGCTGCTCCCACCAGCAAAGGGTCGGGCTGGCGGGATTTAATTCCCGTGCTTTGGCGTACCACCTGAGAATGGTTTGAAAGACCTCAACGTTTCGAGTAAAGGCCGGTTGCGTAGTAATAGCCGTTCGTGAAAATGAACTATTAGACTCATGTTGCTCGGGGCGCGCAACAAGGTCTAACGTCAGCGATCGGACACGACCTGTACAGCTGATCCAGCAGTACTTCTGACTGCTAACCTGGTGGAAGATGTCCTAGTTTACGGCATGGAGTAGCTCCGTTATGAGGCGTCTCATATGCCTAGGGTGGAGGCTACCCACGGAGCGCTCTGTAAGCAGATTGATACAGAGCCCACAACAATTTTGGCCCGTTGGCAAGGGGTTGTCCGGTGATCCATTATAGATAATTGGTTATCTTAGGAGGGGTTTCTTTCAAGGTCCTTTGTTTCGATACTGAATCCGCGTCTTCTCGGTCGGCGAGTCAATACTGTATCCGCGACTTCTCGGTAGATGAGTCGATATTGCACGCATAGACTCGATCTTTGAGTTCGAAGTTATATACTTATGATGCTGGCTAGCTCCCTCCTCACGGCTCAACCATACGCATTTCTTGGTTGATCTTACTTATTGATAGTACTAAGCAGTATAAGTATATAAATATACCGATCGTACATCGCCATAAAATGGTCTCCAATCTCTTGCTTTAGCCGCTTCTAAGATGTTAGCGGTCGAAGGTAGAGCAGGATGCGGAAGGGTCGCACGGAGACCGTGAGCGCTTAGGGAAGCTGTAGTTGGACGTCTGGTTCTGTCGGGCGCTATACTAAGATGGGATTTTCTTCTAATAGCGTTATTGCCGCTGAGTATAAGAACACAACTTTCGATTTTGTCTGGCCTGTTATATTCGAAATAGTATTGCAACTGGTCATCATAACAGTATGGTACTCTCTGTCATCTTTTCCTTTAGTCTTGGAAGACGCCATAGACGACGCGAACGCCAAATCAAGAGAAAGAATAGATTCTGTCGTGCCGTATACCGCGTCTCTCAGTATATCCGCGAACGAATATACCTTGCAGGAACGATCCTAGCAAGAACGACGCAGCAGCTCGATGACATGGATGACCAAGCACCTTTGATAGCTCCTCCGTCCCGTGTAAGAGTTCTGGAATCTTCGCTTTAACCACGCCGCAGCCCACGCTCTGTCATATGATCACTGTGGGTTCACCAATGATAGCTCGTAGCTTACCTTGTACATAGTTGAGCCATCAGCATAATCAAGTATACACGGCGTCCAGGGTCTATCCTAGTTCCTTGTCAGGTAGAGTTTTATAGCATAGTGAACATCCTCAAAGCCTAGGCTAGTAGAGTACTCCTTCAGGAGCCTGGGAAACCCTGTGATGAGGGTGTGCCCTAATTCATCAATGGTGCAGTATACAGAGTCTCGGCCGCGAACCTCGGTTCTTCTACCTGAAGAGCGATATGCCAAACTATTACACAGTCGCATTACGGTCACACGATCGTATTCCAACGACACATAAGATCCGATGATGAGCCTATACTCTGCCAAACGCTTGTCCATTATGACCCGTTAAGGATAGAGATAGCTTCGACGTTACCCTGTGCATACGCAAGGTCTATAGGTTTTCGTCTGTGATTGTCCTCGATATTTCGATCAGCCGCGTATTTGAGCAACAACCGTATCATATCCCCTTTTCCCATCCGAACAGCTTTGTGTAAAGGAGTCCCTAGACCGTGAGGTCCGAGTATAGACCATGGCGGAAAAATTCCATCATACTCCAAGTTGTTTTGTGGTGTCCCGAGCTCTAATTACAACCTAGCCACGGTAACGTCTTCCGTTACCCGCTGTACGACCCAGTGTAAGAGCTGACCGCGTGTAATATCACCGCCATGGGCGATCAGTTTCTATACGACGGAAATTGGACCCAGGAGGACAGCTCTCGATAATGGTGTGTCGTACTCGTATCCGGCGTGAGGGTCTGCGCCGTTCCTGAGAAACCGATCCACAATCTCTTCATGTCGGACAGCATAACTAGTCTGTAAGCTATCAGGTTTCCAGAAGCTAGCCTCTTTACCTACCCAAGGGGAGATGGTTCGTCTCGGCCTACGGGTGTATCAATTTCCCAGCCATTCGAAAGGAAAGCGTCGAGGTTCGCTAGGTAACCAGTTTTGATAGCATCGACGATCGGCATAATTTGATCGCCTCTCCCGAGGGCCAAGATTAGAGAAACAATATCTGGGCAACGGCCGTGGAGGGCTCTGATAAGGGCAGAATTTGTAAGGGCTGGTCGGGGGAAGCCAGACTCGTCTACTGCTTGAGATTCACATAACCTCCGAGAGAGGGTTAAGAAGACCACTTGGATTGACCTCTGTGCAGCAGCGTCTTCTATAGTCTGAGCTGCCTCATCGTCAGACCACGAACGTTGACTTGTATTCGAGATCAGGAAGCTGTTCGTCATTGTAGCAGATCGAGCTCAAACACCGAAACGCTGCCGCACAATGGTCCTATCGTTTTGAACATCAGTCTATCTTCCGGACCGAGTATAACGCACAGGTAGAGTGGTATCCAGACTTGACCGAGTGGACATAGGCGTACACTTTTCCTTTGGGCAGATGCGGCATAAGGGACCGTTATTGACTGGGGCAAGAGTGGTATCTAGATGCACAACTTAGGACTACCTACCTAGTACAGCGCGGTAAGCGATGAAGCTTGGTGTGGCAGCTCGTCACATGCAGAGCTGACTTGCAGCGTGATCCTCTGCAGCCGCTGACAGAGCCGCTAGGAAGGGGGGCGGCAGATCGCTTCCACATAGTGGGATTCGAACGTCACTAGCAGCCCTGTACACATGCATGTGCACATGCCCTGTTATAAGGTACCCTATACAGGTGACACCCTGCACACAACGTAACCTTGAGTTATATATACCTATCATCCATCAACCCTATATTAAGAACGCCTCAAGGTCTATAAAGGGTGACCAGGCAGAGAGGTGTTCCGGTCCGCTCGATACCTAACACGGCTTAGAGATAGACCAGAAAGCGGGCTTAACATATTAGGGTACACAGGGGTCGGGAGCTGAGGTCCAGGTAGAACTATGCTCTTTCACCGAGAGACGGATTGTTGAACCTAGAACAGCCACTCTGACGGTGATGAGCCAGTCAGATACGTCTCCGAGGCCACCCTATATCCAAGATCGCCCCTACAGGTCCTATAGAAGGCGTTATGCAGCTTGGAACGTTGTACAACCCAAGCGCGTAGCTCGTGATAATCGCCTTTTCATGTGGTACATCGACGCTCATTACTAACTTAGACGTGGCAGAGCAATAATATCGTCATTTTGGAGACTGACTCTGATCATGCTTATTTTGATCACCTATGAATGCAGTGTTAATAGGGTCTCTAGAAGGCTATTTAGACGCGTTCCTACCCCCTCGACTACATCAAGAAACAGAGAACCACCCTCCACTATCGCCCGTTTCCAGCACTACCGCCCGAAAGAAGTACAGGGCAGGGTTACAGCGCGCGCCGTCGAAGGAATACCATCTGTTTTTGGATGTATACATTCTCATTGAGCGGTGGCGACTGCTATTCAGCAAGCACGACGGGAACCTGCCCGTCTATTCATACTTTCTTATAAACGTGTCCCTGTAAGACCCAGCAGGTCTGGTCTGTTACGCTCGCTGGACGCGTCGCTGCTAGCCCTGATGGAGCCGTGCTAGACGTTGAGCTACGCTCTTGAGTCCGGGACGAAGATGCTGACGACGTGCTTGCTATCGTGCTACAAGGCTATGGTTTGGGCAGTTGCGCGACCGGTTTGTCCTCTATATAGAGTATTGGTGTGGACTGTTGCGGATCGTAGTGCACGACCACTGTGCCCTTGCTCGACTTCGCATCAGCGTTCGCTTGAGGATCCACACTATAGTAGTGAAACTGTGGCTTAGGCAATCCCATTTCTTCAAGCCCTTCGGCTGATATATTTCGCAGGTGAGCTAGGGGAACGTCCGTCCCAAAGATAGCGTGGATGAACATAGTCCTGATGTCGGTAGGGAAGAGAAGATGTCGGGCAACAAGGCCACTATAGATACTCTTGATGCGCGATCATACTATTGATGTGCTTGTCCCCAGTCGAGGTCTTTGTGGTTGGTTGATGGCCTGATCGAGGGCCAATGTGCGCCAGAATCACTCTACTGCTAGATAGTATGACCACAACATGGCATCCTTTTAGGTTGCGTGTACCAATTGCCTCAGGGAAATTGCAATATTTGTGTCGTTCATATCTACCATAGCGACTGCATCACTTCTTTCAAGCCGCCATACGAATGCCATTGGTATAGGAGTATCCACGGATCACAGAGGTAAGTATGCTCTACGCTTAGCGCGGGAGGGCAGTAGCAGCGATGGTCATATAGGAGAGCCTTGCACACCCCGTCTCATGCATCTTGTCAGCCAGAGTTAGTTATATGCACTCCCGAGTAGGAGAACGGCTAGATGTCTAGCCGCCTATAAGCAAGATACCTAGCGCTAATACAGGCAGAGGAGGTGTGTGGGCCTTAGTGCTAGAGATAATGTCCAAGGCTTCATATCGATCTGCCTGTTCCAACTTCGTGGAAGTCGTACACCATCCTACAGCCTAGGCTACTGCACCGCCCACCAGTAAGAATTCGATCTAGGTCCACGTTAGGCCGTAACAAGGGTGCGTAGCTGGCCAATCCAAGTATCTACTACTCAATCGAAGGGGACTACCTGTCTTTTCAGCATTGAAATCTAGTATGAACGGACTATCCCTTATGTTTGCTTCTAACGTACAACTAGGCGTACAGTCCATCCTGAACACGTTGTGCTAGATACCTATTCTCGCTTTAGAGACGTTTTCCTAGTGATAGGTTGTTCGACCCAAACACTTTGTCAGTGTTTGCTTCTATTCGAGCCGTAACGATGGCTCGTGCGAGTAGTGCGTAAGAGCAAACACTAGAAATGGTTTGGGCCAAGCAATTTGTAGTGTTTGCTTCTATTCGAGCTATAAAGCTGGCTCGTGCGAGCAGTACATCAGAACAAACAAATGCATACCACGCATTTTGCAGCGTTTGCTATTAGTAGCCTAGAGCTGGCTCTTGGCGTCGAGCTAGCCTTAAGTCGGTCTCCCACCTCTCGACCTGAAGGTAACCTTGGAAGGTATATGTACGTGCCGCGCGCATGCAGAACCTGTTTGGGCGAAAGTTGCATATGAGACTAGAATCTTGTAGAAGCTATGTCAGGCATCATTAGGACGGACTATATGATCCAAGCCACAGCGCTTCGCGAGCTGCATCGTAGCCTGAATTATTCTTAGTCCCTTAGTTACAATTCTGATCTTTCATTTATGATCCCCTTCGCGTTATCTTCAAGGCTGTGCACTTGACAATATGGAGCTCCGGCCCTCCCATGAGGAGTATTTGCTTGCCCAAATTGACGTGCACTCTGCACCTCGCTAGATACAAGGCGGATATAAACGGCGCCGCATCGATAGACAAGAGGTCGGAAGTACGACGAGATTGGCGAGACCAGGTCACCAGAATCACAGCATCTGGGTGCATGTGTGCTACTGTTTTAGCGTCTTATATGAGTCAGGCACATGGAAAGACGAATATGGAATGGCAGGACTTTCGGGCGCAGACTTAACTTGGGCGCGACCGCATAAATGATTATAGGAAATCTAGTCGATTCGATCACAGAAATATGGGGCCACGGACCAGTGCAACACTATGGCTGGACAAAACAACCTCAGTGGTACTTAGACCAGCTACGCAAGGCTGCTCGGCCCTGCCGAAATTGGAAGCAAGCCGTCGCCCTTTTCAACGAGGTCCTATTCACGAACGACAGATTCCTAAACGAGTACTTTCGGAAGGGAAGACTGACCCGAGGGTGTTTTGAAAGCTTTCACCGCTTGCGCAACAGTGAAGATGTCCTTCCAACAGAAACGCGGCTCCAAGCCGGATCTGTATGCGATGAATTGGGGTTGTTGTGGCGAAAGATTATCGACAATGCGTCGGCCAAAGGAGACGACTCAACTCGATCAGCTGACCACGTCTCGAGAACTGGCGAGCATACGACTGGTGTTCTTCGCGGTCAAGCTACTGAGATTGAGCCGCGTGATGACGCTGACAGTTGTGAGGAGAAGATCAAGCTTTGAATGGTACTCTTGAGACCGAGCGTAAGAATGGAACTCAGACCGGAAGCGAAACTCGTGATAGGAACGACGATAATAACGGAAACATGGACCTCGATGGAGGCGAGGCCGAAGATGAAGACGGAAACGAGGATGGATACGGAAACCAAGACGCAGACGAAGACGAGGGTGAACACGGAGACAATGACTCAGACGGAAACGAAGGTGAACACGGAGATCAAGACTTGGAAAAGGACGAGGATGAACGTGAAGACCTAGACTCAGACGAAGAGGAGAACATGAGCAGGAGCGATAGTCATGCAGAAGAGAGTCAAGAGCGCTTAGTCGGAAAAGGACTATCATCTGTTGCCGTCAATGGTAATGGCACTACTACCACTGTTGTTTCTCGAAAACGGCTTTCGTCTGGGCTAACGTCTAGTAGAGAAGCCACGGAAAAACAGTCTCTACGTCGTTCGAGGCGCAGTAGTGGCGGTCTATCGACCTGTGACGTCTTCGTTAAAGGTCTACCGTTCGATGAAAGACAATGGCAAGAGAGGAAGCGGATGATCCAAGAAAGCCTCACTGTAGAAGATCAGGAATGGACAGACCATATGTGAGACGCTTTCCAATCAGGTCTCTTCAATTTGGTCCAGGAGATGAGAGAACCCCTTAGGTCAAAGAACCGCACCAAGCGGAATCTCTAGTATGAGCACGTGGTGCGCATGTTTCTTGACCAGCACTGGGAGTCCATCTGGTCACCCACGCGTGATGCGGCTGTAAAATAGTCTGCCGATATCTGGAAATTTAGTATTGGCGAATTCCGGAAGATGGCAGCCAATGGAGACAAGTTCACCCGCCCTATCATCATCAGCAATGAGACCCAGGAGGACCTTGCAGCATATTGGAGTATTTCCTTGACAACGTTAGCAGTGCGATCGACGCACAATTGCAAATGAGCCACTCGAATACTACTGGCAAGCTGAATGATACCGGTTATGTAGACGTTGCGAGTAGCGGATCTTGGAATATTTTCGGGCAGCGAGGATAGCGACTCGCTCAATGGAACGTCGATAAAGTGCTTAGCCGGACGAAAAATCTGGCCAATCATCAATATCAATGTCGATGAGGCCATGTTCGGCAAGAGAGATTGCGTATTCAGCCGGCACATTGGAGAATAACAATGATTAGGCTAGAACCAGGAGACACGCTCATGATATCTCTAGGAGAGCGAGTGATCCATGCCCCTATCACTATCGAACATTGCCTAATGGTAGGAGGTATGGTCTGGGACGATACACGGATGCCCGACATCTGAAAAACTATCAAGATGATGGCTAAGAACCCTGATATGACAAATGAGGGCGTTCCTCGCCAACTGCCTGAAATACTAGGCTGCTGGCTATAGAATCTGTACAAGCGGCCTGAACGCTTTGGGAGCCTCGACCACAGTACGGCAGAGAGTCTGGTAAAGAGACCAAGGCCCTCATATCTTCATTGCAGCCATCGCGTCTGTCGCAATAAAGGATGCGGATGTTACAATGATGCTAGAGGTTCTTGCCGTATTTGGTGTGACTGTACTTGCAAACAAGCTGGTACAGGAATGAATATCTCTAGGGAAGATCGAGGTAAGCCATCTTCCGCGATTCTAATCGGTACATCCTAGCTAATCCTAGCAGACTCTACCGCGCCTAATGTCGTCGACTTTCAGCCTGATACACAAAGCTTTCTCAACCTTGACGAAGAGATGCAGTCGCCTTGATGGTGAGCCAACCTCCTACTGAGGCAGGATAAGGAAAACGACATCAGCGCTGAGAGTGATGGGCTCGTTAGCGGCGCAAAAGACGGCCTTGCCTGGAGCCAGCCGCACGGCCCTTCCACTAGCCAGATCTTCTATATAGGAGTCGGCATCAGGTAGGATATTAGGAATGATGAACTGGCTTCTGTGCATTCCAATGCGTGCTTTACATTTTGAACGGAATACAACCCATTGGCTGGGAGTCTGTATCTTTATTATCCTATAGAGCCGAAGGGTGCTGCTAGTCATTCCTTAGCGAACAGGCCTTTGTCGAATGATTTACAGCCCCAGTTCCTGTTCTTCGAGTATGCACCTTTCTAATTCTGCTTGCGACAATACGCTGAATTCCGGCCGTTCCGAAAGGTTGCTAGAAAGACAATCGAACCCGACATTCGGCGTAAGAGCTACCTCTCCTACATGTATAGATACCATGCCCGCTTGTTTGTTAGCTTCGCGGTTCTCCTATGCGTTATTGCGTGAGTAATGTCCAAGGAATGTAGAGCTTGGACGCTGTTCTAGAGACTCTGGGTTAGTAACACGTGCCTCTTCCTGACCGGTCTTCTAAGTGGTGCGACAAGATGAACCGCCACGTGATAAGATCTATCAGTCATTGACCTACTAGGGTTCATAGAGCGTTACGGATGCGATCAGCGATCCTAAACGTCCTATAGCACCTTAGGGGGGAATGTAAAGACCTTAACAGAATAAACGTCCCTGACCCGTAGAGGCAGGACTAATAATCTAATTGAGAGCGTCTGATATAGCTCATAACCGAGTGAGAGTGCCGTATCACGATAGTGTTTCTGGGTAGATGCGTCCTATCCTACTAGGTGCTATACAAAACTATGGCTCATCGCTATAGCCCCGAATGCAAGTGATGTATAGCTTACAGGGTGCATCTCGAGTATTATGTACCGCAATGTTCATTAGCAAGTCGATCTAGTGTATACAGCCGGATTTTCCGCCCATCTACTCGTAGGTGGTTTATAAGTCTAGGCAACCGCATATTCATACATGATCACATATCTAGTAAGTGAATTCGTCTATAGAGTACTCAGCACAAAGGCCTTATCTGAACTCTACGGCCATACAGACTACTACGACATTGGAGTGGTTACGTCCGTCTTCGAAGCTTTGTAGGTCGTTACAGCCGCCACGAATATTGATAAGAGATACCGAGGTCATATTTTGCGCGATGCATTGCCTTGTCATATAGTAAGGAAGGATTCGAGGCGGGGATGTGGTCTTGGAAATTTCACCTCTGTATAGAAGCCAAACCGCTTACTACACTCTCCGGGATCTTGAAAGAAGCGAATTGGTCGCCTGAGCAGTTATAAGGAACAGCCAGTGTAGTGATAGGCAGATGGTCTGGATTAGAGAACGCCATCGTCATAGAGCACGTAGAGTTCAGGTCGTTGCTCATCCTGATATATATTGGAAAAACCACTATAAACGGTAGATAGACTAGTAGATGACAGTACTAACTGGAAAGGTAGACTATCCCCAGCGTAAACGGTAAGGATGGGCGAGATCATCGTAGGGAGTGGCTTTTGGAAAGGTACGAGTAGAGGAGAGGTTATAATACTGGGAAGGGCAATATAGTCGTTGAGGGCCACCATTTTTAAGAGTAATTCGTAAAGCAAAGACTGGGTTCTCCTAGGTATCTGCGAAGTAATCTGTTTTATTCACTATTGTTCGCGATCCGCTTTCTATTATATACTAGGCTATGCTAATTGTAGAGTCTCGTCTAGAACCTTACGTCGTACGTACTCTTTTAGGATGAAGCCGGAAGGAAGTTTTAGATAGACTATTGCCTAGCGCTAGCGCTTATGACACAGCTATTAAAGGGTCCGAGATTAGTGAAGAGGACACGGAAGCTATGTCTTCTACTCGCACTCAAACTCGGTTGGTATACTCAATCCCTATCTAACGCAATGCCCCGGCTCTACCAGGTACCTGCTACTTTCACTCCTCTAGCAACTCACACAAACATGCCTTGGCCCTACGGATTGTTGAAGTCTTTTCTACCTGTATTGCTCTACGTCTCTTATAAGTCTGCCGTCGGTTAGAGCAGCGGTGATACTATAACGCAATCCGCGGGGTAGTAAATCACTAAGCTACTACCCTCTCAAATTTCTTAGCTATCTACGCATCATAACGACAATACAGTCAGAATTTGAGTCGCTAGATAAGTTCTCAAGTAGTTCCTCTTCATCCTCCTCGATTGTTTCTTCCGCCTTGCGCTTATGTAGCCCTCTACGAGTCTTTTTCTTCGCTGTCTCCGCTTCTGTTGCCTTTGCGATTTCAAGTACTTCTTGAGTACTGAGCACGAAATGTCCTTTCAATGCCACTCGCTTGCCCTTCTTTCGAGCTTTTCGTGTATTGAATTTTTTCTCCTGCTCTGCTAGCTGCTTACGCGTAGTGATGAGTTCGCTATGCGTTGTTTCGAAAGCGCGACTCATCCGCTCCGCGTACCGCTTTACTGGCGATGGAGCATCCTGAATAGCCTTAATCGTAGAATTGAATAGCGTATTTGCCTCGCGCAGTTGCGTATCATCTGGTGGTGAGCTGTGAAGTAGCGATAAGTCTAGGTCGGGTTGTTGTGGTGGTGTATACGGTGGTGAAGTAGCCGGAGTCGTCCTCTGGAGTAGCGTCTCGAGCACGGATATTGGGGATAGTGGTACCAAACCAGCACCGCGCCATTCGGCCAGGATGTTATTAGTTATAAGTGCCTTTGCCCTTGCGCGGGTAGACTTCTCAACCCATTCAACGCGTGAGATGCGGCCGGAATCCAGTCGAAGAGCAGCGTCGGTCTCAGAAGCTAGCGTGCGCTTCAACGGCGCAAATACGCCAACATCAAGTGGCTGAAGGATATGCGAGCAATGTGGCGGCAGGATCATCAAGTCAATCGCATTCTGCATACAGAACGCAATCACATTCGCAGTGACATGGCTACTATGGCCGTCCATGATCAGAAGTCTCCGGGCCGTAGGGTCTTCTGGCCGCGGTAATCATCGCTTCCTGCTCGGTAGGACACGGACCTTGCTTGTCTTTTCGCGGCCTTAATACTGGTTCATATGCACTAGACAGGTACTTGCGGAGATGCCCGCGGTGTCGTGCACGAGGCTCACCCGCCAACACCGGCCGTTCTACCTAAAATAGAACCAACGCATGGTGCAGCAGCTGGGTGAGTCATCGACACTTTCTCGTCCTTCTCTCCAATCCTGTTTCTCCTCGCACGCAACGTCAATTCGCACAATCAGCGACATTGTGTGATCGCATTAAGAGTGTATGATTTGTAAGCCACAAAACCTGAATCTTACGAAAGCTGCTCATTACGTCGGAATCGAAGCCACTGATCGTGTTCAAGATCACGAGTCGCTTGAAGTCATGACGTTCTGCTATGAGAACAACATTACCCTACGCCGACTGCCTTTCCACACCTCGCACAACCTGCAGCCGTGCGACATAGCTGTGTTCGGGCCGTTAAAGGCGGCATACCGTGAACCGGTAGAACAGTTGTATCGCGGAGGTGCCAACGCCGTTGGGAAGCAGCATTTCACGATGCTGTATGGTCGTGCACGAGAGCATGCCATCACTCGCCATAACGTTTGCGCAGGCTGGTCGAAAGCGGGGCTGTTTCCATTCAATCCATCTAGAGTGCTAGAGAGATGTCGAGGTCACCGGCGCTGGCCGACCAAAGCGGCTTAGAATTCGATACTCCGCAGCCAGTAGTTTCGCCTACAGGTGTCCGCTAAGAACACCAACGTCCGCTAAGAGTCTGAACGCCTCGCGTGGCGAGATCGATGAGATCCCCACACCCTCGACCCTAATGCTCGGTTACGTATGCAGAACGTGATGAATACAGCGGAGCGGTCGTTTGCGGAACGCTCGCTTTTGCTCCACGAGAACCAACTGTTAGTCGAGCAGAACAACGAGAAGAAGGCTACGAAAGCAGTCAAGTCTACAGTAGGTGGTCAAGCTAAGATAATGAAGTATTTAGATATTGAACCAGCTCGAAAGAAGCGTGAAGAGAAGGAAGCTAGCAAGCAGACACGGAAAAGGAAGCGTGTAGGTGGAGCGCCGGCAGGGTCTCGGAAGCGCACACCGGTGGACGAGGCGGCAACTGCTAGGCGTGAGATCGTGACTGCTGGCATGTCGGATTACTGTTCTGTCTTGCAGTGTGGATGTGCTCCGATGATATAATGGGTCTTGTCATTGCTTCGCGGCTTTCTTAAGATTGTTCGTCTGTGGTTCGGGTTATATACGTACAGAGGTTTACATGAACGCTAAAGCGAAGGTTCAGTCATATTGAAAGCCTTAGTATCACGAGACGGAAGTGCTCATGTAGCGCCTGCTGCTCGCAGCAGGTTGACGATGTCCACGTGGCCTTCAGCTGATGCCGCCCTGCAGCGCGTTGCCGAAAGCGCCTCCTTGAGCGTTGACGTCTGCGCCCTTCTCTAGTAGCAGCTTGACGATCTCCACGTGGCGTTAGCGCGTTGCCGTACTTGCCTGCTTGAGCGTTGACGTCTGCGCCCTCGTCTAGCAGCAGCTTGACGATCTCCACGTGGCCTTTTTTTGAGGCCGCATGCAGCGCGTTACCGTACTCGCCTTTTTGAGCCTTGACGTTAGACCCATTGCCTAGAAGTTCTTTTACTACCAATTTAAGCCCTAAGTAGCTTGCGTAGTACAGGCTAGAACCTGGGGCGTGAATGCTATGGGATGCGTTCGCCCAACTTCTATCTGGTTGATGGACAAGAAGCCAATCAAGTTTTGCTTCCTTCGACTCAAGGAGTAGTGCCTCCCTGTTAATCTCGCCATGCTGCTGCAGTGATACGTGATAATACCACGACCGTGCTGCGTAGTCTACCAACGGAAAAGACACAAGATCTTGCGTGGTTGACATCTTCTCACTGTCGCTGCTATAATGCGAGATGTATGCCAGGCAGCTGTCTGCAAGGAACCGATGCCCCTTTGCGCTCTCAAGATGGAACTGTTTTGCATCGTCATCCAATATCCGTTCGGACTCGAGATACTCCTGGACGGTGAAGTGAGCGAGTCGGATTCTGGTGTTACCGGTGATACTCCAGGCTGTGTTCTCATTGTCCGAGCCATCCGACGCCGAGTCCTCACTTTCCGGATAGTCACGTACATCCGCTGTGACACTTCCTTCGACAGTAACGAGTTGAGACAAGATGTTAAGTGTGCCGGCCAAGTCTCCACGGTTCTCTACGTCTACGCTCTCCTCCGCCGTTGGATCGATGATTGAAGCTTCGCTCAGTTCGCTTAGTGTTAGAGGCGACCGGGCATATACCAGCCATCGGAGCAGCGTAAGGGCCTCGGCGCGGAACATCTTTGGAATACCCAAAAGAATCCGGGAGTATGTGTCGTCAAGAGTTTCTGGAAGCGCAAGCAAAGCCTCTTTTACGTATTTGGGCTTCGTAGACTCGAGTTTCTTCAGCTCTTGCAGCTGGCAAAATGCCCATCGAAACCTATATGGAGGCATCATGTCAGCACCCGTAGTGGTTCCCGATGAGTGCTGTCTCTCTTACATTCCATCCGCTTTCCGTGCAATCGTATCTTCGATCAGCGCTTGTATCCCGGGATCCAGGCGGCGGAGGCGGCGGTCCCCTGACAGCTCGTTTGACACGTATCGCTGGATGTCGGCGGTCACGGCACGCGTGGTCATGGACACCTGTTCCGCCTTCAGAATCTCCATCGACTCGCGTATATCGCGCAGATCACGACTCGTCGCAAGTACCCTAAGTTTGGGCGCGTGCTGCGTAAGCCTTTCTACTCCTTCTAGCACGGTTTGACGCACGTCAAGACCTTTCGGGCACTCATCTAGTGCGTCCATCAGCACATATACCTTGTCGAACGACTGCACAGAGGACACCAAGATCTTCTCCAGTTCATCGGCCCCCGGAACGCTTCTGTGGGGCTTCTCGTATGCCTGGCAAAGCATTGACAGACCAGGTTCTTTCCATCCCAGCTGAGCAACCAAAGAGCATAGCAGGTCTGTATAGGAGTTTTTGCGGTCGTCTGAGAAAGAAAAGTAGAACACTGCGTGTGCTGACTTTGTTTCGGACTGCTCGTGTACCTCCATATCGTTCACGACCGTGGAGAAGAGGACGGTCTTCCCACAGCCAGCTTTCCCGTACATCCACAGATGGCTGACTGAACCGGCTTTCCATCGCCGGTATTGCTGAGACTGAAGAAGCCATTCACCTGTTTGATGTCCATGCCGCTGGCGAGCTGAAGCATGGTTTGTCCAGGGATCAGCTGGGGAAAGCCAGTCGGTAATCTTTCTGTACTGATCGGATTCTCGCACGGCAAGCAGGCGCTGGTTTTGCGCCGAGTTCTGTGCGACATTTGTTTGCATTTCCGTGACATGTCCCGACAATCCCACCAAGAGATTTTGTGATTCTGTGCTAACGTCGAGCTGTAAGACTTGAAGGGGTAGTTCCAGCCGGTCCCGTATCTCCACCACGGTGTCTCGCAGCTTGGTCAGAGTCTTCTCCTGGAGTGGATATCACAGTCTCTGTATCTGTGACCAGCCTTTTTGTCGCAGACCCTCCGGTTCCCCATGCTTCCGCAGCTTCTTTAGTTTGTCCTCTAGCTTGACAAGGGCGTCTTCACAGGGGCACTGGTAGCTCCTCACTCGCGCGGTCTTCTCCTCGTCAAGCCGGTCCCTTCCAAGCGATTTCTCGAGCGAGATGAGGGTTCTGCTCAGATCATCGATCAAACTGTACGTGCTGCCAATTCTCTCGTGATAGCCTCGCCATGCGTCGTAATAGGAAAGTAAGCCCTGGCATACTTGGATGCCAAACGAGGCGATTCCGACTACAGATGCCGCAACCTCCATGATTCTAGCATCATCGAGGAGCACTCCGATGGCGAGTGTGTCGCCGGCGGTCGGGTGGAAGATATCTGGACTTTGAGGCAAGTCCAGTTACCCAATCGCTGCGGCTGAACACATTTCCCGACAGGGATGCAAGGATGTGGAGACACTGTGCTGATGTTCTATTGAGAGTATCAATAATGGAGGGTGGCCGTAAGCCAGACTCCCTTGGTCGCTTAGTCTTTCTTGATGGACTTACCAGATTTGGTGCACCTTTGCTTGTCTGGATATTTGTAATTGAACAGCCCTGGACAAGAGGGCCGCGCTAAGAGAGTCTGGACACTGCACTGCGCGCGGTGTTGCCCCCGATCAAGCCGTGTGTCAAGTTACGTTTATGCAAGTAGAAGCGTGGATATTGCAGCTACTGCACGGTCAGCACACAAGAGATGACCGTTCTGGAACATTGCAGGAATACTCAAACGCTTGTCAAGCTGTTGAATCCACTGTGGGGCGATCCATGCTGTTTGTAATCCCTCACAACTCGCTTTGACTGCACCTAGTCAGTGGCAGTGACAAAGCGAGCCGATTGCGGTACAACGTGCTTTCACAATGAGTCTGGACACGTGAGTGACAATGCTTTGCGACCAGTCTACATCTTTTCAAGGTTTATGAAGACACCTTGCATATGAGTTCCAGAGGGAGAGTGCAGCTCGCCATCATGGCTTCGCCCGCCTTTTGTGCTTATGTCACTCGATCCTGAGCTTTCCGGTAATTCAGGGCTGGGAACCCATGGAACGATATGTGTTGCTGAAGGCTTATCTCGGCAAATGCGGTTCTTGTATCAAACATGCAAAGACAGGGCTTGAAAGCTTAATGCAGAGGATGGCCGACAGAACAAACGCTCTATCAATATGTGGCCATCTGCTATGCCTCCTTTCGGCGCCCACCGGTGTTTCAGGAGCAGCTAGTTGGTATTGTTCAAGAGTACCTTTGCATATCTGTACAATCCGGAAGCTGAACGTGAGTGGAGTACAACGAGCCATCCGTCTATGGCACTCCTTGATCTTTTGCGTGTATACCTCATCATACACAACGGGATGTAAGGGCAGTGAACCGCCTTTGAGACACACTGTGCGGCAACTTCACACCCGAGTGAACAGACCATCATCAAAATGCTCTGTCTCAGATTTCCATCCCCTCACTATCTTTTGCATAGTATTAACCACTCCGTTCGTCCACTACAGTTGGTGCGCTAAACGTCCACGTTTCTTTGTTCCCTTCGAAAATGCTTCCTTATTCAGATGTCGGTCTGCGACAACATATGCGGGCGACGGTATACCAAGGAGAGACCCTACAGGTGTAACAATCGCGAGAGGGGCTGTACGACTGAGCGGGATCATGCATCGCACGGCAGATGGCACAGCAAGAAGAGATGAAATGGCTGCAAGCACTGCAACAAGTCAGCACATCGCCTCAGCCTGATCATATTACTATATGCAGTGAGGCCGCCATTGCATGTGACGATCAGCTCTCTCTTGCGCAAAGCGGAGAAGATAGCTAACAGGGCGCTGAGCTCTTGATCGATTGCGCAACGCAGGCGGGCAAGGGCTCAACAAATCACACGAGCTGGGTGACCGTGGTCGGTCGGCTCCGTCCCACCATTTAGAGGCTATAGGGGCGTCGATTTACTTGCACAAGCGGCGCCCTTATACCCTGCAACACCTATATACTGATCCTAGATCCTCGAAGATAATTGGTGGATCACGCTCATGACATCTTCGAGATCTGCAGGTACCTTACAGCCGGCATTACTGTCTATTCCACATGGGGAAGTTGATTTTGGGCAAATACTCGGCCGACGTGATAACGCTCGACACCAGCTTCTACGCTAAGGTACCGTCTCGATGGGTCTATCGTCAAAATGAGTCCGGAAGGTCCGATCATTGATACTGAGCCTGAGGTGGGTAAATGGTTAAGAAGGCGCAACACCCCGGAGCCACGAGGTTGGTACGCTCTGCCTTTTCTCTTTCACGTCCGTCTCATATACTGGAGATCAAGCATCATCATTCTTTGGTATTGTTGTCCCAGTATGCTTATATGTATTGACAGCCCTTTTGGGGCTTGTCAATGCCATTGTGACTTCTGATGTGCATCTCATGGAAGCCCTTAGGGGTGTCCCCGATGGTTGGTACTCTGTCGGCTCGCCCGATGCGGACAAGAGATTACACTTTCGGATTGCAATGAACCAGGTATAGCCAGCCTTTGAGGACCTTCGTAGTCTGGATGACGCTCATTCACATTCCAGCCGAATTACGATCTCTTCGAGCAAACGCTCTACGATATCTTCTCCCCAAGCCATGCTAGTTATGGAAGGCACATGAAAAGGGACGAGCTCAAAGCTCTGCTTCGTCCTCAGCCTGAGGCCACCAAGGCCGTCGTTCGTTGGCTCGAGGAGTCAGGCATTCCCGAGTCCCGCATTGTCGACGACGGCGATTGGATTAACTTTATCGCTACTGTCTCCCAAGCCGAGAAGATGCTCTATACAAGTTTCAATATCTACCGGAATGTCCACAAGAAGCTGGACAAGATCCGTACCCCGCACTATTTAATTCCAGAATATTTGCACAAGTAGGTGGACATGCTCTAGCCCACCACTCGCTTTAGCCAGATCCGCCCGGAACGAAGCCTCGTTCTCGATACGCAGGTGCTAGGCAAAGCTAACACCGGCTTGAACGTGACCGCCTGCAACGCCACCATCACTCCAGCCTGCCTCAAAGCGTTATACCATGTCAACGCGCCCCACTACATACAAAACACCACGGGCGGCTTCATCGGCATCAACGGCTTCCTCGAAGAATATGCTCGCTTCTCTGATCTGCAAACCTTCGAAGCTGAATACGCACCCTACATGAAGGGCGAGTCCTTCGGCTGAACTTGGATCAACGGCGGTCTTCTGAACCAGACCAGCATCGATGACAGCGTAGAAGCAAATCTCGACGTTCAGTACGCCCTCTCCGTCGGCTACCCTCTATCGCGACATTACTACTCCACCGGTGGTCTGGGATATCTCATCCCTGACCTCGATCAACCCAACCCGGACAACAATCAGAATGAACCCTACCTCGACATGCTTACCTACCTGCTCTCCCTTCCCGACTCCGAGCTACCGACCAGTTTGACGGCCAGCTACGGCGAAGACGAGCAGTCCGTCCCTGAACAGTACAGCCGCACCGTGTGCAACATGTTCGGTCAGCTCGGGGCCCGCGGCGTCAGCATCCTGTTCAGCTCCGGTGACTCGGGTGTCGGATCAGCATGCCAGACGAACGACGGCAAGAATACCACGCGCTTCCTGCCCATCTTTCCCGCCGCTTGTCCAACCGTCACGAGCGTAGGCGGCACCTACCACATCGAGCCCGAGAGCGCAATCTATTTCTCCTCTGGCGGATTCAGCGATCGTTTCCCGCGGCCAAAGTACTAGGAGAAGGCCGTCAAAGAGTACCTCCACATCTTGGGGGACCGTTGGGAGGGATTGTACAATGGAACGGGGAGAGGCTTTCCTGACGTCGCGGCCCAGGCATATCTATTCCATATCGTGGATAAGGGACAAGAGATCCTGGTAGGTGGGACAAGCGCCGCCTCGCCTACCTTTGCAGGAGTTGTAGGACTACTGAATGCTGCGAGAGTTGCGAAGGGTATGCCTGGGATGGGGTTCTTGAACCCGTGGCTGTATGTGGAAGGATACAAGGGATTGACTGATATTGTGAACGGAGGCAGCACTGGATGTACGGGAACTGATGAGGATAGTGGCATGAAAACGCCAGTGGTGCCGTATGCGAGCTAGAATGCTACTAAAGGGTGGGATCCGGTGACGGGATACGGGACGCCGCGGTTTGATAAGTTGCTGAGGCTTGCGATGAAAGAAAGATATAGAGCTTTCAGAGGATAGAGAGGGTTAGGGGGTATATCTGCTATAAAAATCGTCCGGAAGATTCTCGTTCGCCCTAGGATGTGTCGATCGTAGTCTCGGCTCGCCTAGGTCAAAATTGAAGATCACACCTCTTGCATACCGCTATAGCAGAGAATATAAGATCCGCTCGACATCGCATCATACCCTCGTACTCTGCCGCCCTTAAGCGAATTCTGGCCTTTTATGGCCCAGCCTAGAATACCGTAATGCTCATCAACCGATCCACTAGAATTCCTACTATGTTCGGCATTAACCCTGTCCGGACTATGTTCCGGGCTTAATATTCCGGTTACGGATATCTTCGTGATAGAAGCCTCCTCCCTATACGTCTCCTCTATGCTAATAAGCCCTCTAAAGCTCCTAACGGCGCTATCGTCGTATACGACACTATATAGTTCGATAGATTGCCGAATTACTTCTATGGCTCTTAAGAAAGTAATTTTAACGTTAGTAGTCCTATTCACTTAGTCTGTCTCGAGGTAAGTTGTCAGGGTTCCCGTGCGCACACCGCATATTAGGTTACGGTGTCCTTCCTATCGGGCACTCTAACCCAAGATGCGGCTTGGTGGACCGTTCTATAGGTGACGCGCAGTCTGTGCGCGTCACGTGGTGTCTTGGCAGCTGCCCGCAGGGTTTTCTGCTTGCCGCTCCTCCACCTCCTCTTTCCCCTTTCGTGCAACGTCTCGTCTAATTAGCTAGCTAGCCTAATCAGTCATCGTTCCACCGCTCCCTCGTTCCGTGACCAATCTCAGTCGAGCCCCTTGACATAAGTCATTGTATATAGTAAAAGCGCCTATTAGATATCCGCCAGAGCTATATATCGGTATTCTAGCGAAAAGTTCGGTGATATGGTGCTTCGTTATCATATGATTGGTCCATGAATACTTAATGATTACTCAAATCGGGTATGAAACTGAGAGAATTCCATTCGCTAATATCCGCATTTTCTACTCCTTAAGTCTGATATTCGGTTTTCTCCACGATTACATATTTATACGTAGTATTACGCCTCTCCACGATCTGCGCTCCGAGCTATAATCCATTCTAAGGTAGAGCCAGCTTATTATCGTATAAGGAGAGAGAGCGCGTAGCCTCGGCGAGGACGAGTTGGTTTTGACGATCAAAGAAGGAGATTAATGCGCAGCGACAGTCAAGTCGCAATACTCCTAGCTACGCGAAGGCTAAGAGGGCAGTATCCCATAATGCGTAATTTTGGTCGTCTATTTTAGGGTGAAACTTCGAAACGTTATGGAAGGATTCGTAGTATTTTCAACCGCAACAGTTAGCGGCCGTCGCATTGTCAAAAAGTCAGAGAAATTACTATGCTACAGAAAACCATCCTAATGTCCTTCTGGCCAAGCGGGCCCCGTGATACCTGGACTTTCTACCACTGGGTTGGATCTAGCGTCACCCTGGCCGACTCCCTTGGTATCCATCAGTCCATGGCCCATGTCAACATGCCGGGCCAGAACCGCAATCTGTTGAAGAGAATCTGGTGGACGATAGTCATACGAGACATTTGGGGCGGCACTCTAATCGGTCGCTCAGTCCGCATCAACGAGATGCAATGCGATGCTGACCAATTAACTGCGAATCGATATGAGATGAACAGTATTCATGTCCGTAATCAAACTTACAATCATCCTAATAACGTCGGAGGAAGTAAAGCCCGTAAACGCCCTACTGGTAGCGTCGCACGAGCCACCTCCCGCCGCTTGCAAAAATTTCCCTATCGTATATAGTAGTCCAGCCTCACCCTTCGGTTGGGTTATCAACCCAGCTGATTTTTACTGTACTCTTTCTGAAAGTCGCACCCCTTACACCCTGGACCAAGTGTCAATCGTACTGCTCGCCGTCTTGCTATATAGGTCTTGCGGACCGCCTGAAGCCAGCCAGCTTATACGAATCTATCTGCCTGCACAAGCAGTAGAAAGCATCGATGAGAGCTCTAAATCCTCTACATCCAAGCCTTCTTCAAGGACTGGCAATGATGGTAGCGGCCAACACATTGGTTGTTATCTTGACAAAATCCCCGAACAGAGCATCATCGGACTGCGCAGAAAGATCCTACAATGCTACGGAAACCGCTATACTCGATCACTTTACGGTTCTCGAGCAGCGCCTTGACTCTGTCCGGGCGCAAATTGGCCATTTACAAAATGCTACTATGCTGCTAAACACGGTTGTAGCTGAGACCACACGGACCAACGGCTTGCCCGCAGACTTCAAGTTTCCAAGAATGGAAATTTGGGAAGTACGACGCGGCTCGGATGCTCTGGCTTTTGCAAAAGGAATGGTGATCATTGTGATGTCGTTGCTATGGATTCTTGGCTTTGCGGTCTCAGCAAGCGACTCATCCTATCACCAACGCTCCAAGACCGCATCCGTGCAACCGATGACTGCGGGCTTTCTCGGCTGGACCTTAATATCGTTGATCCTATTCTGGCTGGTCGAAAACAAACCATGGTGGTTTTACTTGTCCTATGGACCATTGGGACTGTATCTTGGTATATTGGGAACAGCTGCGTTAGGTCCACGACAAGGGGTGGTACCAGGTCAAGGCCAGACGCACGAATATGAGTTGCTTTCGCCGTCGGGGTCGATCGCACCTAGGAGACTATCTAGGGATACACATCAGCAATCTACATTTGAGGATGGTCCTCGGTAGTGGTTCCTAGTCCATCGTGCTTCAACTTCGGATTCCGAAGGTGATATGGACTCAAACATACGATCAACACTATACTTCACTTGTCCTGAATCATATCTCAGGGAAAGATGGTATCTTAGACTGGTTCACTCCCTCCTCGCGAATCCAGGTCGGGAAACCCTTATTTGATCGCCGCCACATTCATGCTTAATAGCCGAAAAGCCTAGTCATGCTATTTCAAAGCTGTCCGCAGAGAATTGCCACAAAGGCAGAAATTGTACGTCAAAGCAATCGGACGCTGAACTCGAATAATAACGAAAGAGGAATCATATCTGGAGAAGAAAAGCGAGTTGTGGATGTTTCAACGATTCAAACGTTAAAACGTAGCAACTTTTCTAAGAGGTAAAAAGACGATTTGGAATGCGCTTGAGCCGCACAATTGCCTCGTTCATTTCTCGTATCGCGATATGACTGAGCCCGATCAGTTTGATTCGAGCCAAACCTTCCGCCCATGTTCATCTGAGTTCATCTATTGTAATCTATTATCGCATGCAGTGTCGCTCCAGTATATCATCAAGACGTTCGCCACGCTCATTTGGCACATTCGTTGGTACCAGTGGGCAGAGACACCCCGCAATCAGTATAGTTCCACTGGCGAAAGCACATATGCACTCAGAATCAGTCATGCTTCTGTAGAGTCCCGGTTCTCGGACTGTGGCTAAACAGAATGCTTACAGTAAACCGTTGGCGCAAGGCTTTCATACAAATCCTCCAGGAGCAAGATGTGCGCTGACCTCACACGCATCGAACAAGCTCCGATCTCAAGGTCTCATTCAAGTCGGTCATTGATGCGCACAAATGACTCTCGTATCACGTGTACCTCGGCTTCCCTTACTCGGTGCGACGATGCTACTAATTCAGCAGCCGAGCGCGGAAGAGCTTAAGAGTGGCATGAAAGATGGTCACGTCAGGTCACTAGCGGTATTTCTTGTTCTCGCTGGGATCCACAGATTGTCATTCTAGTAAGGAATGTAACATTGTCAACTTATAGGAAACACGAGATGCAAAATTCCCCGATAGCAACTTGCAACTCGCATCGGCGGCTTGGCGTCGGGGTAGAACAAAGGCATTACAGCCCTGGACATGGAGAGTATCGACACCGTGGTTAGTCGATCTGGTGTCAATCCGGCTCTCTGTCTCCGCATGCTTTACATCGCCCGGGCCTTGATGTCAGAGGAGTAGCGCCACTGATAGTATCCTATTGAACTTGAATATCAAAGGTTCGCCTGTCCGTACGATGCCAGTGTGCCCGCGATGGAGCCAAAGAGGACGAAGAAGTCCATGTCTTGAGGGAACAAACGGTGCAGGTTCCACGTGCCCTATACCTTGGGGCGAAGCGCTGCCGTCCAGGGGTCAAAGTTCAGAGTGGGAGTGCCGACATCTTGTAGAATCGTGCCCAATTGGAGCGCGCCGGCGATTGGCTTCTTGATCGAGCTCACGACGCCTTGTACGGCATCGGTATCAGTGATGCCGACAGCAAAGAAGTGGAGAGTGCAGCCAAGCTCCTTTATCTTAGCCACCATCGCTCGATCCTCTGCACGACTTCCAGCCAATCGAGAGACGACGGCGATGTCTTTGGCACTATTTGACGCCATGCAGCGGTTGGTGGCTTGTCCTAGGCCTCCCATCCCTCCCACGAGCAAGTGAGTGACATGAACCGTGAAATCAGGCGCTGGTAGACGGGTGGAACGGGGAGAAAGCTGTCTGTCCACAGGTATTCGTACCACAATACGGCCCATGTGCACACCTCGTTGCATGTAGCGGAAGGCAACTTCGGCCTTCTCCGCACTGAATCCCGCCGTGGGCCAGAACGGCTTGGGATGGCCCTGTTCCATCTCCATAGACTTGATGGAACAGACCATGGAGAGTTACCGGGTTCGGGCGGGTACAGTCGCGAAATGTCGATACCGAAGTAGGCTCGGTTCTCCTCGAACAATTGCATTGCCAGCTTTCCTCGAGGGAGTCTCTCTTGCCAATCTCCAACATACAGCCTGTGGCAGCGACGCAATGCTAGGTGGGGTGGAGGAGCTCACCAGAGAGGGAGTTCAGAGCGACATCTACGCCTTCGCCGCCCGTAGCCTCAAGGACGCCTTTGATGAAGCTATCGTCGCGAAATGGAAAATACGATCACCGGGGACACCGAGCTCGTTTACGGGGAAGTCGACCTTGGCTGGTCCGCCCTGGTGGTGTCTATCTCCGCCCCCAGCCAACAGGCACCGTGAATGCCTGCAATCCCCACTCCGTCCGCAACAGGGTGGATGAGAATCGTCTGTCCTTTCCGCAGATGGGCCTTCTTGACAAAGTTCCATGGCACTGTGACGGACGGAACGAGGATACCAGCCGCGTGCTCGTCACTGATATTGGGTGGAAGGCGGACGCAGAGCGTCGTAGGCCTCTAGGGTGTCCTGGCGAGCACACTCGTGTCGACGCCCATGGCCCCCACCCGGTCTCCGATGCTGAAATCGGACGCCACCTTGGACATGTCAAGAAACTCAGTATATAGATGTCGCGGTATTTTGCTCAACAAGTCGAGCAAAATCACCTTTCGGGTCTAAGAGGACCATATAGCTAGAACAGCTCGTCTTACGTTAGCTCGAGACAGACTGTTAGTAGGGACAGTACATACCTTGCTATCGATGATCTACTCAAAAAACAGCACCTTAAGCGAAGACGAATATGTCGCACCTGAACTAACGTATTATCAACTGTCAGATAGGGTGTTATACAAATTTAGGGACAAGGATCGCCCTTCTTCCGTGAGTAATTAGGGGCATGATCGCGGTGAGGAAGTATGGACGAATTTCACGAGCGCTAGTACGGCACCTGACCTGCTTGTAAAAGGCATCGCTGCTGAGTTCTACTTGCAAAGGAGCAACCCAGTCATGACAACCAATATCACCTCGCTTCGTACTACCGCTTTTCCACAGATAATGATCTCACGCCAGAAGCCGATACCTCTCTGCTCCTTGAGCTCAAGCACCATACCGAAAACAGCGAGATGTAAGTAGAGTATGCCACCAAGCAGTCCTCTTTTCAGAGAGGGTGGAGAGGACGGGAGGCCGAGGACAAAGCGTCTAGGTGGGAGACAGGAAGTGAGATAATTGGACAATGAGAAGAATATAGCGAGTATTGCAATAGAGAGCATCGGCCGGAGGAACATATAATAAGAGAATTCAGGCGCCGAAGAGCAAAGGCCTTTCGCAAACGCTCTAAGACGATCCATATATGAACACCCATGGGTGCGGGTCCTTTTTCCAAAGAGTAAGAGCACGCTGCAAGGATATAATGCACAGAGGTAGAGCCAACGGCCATACCGGTTGTCCACAAAGTTTGATCTGAGCCACCTAAGACACTTTGCCGACATAAGGGGCAGCTATTAGCGCTTGAAGCAAAGAAAAACCGAAGAGATCTTCAAATCCGGTTGGCGACTTCTCTGAAATCAGTTTTGGCAAGATCACCGAGGCGCTCCAGAAGACCGACAATAGTGTGACTCCAGCATACAGAGACGTGGTTGTACTAGGTGTCAAATGGCGAAGCAGGAGTAAGAACCATCCGAAAGCGAGCGAAAGAGAGTCCCACGTGATTCGCTGTCCGAGATAGCAAGTAGTCATAGTCGTGACTACTATCTGAACCAAGCACGTCCTTACAAGCTGAACGTCCGACTTGCTTCCCGTAGAGAGCAGTAATGGTACGGTGTACGCGCCATTCCATATCCGTGAAGCGGTGGAGAAGTAACGGCTAAAGCGTGACAGTGCCTGGCGACAGGGATTGACAGTGTTCTCTTCGTCGTAGCTCAGAAAGAATCGCATATATTTCAAAGCGTTGATCGAGTCTCCTCTGAAAGAATGACCCCTGAGAGTCCTGACCCAGTAGAAGCACATGCATGTCAAGTAGGTAAGTACTACCGTGATTGGAAGTATGGCGGCAGGTACGGCGGTAGATGCAAAAAGAAACCTGGGGTATCCCAGGTCAGGACGGCCTGTACAGAAACATTCCGAGACTTTGGACATGCTTTGGAGATGTACTGTACAGGACTGTTGTGATTGAAATATCGACTCAATATCCAGAGAGCATGATGTGTGAGAGACCGGAGAGCTGGCACGTTAGCTCCTGCTGACGTCAGACGTTTGCCTTGGTACAGAGTCGCCCGAAAACCTCTGATAGCAGCTGTATGCCTGTAACGACTAAGGCATTTCAGGCTAGGATAGCTGCATCGGCCCAAGCCACCAGCCTTCAGTACGGAGGATGTATAGCCCGGACAAGATCTTATTGTTGAAGAGGCCCGGTATAGTTACACATGTTGCATTATGAAAGAGGGCGCATCTGGGCTCCTTTTCACGGTGTGCTGCTCGCCGGTGTTTTGCACCTCTTGGGTGCTGTTCTCCAGCTAAGCACAAGTAGCTTCAATGTCGTGCTACCTTTTTAACGTCGTGATACAGATTTGATGACGTGTTTGATGCCCTTGGTCGCCAGCACCGCCTCTCCCTGACCTGCTGTGAGCAGTCGGTCCTCAAGTGTGTAAAAAGCGTGCGTATAATCCCATCCTCCACATCACGGTTGAAAGCTTCGTACAGCCGATCCGCCATGTACAATGCGGATCTCTCCCTTGCCCGCCGGAGCAAACGGGTCACAATCGTAGCGAACCTGGGTTTCAAATCAGCCCAGAGCTTAGGGTATTGCTGCTGGAAGCGGTGGTTGGATTGACAAAAACCGAGGGCGTTAGTCGGCAGGTATTCACAAATCAACGTCGTTAGGTAGCCTGTCGTGCTTGTGAAGCGTAATAAGCCCAATCACGCGGTCAACTCGGGAAATGGCAGGTTTGCCCGGTCTCGGGCAGGTTGGTGGAGAAGGAAGGAATACGTGCGAACTTTCGGGTTAGCTGCGAATGGGGACTATAGCACTTCTGCGCCCTCGTTCACTGACGGCGAGAAACATTGAAATCAGGCTGCGCAGTCGTGAGAAAAGACCGCTCAAAGATCTGGCAGGCTGCGGGACGGGCCCTATGTTTGCAGCGCGGAACGCGCCTCGGGATGCTTGTTGTGATAATGCTAAGCCGCAAGCCTTGCGCTTGGACAGCTTCAGGGTTATGCATTTTTCCGGTTTAGTCTGCGGTTTATCGTTAATCACACCATTTACGCAAGGCTGATCGATCGCATGTTGTTTGCCAACAAGGGCCTCGCCAAGGATTTACCATGCCACTAAACCTTCAGAATCAATGCAGCTCGAAGAGATTGTCGAAAAGGGTAGACATGAAACATATATCAACCAGGACTGAATAATATAACACCAGTCCTGTTTCGTGCGAAACCTACTCTACGCTTCCCTTTTGATCACTCGATTCTGATCACTCATGTCTGATCATTCGATAAACGTAAGTATAGAGCAGGGCTGTAAACGGCTTTGATGCATATGGGAGCCGGGTTTCGGTTAGCTGAAACTAGTCCTCAACGACGCGACTGAGTAATGTAACGCGCTCAATACTTTTGTGGGCAGTTTGTCTCTCTGGCTCTGCCGTCTTCCTCTTACTCGACTCCCGCTCGATCAATATCTGCTTATTCGATCTGATTGCTCTATGAAGCTGAAGTGCTCAAGGTTGACTTACTGCTTGCAAAACCGCCCACCCTGAGGTGCGAGCTGCTTGCGCGAGCGTCTTTGGGACAACTGACGAGCAACTCGATGTCTTGCAAAGCACCGGGTGACTAGCCCATGCACCACACGCTACATGGCGCGCCGCTATCGCTGCACGCGGTGCCTCAGCGGTTGCAAGCTCTTTTGGCAATTTCGAGGTCATAATGACCAAAAAGATTAGCCGAAGAAGATTCAGAGGCGCAGTGCTTGTTCCTCTGGTTTCGTAATATGTGCTATCGAAACTTGACATCAAATTACGAACTGTAACACCCGTCGAGGACGGGGCTCTACCCCTGACTTTTTCTAAGGGAACACGTATCAGACAAGGAAAAGCTTTACTCCAGATGAAGGAAAGGATGTGAATTACCGAAGGAGGTAGAAACGCAGGTCCAAGCCGAACCGTCGCTTATTTCACTATTGTGGTGGAAGGGGGCTAGGCGACCGTAACACAGGCAACTGATTGTAATGGTCGGGGTGGATGATCGACTCGAATACGACGGGAAGCAATTTGCGGCGTAGGGCTTTATACGGTTAGCTGTGTCTGGGTTATTGACGTGGTGCAACTCTCGACTTGGTGGAGCTTTCGGACGCCGCCTGGCTTTAGCAGTGTTGGATTGGGTTGCGTTAGAGCTGTCTTGTGCCAAGTGAGCTGCATTTGCCAGTGGATATGTCGCAAGCAGGGCGCGTGCGGTGCAGCTGGAGCGTTTGGGTGCTTTGTACGCTTGGACGGGCGGTCGTACGTGCAGGCGACGTCGAAGTCGAAGCAGTTCTGGCAGCGGTCCGGTTCTTCCTCGCTGAGTCGGCACCTTATACTGCGGCGGTGGCAGAGGTCGCCTTTGAATCGTGTAAGCGCGAGCAGGCAATTGCGGCAGACCGCCAACAGTCGCGACACGAGAGAACGTACAAGCCTTGGAGATGCGCTGCAGTTTGCGCGGAGGGTCGGTCTGCATATGCGCGTTGTCAAGAGTTGCGCACTCGAGAGCCGATGCGGGTGAAAGGCTCTTGCGAAGGCGCGGGATGGTGTTGGACGGGCTGGTCGATGAGGTGGGAAGTGATGGCGGTGTTCCATGGCGGTGCCGGCAGTGTCCGCTATCGTCCCCACACTGCAGTCTGCTCTCCAAATCTGCGGCGGGCGCAGCAGAAGCAACCGCGTAGCAACCGCGCTCTGTGGGCACGGCGTTGCTGGAGCCCACGCGAGTTGTGACGGGGCGCGGCGGAGTCAACTCCGTGGCAGCCAGTCAGCGTCTCAGCTGTCAGACGCGAGCCCGGGACGCCGCCGGTTGGGGTCGCAGTCTTGCACCTTACCACCTCCATGCGCACCGGGCAGCAGGCGAAAATCTGCCTGGACGTGGTTGTCCGCAGCCGGGCCCAGGGCGGACCCCACGCGGCCCGTCTCCAACGTACGCCAGAGCGCCGGAGTGGCGTATGGTAGATCGAATTTCGATGCTGCAAAGTGGCCCGTCTCCGCCCATGTTGCCGCCAAGCGCCCATCAGAGCCTTTGGAGGTTAGCCGCGTGAGGACCCCAGCTCCGAGACATGACGCGAGTCGCAAAACGGAGCCTCAGATGTAGGCGAGGAAAAGTAACAGCTACAGCAAAGTTGCGGCTTGCAGGCATCGTGGTTGCTTCACGTGCAGGTGCGCGCTGGTTGAGGTTGAGACTCCTGCGCATAGTTCGGGGTGGATGGCGCGCTAAGCCGCATTGCGATAAACGGAAGTGGGCGCAACTGTCTTTCGTGCGTCCGCATCGACAGCAGCTGGCTCCGCTTTATGACATAGCCGGCCAGTAAAACTGCGATTCACCACCTGCACTGCTCCCATCCCTCATTGCCATCGCTGCTACAAGGGTTGTCTTCTCGCCCTTTATTAGCAAGCAGTACTCCTTGTGTGACAATCTGCTGCCAGCTACGCGCCATTCACTTTCTGCCGTCAAACGCCACGATCCCGCAGCCACGTACCTTACTGCCCCTCGCTGGTTCCATTTGCCACCTACACCTCAAACCATAAAAATAGCTACACAACGAGCTTTCATAATTGTCGAATTCACTGCCTGCGCAGAGTTGGGAGTTTGCGGTCCACAAAGCCAATCCGTCCGGATTCCGCCGCGCTCGGCCAAAACAGGCAAACACTTCATCTCGATAACTCTGGCCGTGTTTCCTAGCGTCTGGAAGTTGTCCATAGACCATCTACATCTCTGCTCGCCTTATTAGAGGCTTGTGACGTTTTCTCGCCTCATCCAGGCTTATCGCGGTGAGTGCATCGCAGATCGCCAACGCCGCCCAAACTCAAGGCCCTGTCGCAATCTTTTCCATCCGCAATGTCATCCAGTTACGACTCCTTCAATACTTCCACCACACAACAACACGCTATGATAGAAGGCAGCTTCTCACATGCAGACAATATGACCTTCTCGCCAACCAACAATGCTATCGGCCAGCATGATCCAAGTTTATTTGACGACTCGGCCTTCGCCAATCCCGACTTTGGTTCCTTGTTGCCCTCGTCTGAGGCCCTATACCCGTCCGATCATGCTATGAGGCCTATACACATCGACCCAGCATCAATGTGGGCTGAAACTGGCAAGCTCGGGATGATGCAAGGGCAAGGAGCCAGCGACTTCATGGGTCAGAAGATCAACCCCGCAGACATAGACGATATCTTAGGCGACCGTTCTGCAATATTGAAGGAGCGCTTCGGTCAAATAACGCCTCCGGATGAAATCCTGGCTGGTGCATATGACGGAGACCCAAGCAAAGGTGTCGAACCCAGCTACCGTGCCGAGCCTGATGTCGATGAAGTCGGAAGAACGATGGCGTCGAGGAAACGATCATCCACAAGTGGGAGGAGCCCCCCGAAGAAACAACGCAAAGACAGTAAAGCTCTGTCTGTGAAGGAGGAAGTTGACAATGAGATGGACGGTGACGATAAGAAAGAGAAATATAGAGAGAAGAACCGAGTTGCAGCGGCCAAATGCCGAGCAAAGAAGAAGGAAAATGTTGATCAATTAGAGGTGACATACCGGACACAAAGTGCGTTGAACACAACGTTGAAGCAGACGGAGAAGAACTTGCGCGATGAGCTGTCGCACTGGCGGACGCAAGCACTTCAACATACCTTCTGCAGTTGTCGCTCGATCCAGGATTACAATCTGCGCAAAGCGCGCAACCTGGCGGCTGACGGTGGCTTTGGCAGCTATACCACGACGCATGGCGCAGTTGGGCGATCGCCATCATTGAGTGAGAGCTCCGGGGCCCCGTCGCCGAGGGTGAGTCACCGTCACCGCCGTGAACCAGTGTCACAGTCGCTATCCGGGCAAACATCCTCGCCTGCTTCAGCGGACGTGCGGCGGGCAAGCCTTTCGCTTCCCAAACGTTCCCTCTCTCTTGGTCTTGGACAAGACCAGGAGTTGGAGAACTTCGTCAATGAGGACGAAATAGAATGAATACGCGTTCGGGTGTATCTTTTTGCGATGAGGTGGCGAACTCATCATGGATCCTGTCTGCGCGAATACGGATATCGGAAGGCGTTCAGGCTGGGTCAGGGCGGCATCCTTCTTTCCATTAGAGGAGAGTTCGGCGCAGTCTTTTATGATAAACGCTTTGTACGCTGAGTGAATGTGTCTTCGGCTTCTTGGGTTTCTTATCGAAAATGAAACGTGTATAGAGGCGGATGGCGTTATCCTTTTTTTCATTATATTGGACTGGATATATTCGTTAAGGCGTACTTCTTGGGGGGAAGGGTCTCTAAGCAACATGAGAGGGGTAAAGGGAATGATAAGAAATAAGGAAGACGTATCATCTCGTAGTAGCACACAAGTCTTCCTGAATGCGTAAGAAATATATCATCTTGATACTATGCGTGCCGGGCTAGGCGTGTTCCTGCCGTGTGACTGGGCGCTGCTGGCTTGAGATTCGTCTTATTTTGCAATATAAGCGTCACCGTTCCGCTTTGCAGGCTTGGGACCTGCGATGACCGGCTCCGCCGCTTTTGCTTCTTCCAACTACTGGCCAGTCGCCGCTAACGCCGAGATGCAGCAGCAACACGACTGATGGAATTCTCGCATGACCTTACCGCGTTTCTCCATGATCGGAGGAACGCAGCAGACCATTGCAAGATGGAGTATTACTGGCGTGACTGACAAGTCCTCGAATTGAATGGTCGCGCGGATTGGCGCCGATAGTTTGGCGCATAGATATTTCAAATCCCCTCGTTTCAAGCCTCGAGACGTCGGTCCAGACCGCTTCGTACGGGTAATCTCTGTGTCACCGTGGAGTCTAAGTCGGCAGCGTGGTCATCGTCTCTGGGTCCCTTGGTCGGAAATAGTGTTTTCTCGCTGCACCCCGCGACGAACAAAGCATTTCGGTAACGACGACCACGACCGGTCTCGACTTTTTTCTTCTGGATACGTGCCTGGTTCGACGACTGGCGATGAGTCGGTGAGATGGTCGAACGTAAAGGTCGAGTACAGAGCCGCGACCATACTTACTCTACTGATATAGCAAATTCTGAGTTTTTGTAATGTTGCGATCTTGTATCAAAGTCCACGTGTCTCCTGATAATTGAGATGCGACATCCTGCCTTGAAAATTGCGTGGCGTATAAAGTCGTCCAGAACTCCGGTCGCGAGACGCCCGGGCGCATGTTAATTCAAGAAAACCCTGACCACGACTGTTCGCGCAGGACCGTTGCCGGGTCCTTCAGAAAAAGAAGTACGATGGTACTACTGCATGTCGTATATGCACGCTCCTAAGGCCACATCCGACCATTCTCCAGACGCGGTGAATGCGACTTCTGATGGGTAAAAGAGTGTGAGAAGCGATGGCGAGGAAACCGTGTGAAGAAGCTGATCAGTCTCGGTGTCATAGTATCATAGCCGCCTTAGCGTGTCGTCATGATTGGCTCTGCACTTTTGCCTCCATGAGGTATCTTTAGTCTTAGTCAGCCACGGGGGGCCGTCGCCGAAGCCGCCGCTCGCGTACTTTCCATACCGTCGCTGCGCAGCTGGTAGCACATGCTCTGATTTTCTTCAATCCAGCTGGCCGAGCTATATACCGTAACCCGGATTGCTTCAATGACTGGACGACCATCAAGTCATGCGTCTTCAGGCAATGCTACGAATGTTTTCGACCGAAACCACTCACGAGAAGTCTTGCTTGCCCTTTAGAGTATCATACAGCTGTCTAGGCTGGATCTTGGCATATTCTGCAGCTGTAATGCCTCGAGGTGGCGTTGGCAGTGACCATTCTTACTACCGCAGAGGCACGCACACATGCACCATGTATTCGCATATTTAAACTCTTAAACGGTGTTTTACGGCGCCAAACGCTTCTCTGGGATACCTATCATATCCTATCAAGCGAAAGCACAGATTATGGTCTCACGGTGGGTTTACAAGCACAAGGTGGAGGAAATCACCGTGACACTCCATTAGAGGCCAGTCATAGGTATCGGCTTCATGAATAGGATGCAATCTTCAGCACATTGACCCAGGGTATAGCTTTCGCTAAAACGTTACTCGAGACGTTCATGACTGGTTTCGCCATCGGCACCGGTGTCTCCTTGTTCGTATTTCCGATTACCATGCGGAAAGTTGTTTTCAAGGAGATGACCGGCTACGTGATGAGTTTGCGAGGCCTGAAAAAAGCCAACATCGTCTACCTGCACAGCTTAGAAGAGAACGACGTATTTTTCGCCAGAGCACATACGGGCGACCTCCAGACTGGCGTGAGCCCTCAGCTTAAAGCATTGAGAGGCGCCTTAGCTGGCGTGACTGCCTTACATGGGAAATTCGCGATTGACTTGACATCCGCGAAGCGAGAGATTGCCTGGGGCAAATTGGGTCCAGACGGTCTACAACAGTGCTTCCGACACCTAGGGGCGACCATGCTGCCAGTACTGGACCTCAGCTCCGTTGCAAATCTTTTTGAAAGAATTGCGGAAGAAAAGGGCTGGGATCACCCAGCGCCAAAAGGCGACCCAGAAGATCCAGATGAGATTCTCAGGCTACAAGCCTTCGAAGACTGGCACGTCGTTATGAAGACACTGAGAGAGCTGTTCAGCGCTTTCGCGGCGACTCTTGACGAAGGCCTTGTACATGTGCTTTTTGTACTATAATTGGTGAAGCAACCGAAACAGGACCAGGACGATGGCGAGGCTAAAGGGGATCAACCGAAGCCGGGCCAGATGGACTACACCGCCTATTTTGAGCGCAGGATTACCGATTTCAGCAACGAGAAGAGGAACATGCTTATGAAATGGTGCAAGCTTCGAGATATCGAACTAGCTCCGGACTTTTTCGAGCACCCCGAGACTGCAGCCTATGACGCTCCAGAGTGATATAAGAAGAGGACCGCCTCAGAGTCACGCAGTATCTACCGGCGCCAACTCTATCTGGTTATCTACATGGATTATATCTTCTGCTCCATCGGCAAGGCTGTACTCCAGACGATGCAATTTGCGGACGGCAAGGCCGAGATCGGTAAATTGAGCAGGTCCAGACTGGTAGTTCCCGGCTCAAAGCGCATGATGAAACAGTTCAAGAGCTCCTTCTCTACAAAAGAAGACGCATATAACGACGACCAACATGGTATGCATGAGGACGGCAATCGTGTTTCCAATGTGTACCTCGGAGAAGCGTTTAACAAGCGCAAGGATCCGGAACACCTACCTCCCGCAAATTGGGTGGAAAAGCTTGGAGACCGTGTTCGAGGGTTTGTACACTTTTTACGATCGCCGGAGTCGGTCTTCGGATTCCGCGTCGCATGTGCAACTATGTGTCTTGCTATAGTGGTCTTCCTACACGACACTCAAAGATTCTACGTCACTCAGCGCCATTCTGGTCCCAAATCATGATCACCACCAGCATGACGACCTCTTCAGGCCAGAGCGTCTTCAGCTTCTTTCTGCGCATTGTGGGTACACTAGCGGCCATGGTTACCAGCTTCATTGTCTATTACATTGTCGACGGTAAAACGGCAGGCGTTCTGGTCTTCTTCTGGTTCATAGTGATGTGGGGCTTCTACATCGTCCTCAAGTACCCGCGCATCATTCCAGTTGGCATGATATTCAGCGTCATGAACACGCTGATCATCGGATACGAATTACAGGTACGGAAGCTTGGTGTGACGCTATTCGAGTCGAATGGGCAGCCGTACTACCCGATCTACCTCCTCGCGCCGTACCGTCTGGCCACCGTGTGTGGTGGCCTGTTCGTCGCATTCATCTGGACAATCTTTCCATATCCCATCTCGGAGCACTCGGAATTACGAAAGACACTAGGCTCATCACTCTATCTCCTGGCAAATTACTACTCCGTCGTGCACGAAACGGTACGGGTGCCCATCCAGGGAGCCGAAGTCAATATGGATGTAAAAGACAGTCCAGCTCGCAAGCTGGAGAAGGCTCGTCAGACGGTCTTCTCCAAGTCTATGCTACTTCTCCAGGGGCTGGGGACGCATTCTGCATCCCTCAAGTATGATGTTCCTGTCGGGGGCAGATTTCCCAAGAAGACGTACGACAAGATAATCGGTCGCATACAGGACATCTTCAACTTCATGTCGCTCATCAGTTATGCCTCGCAGACCTTCTCGGAAATGAACGCCCAACAGAATGGCGAATCGGAATCGGAGTGGCTGCTGGATTTCCGATCCGTGGAGCACGAACTCTACATGACATCGAAAGAGATCACAACCCTTCTGAGTCTCCTTTCGGCATCCGTGGCTAACGCTCAACCACTGCCGCCCTACCTGCGCGCTCCAGAACCGTATGCGTTGTTAGCAAAGCTGGAAGCTCTGGACAAGGACATAATCAGCGTACGGCACATGGCGGAACCGGGGTTTGCGGCTTTTGCCGTCTTGCAGATCTCCACCAAATGTATCGGAGACGATCTGAAAGCATTGTTAAGGTAAGACGTTGCTTGCTTTAAGCCCTTGTATATCGATTTACTATGTAGGGTGAGCTGACGAAAAGTACCACAGAGACATCAAAGAGCTTGTGGGCGAATTGGACTTCTCGTTCCACGTCGTGAGCACGACCGACAGCTCGCCTTCGGGATCCAAAAATGCGTTGTTGGGGACCGACGATAAGGGTAAGCGGGATTGACCGGTACTTGTACTGGATGCATGGGGTTCGGGAGTGCGGCGCATTATCTCGGGATTGGGAAACAGGCACGGCGAAAAATATGCATACCCAGCCAGCCTCATGGGATTGAAAAGGAGTCTTGATGCTTCACGCGACGGGAACTTGTCAATGTACCCTAGGGCGAAAGCTGGTGCGCTCTTCGTGTTTCGTATGCCGTGCTGTGACTGCTGGGCCAATTGACCACTATTTATGTACCTACCAGGGTCCAGATATTCTTGAACGCATAGATGATCACTTATACCCACAATGAAAATCCCTTGTTCAACATCACGATGCCAACCCTCAGCTCCGTTCGTAAGCCCTCAAGCTTCCCGTCCATTGCTCCAGGGACGTTCCACGGGATTGTCCTCCGCCCCGTCCACGTCCACGTCCACATCCTCATGTGTTGTCGACTGGAGCCAGCTGACGCGACCACTTCAGTTCATGGAGAGTCGCCATAACAGCAGTAAGAAGGCAACATAACTAGCTACGAATAGCAGTTGGTTCCAGATGAGTTTTCGATTGATTTTTGTTTTTCTTCGTCAGAAAACGTACAGTACAACAACCTATGTACCAAGCCTCGATTTCCGCTCTCCTAGGCCACGAGGCCAACTTTGACAACAAAGGCACGGCGCGACCAGCTTGCGGCAGTGGCTTGAAACGCCAACCAAAGCCAAGCCATGTTCGCGACTGCGACTGCGACTGCATTCTGCGACAAACGACGCTAATGGGGTATTCATAATACAAGTGAATGCAGTTCAAAAAACAAAAACGCAAAAGGAAAACAACGCGCCAGTGGGCATCGCTAACGAGCAGCCAACACGACCAACAAAAACGCGGGTATGAGCGCGAACGGTGCGGACGTGCCGGCCGTCCTCTCTCCAGCGCCAGTATAGCTGTCAAACGGGCTGCCCTCGCGACCCGACGTCTCCTGTGCCGAGACGGCGGAGACGGTCGTCGATGTTGACGAGTGCATGGCGGAGGCCACTGACGCGGGCGTTGAGGTGTCGACGGCGAGACTGTCTGTTACTGCCACGCTTGAGCTGGACGGGGTGGCTGTTGTGAGGAGGGTTGTGGTTGGGGCGGAGGAGGTTGTGAGCGAGGAAGATGAGGTCGTAGACGCCGCTGGCGAGCTGGATGAGGCCGTCGAGCTCGGGGTGCTGGACGTGTCGACTAGCGGGCCGCTGGTGCTGACGCTGGCAGAGGAGACGACCATGGTGCTCGAGCCGATGGCGACTGTGCTTTGCGCACCTGTCGCACTCGTCGCACTGCTCGCTGCGGCACTACCCCCTGCCGCGCTGCTCGTCGCTGCGCTTCCGCTGCTGCTCTCGCCAGAATAGTTCGGGCATAAGCTCTCCGTGCCCTGATCCGCCAAGAAGGCAACGATGATGTCCTCGCCCGTGATTCCCCGTCCCCCGCACGCTTTGACGACCGGTTGCGTAAGCGCGTTCAGCGCGGTGATGCAGGAGCTTGAAAACTTGGAGCTCTGGAAGTCGCTGCCTTGGCATGAGGCGACTTGGGCTGTATAGAGTGTCTCGCATGTTGAAGGAAGGTCTGAAACACGGGGTGTGAAGTCGGCGAGAGATACTGCGAATGCGGTTCTGGCGGCAAAGGACGCGAGAAGGACGCTGAGAGAGTAGGTGTGGGCCACATTGTAATTTGTGTATCGCTGGTCTTGGGAAACGAATGAAGTTGCTGAAGTGAGTATGCGCGTCAAAGAATCGCCGTCAAGGCGGTTAGAGAAGGTAATCAGAAGGTCGGTGTGAGAGTGAGGTAATGTGAGCTTCGGGTCGTGTCGCTACACGTCGTGTGATGGGCGGGCTGAGGTGGAGAATGACGGTGGAGGTAGATAATGGCCCGCCGAGGTCGAGGTCGTTCTTGCCGTTGGCGTGCGATAGGCTGCAGGTGAAGTCTGGTTGTAATAAAGGCAGGTATGCAATGTCGTCAACGAATGCGGGAAGCGCAAGGTGTCTAGCACACGCGCGCAGGCTGCCTGTCGGACGTGGGGGACGAGTTTGGAATCGAGCAATGAGTGGATGAAGCAAGCTCCAGGCTGCAAGGGTGAAGGCAAACAAGAAACCAGAAGTTAAAGGCCGCTGTACAAAGTATTTGTTCGTGTCAAACAGAGCAAGGAACTGGAGAAAGGCGGTTGACGCTGGCGTCAGAGAATGGATTGTGATCTGCTGACCACGGTGCAGTGCGGTCAATGGCAAGAAGAGGAAGTTACAGAGGATGGTTTGTGCATGGCAAACGTCGCGTCCGTCCTCGCCGCAAACGCGCGACCTGGCACTGAGCGCAACCGCGGCAAAAAGATCTGATCCGGAGGCCAGGTTCAGGAAGGGAGCGACCAATGGGAGACCATAATCCAAACGCTTCATCGTCCCCTGTGATGAGAAGCAGTCAACTTGCCCTGCGCTGTTTGCACCTGAAACGCGCTAGGAATTGCGCTAAGCTTCAGACTGCCGGCCGATCAACAGATCTGCGGGAAACCCGTCCGACTCCGCGTCGTGATTGGCTCGTCAAGCTTCTGCGCAAAGCAGCGCATTTCAGACATTTCCCTCCATTCACATTTACACAACACATGGAGATGAACACTTATATACTATACCATACCGCCATGATTATTGAGGACATCACATCCACCGCTTCTGCACAAAAGAGACCAGTCATGACCGCATCAATGTCGCCGAGTGGATATCACATTCAGGGGCCAGTCTAAGAGCAAGCTACGTTAGCGCCCGAAGCCAGTGCGCTCTCGCAACGGGTAAAGCCGCCGGAACCATTGCGAACCTCGCCGCGCCGATCAGCCTCCATGCGCAGACGGTTTCCCGGATCCCGCTCCCTAACGGTTTGAGCGGGCTTCTGTTCTTGATTAAGGTTACGGTTTGCCGTATGTCAGTCACCTTCTAAGCGCTGGCCCGAAATAGCACAGCGAGGGTGCCCGCGATGCGGGGCCGCTATAGCTGCCGTGTGCTCCACAGTGCTGCTACCTTGGGCTTGTTCCTGCCAAGCCGCGGTGGTGCGCTTCCGGTTCCGAAGAATCTCAGTCAACAAACAAGCTGTGTCTAAGCTTTCAAAAGCACCGTTATGCATCAATCCGAACGCGATGCAACAGACAGAGGGTAGGAAGGCATGCATTATCCATAACATGACTGCTGCAGCTGTTGAGGACACCACTTCGTTGACAATTCGAGAACCGGTGCCGGCGCAGCCCGCCCTTCCGTCCTTCAGCTTCTTCGACTGAAACGTGTGTGGCTACTTCGACAACGACCCACCGACTCTATTCTTCATTGTTGCAACTACTCCGCTGCTGAGGCAGCCGCCAAGGCTGGTATCTCGGGCAGAAGAGAATGGGGAGGCAGCCATCTGTGCGATGAATGCTTGGGGGTAAAATACCGCAGTGGAGAGCCCAAAGGATGATGATGGTGCTGAATTGGAATCAAGACAAACACTCCACTGTACGTAAGTCTCGCAGTGTATGAAGTTATGGGTGGTACGTATGACATCGCGCTGGCTGAGCGGACGGCTAACCACCTGCATGTTGGCTGCAGTACCAGGTCCGACAGATCGAGTCGTCAAGTCTTGTGCGGATTCGTGGGGCCGGGCGCGTCGCCAAAATCGGATCAGGCGGTGTGATGGGGCGGCGAGGCGCGGCTCCCCTAACGCGTCTAGACATGGCGTTCGGCTTGTTGTTCGGTCGAAGACAAGAAGAGTGTATAAGATCAGATTGGACTCTACGCATGTACATTGAGGCGCCCGAGGAACACAACTGACGAGCTTGGCAAGCGATAGAGGCCCTCTTTGCCGCCTGCCATTTCTGCGGATATGAGGCGGAACCTACTAGATGGTCGATTCCTGATCGTGGTCATCTTCGAACGACATCCTACGAATATGGGTACAAAGCGTAATTATGCCGGAAACAGTGATGGTATTAACCGAGGTTTCGATCGTGCAATCGTCTCGGCACTTACGAAGGTCAGCAAGGGCTGCATACATTCGTGGAGCAACTACAACAGACGTGGCGGTGTCCATTTGGCTGGTAAGGCGCAGCATCTCTATGCATGAAACCGGACGAATAATGAGCGGTTTAACTCATCCACTCTCTATGTGCGAAGCGCTGATAGCCAGGGGAAGCTCAGCTTAGAGTGTATGACCTTGTCAGTAGGTCGCAAAATGCATGTTTAGCATGGGATACCATTGATAGCGGGAGATCGTAAAATCTAGTGATTATGTGTATGTAACATTCTTTCCAGTGCTACTTGGACATTCTTCACCTTAATCAATGCTATTACCCGTCTCTTCACCAAACGTAGGCAGCTGCATCACAGACGCGCCCATCAGGTCTACCTTCTGCGACCATTGACCAGAGTCAACGAAATTGTATACTTTTGATCGAAGGAGCTATGGCAACCAACCGATTCTTTTCACAATACCCTGATTTTCACCACGATCCATTACAGACCTTGCTGGTGGAGTTCGACCGCCTTGCGCTCAAGAGGCAATGGAAGATCGGTGGAAAACGATACATGAAGAACAAGCGAAAGTGTCTGAATGAGGAATGGGTGCAACACTATGGTAGTGGCAGGAAGCTCGACGAGCTGCAGAAATTGTGCGAAGACGTTCGTATCGGTCCTCTGCCTACAAGTATCACTCAATGTAAAAAGGTAGCACAATACCACAAAAGATGCTCGCTGTTTTGTAACTAAGCACTCCAGGTACTATCACACGTTGCAGTTAATATCATCGATCTTCTCGACGCACGACGCTGCGGACTGGGGGTACGAACCCTCCCTTCGAAGAAGGCCCTTCGAGAATACTCTGTTGACGAGAGGAAGATCTTTCCGAAGAAGTGGGCTAAAACGAATGTTGCGCTGGCGTGCTTGCTTAACGAGATATACTAAGCGTAAGGATGTGTGAAGCTTTCGAACAACAAGCAGCATTGTGTATCATGTGTGTTGACGAAAGCACATAGGCATTCTCGGTGTTTTAGATAGCGTTACTTGAGCAGATTACAGATAATGGCATCACGATCTCTAGATGAGAAACCAGTGGAAGGTGCGATTCGACAAGATCAACTCCGGAAGCAGAGAGCCATGTGAGACGTGTTGATCATGCTTATCCATGACTGAGAGAGCGAAGACTTCCCATCTCATGGAGGCCCCTAGACTGGCCTTGTCAAAGCGGTTTGACGTCCGTGCTTTCCATATAGCACTCCAGCGAATGCATTTCATTATCATCCTTCCTCTACTCAAACGCGTTGCGCATGCAGTAGAGCTTCTCGCATAATGATGGTAAACAACCGCAGGTAGCCTAGCGCAAGAGCCACTCAGGTATACCAAAGCATGCATGCGTGGGTCTCTATCGCCTTAGTCAAAGGCTTGCTGTGCTGTCCAGTCCGGCGTGCCAGAGTTGGGTAGTCACGCAACGTGTCTTGCCCCATTGCTCTGCGTTGCACGACTAGGGATTAGCGCGCTCGCAAGCCGGCCAGTCGTTATGCGTAATGTTAGCCGCCTTCCTTGGCTGAGATGTGATGGCGTCTTAACTGTCACCGAAGCCGGTCAGGACCATGTTCACTTTTTCCAAATAAGCTGAGGAACGCCTATCGGCAAGACGATGTTGCATCCATTGTGTACTCTTGGCATATTACTCCGCTAACGAACGTACGCGACTGGACTCTTGGATGAAGAAAGAGAGCTGGTCTGTACACAAACGCTAAACAGCCGTACGGCGCTTTAGCTCCAGCCGAATATATGTTCTGTTGCACCTCCGCCGAAAAGCATGCCCAAAAGCGATCGGACGCCACTACCATGGAGTGGATGCCGCAGTTGAGCGACTTTCTGGTCGGAGATGATACTTGTGTATTCACTAAGAAGGTAGTGTGCAGATTTGAGACTGACGGCTTCTAGGACGCCGAGATCGTACTAAGAGTTCTACACGAGCTGTTAGTGCTCCAAAAAGAGAGGCCCAACATGTTCAAGCATATTCCCTACGCGATACGAGAGAGAAACGGAAACGACATGAGACGTCTGGCAAAAATGCTGGAGTTCGACCTTCCCGAACACAACACGATCCAGCTCTTAGAAGATAATGCGGCGACCTGGATCAGCGATCCTAAGCAATTTTGGGATCGCCCTAGCTTACCTGAAGTCGGCAGCCTTCCGCCTGGAGCACGGATTGCAGGCTACTTCCTAGGAGCGAGGCGTCTTGACGCGTAGTCACGCATTGTTCAGAGGTGTTCCTGCATTGTGCTTGTTGAATTCTGTGAAGGGAGGACAGGGTTCTCATTCGAAGAGGCTGCAGAGGCGTTGTGTGGATCTGGCAACTTTTGCAAAACCCTCAACGAAGCGACAGACATGTTGCAAGACATGTTGAACGCAGGCCATCGCTACATTCATTTCGAGGCTGTCTCGGGCCTAGGTATAAGCCTACTGTTAGGCAACGAGCTTTCTGAGACACAGTGAGGACACCTATGGTTAGTCCACAGACTTCGCTGATAGATCTAGCTGGACAAAGCTCTTGCCGAAAACTGGTTCGAAATTTGATCGGATGATGTCGCGTCTACAGACGCGCGCAATGCGAGACCTGGTCACAAGGTTCGCACCCTTGCGTCATAAGATCGTCTCTTGGCTGTTAAGCGACATGAGAAGTCAGCTTCGGAATAGCCAGGAGGTCCTGAATAGAGAGAGGGTTGCGTCGGGTATTGAGCAAAGCCCAGGTTTTTTCGTCGACTTCATCTACCAGGATATGTTGTGAGCTCATGTGGTTAAGCTCGGGAAGGACACAAAGCCAGAGACGTTACACAAGTCAAGCACCACCGTCCATGACCATCTGTCGCATAATGCCGCTTCTACACTGTGAGATTCGTACCCGCCAAGCGACAGAATGTTCCAAGACTGGCGCGAGTGATACTAGTGAAGCATCCGTCACATCAAGGCAAGGTGCACGAATATCTTACAAGGCTAGTCCTAGCTTGCATGCAAGGAACGCCACCCGTTCGATCCTCAGGTAGCCACGTCAAAGCATGTTAGTATCCCTCACCCTCAGTGTTCCGGTCGGCAAGCGGCACACTCCGCACTTCGTGCGTAGCATCGAAATGGAGACTCTATTAAGACATAAAGAAATGCCAGCAGCTCTTCATCTTCTTTAAAAGAGATCCCATACCTCATACCCTTCGTGGCACCGGCAAGACATCATGCCATCAGATCTCGACTTTATCAGCTTAAGAGATGACCTGGAGATGACTGCTTCTGATGACGGTGACTTGGGAGTATCGGACGTCGAAGTCATGTCATCCGATCCAGATGATGAGTCGAACGATGAAATGGACTACTGGTTTGGCAAGAGATATTTCGAATGCGTTATTGCACACCGCTTCTTCTACAACGCCACCGCTAGCGACTCACCGGTAGACATTGATGTAGTCAGCCGAGTCTCCGGTTTTGAGCGAACCTTTACACTAACAACTGAAAGTCTAAACTGGAGGCCACACTCCGAGGATATCCATACGAGGATAAACTCAAGTTCTTGCAGGCTCAAGGGATGATCAAACCTCGATTGGATCTCCCAAGTCAGCCTTCAGACGACTATACGACTTTTCTGACTTCGATCGGAACCATCATGCGGTGTGGGGGAAGGAATGAGAAGCGAATGGTGTTATCGCTTCTCCGCAAGTTTGGGGGTGCAGCATCACAAACCCGTCTGGCAACGGAAACCGGGAGGTATTCAAGACCTCGTGCAGAGTGGCCGCTATTGCGTGGAGAGGTGCGGGCTGTCCATACTAAGTCTAATGTCTCCGGCCTTTCAAAGTACACAATGGCGTTGAAAGAGCATGGAGACCTTATCGGTGCGCAACCGTCGTATGCTGTCACGACGACGTCTCTGTACCCTCCATGTTTCAGGGCTGTCGTCTCTTTCGAGGGCCACGAGTGTGATGGTACAGCCAGGACTAAGAAACAAGCGAAGCACCTTGCTGCTGCACGGATGTGTGATGGCTTGGGTATCATGTTATCGTAGAGGTATTCTCTCACATTTGGACTGCCATCAGAGATGAGTTCTCTGTGACTGCAGAATGAGGCCAAGTCTAACTTTGTGAGGCATAGAGAAGAATGGAAGATATGTCAAAACATGCAAAGCGATGGAGTTAGACTGCTTCGTTGCACACCTGTCCTTAACGATCAACTCTGATCCGTCCACGTGCACAATGATACTGACTAGGTGGTGACAGCAACTGGCGTTGAGCTTTGCCAAAAGGTGATCGGTATCCATCCTTGAGGCGTAGAGGTCGCTTTGCTCATGCGCAGGACTCTCGACGCTAACGATGCAAGGTTTACCGTAACTGCCCTAAGCTGCATCATCGCACTACGAAGCGAGGTGGGTA
>BPUN01000031.1:0-25079 GCA_027923365.1 Zalaria sp. Him3
TCCGTGTACGAACTACGAATAACGGGCCCGACGCAAGGCTTGCGATGCGATGGGTTAGAGGTGTGTGCTTTACGCTGAAAGATCTCGCCATGAACTGAGAGGGAAATTTATTCTTGGCATCTGTATTAGCATGTTACACGGACAGGACCCGTCTTCAATTTACTTCAGCCTAAGAAACACCTGCATGCCAGATCAATGTCATCATCTCCGTCCGCATAATCCCAACCTTCAATGACTGAGCCCGAAGAGTAACAGCACAGCACCATTCGTAAATCAGCCTGAAGACACTGTATTCGTGGACGCCGTCTTTGCGAAATTCGAGGTACTGCTTCGGGTATTGCTCCGGCCGATCTGATGCTGGAAGGGTAATCCAGAAAACTCGTGCCTGTGCAACGGATAGGCCGCGTCTGAACTTCCACAAGAGCTTCCGTTCTCATAGGCATCTCAGGTCTCAAGTGGTTCGCGACCTTATGTGAAGAAATGCGCTGCGCTAGACGAACTACTTTGCTCGTCGCGCTAACGTCCCGGTCGTTTAAGTGCCGATCTATAACCCACGAGACTTCCGAACCCTTTTTCTAGACTATAATAAGTCCTGCGTAGGAACCAGATACGACTCTCTCTAGGTTTCTATAGATATCGAAAGTTCCTTATACGGCGTATAGTAAACTAGAGCTATTCTCTAAGTGCGCACGTGTCCGTCCGGTTATATAGTCGATAATAGTGGTTAATCTAGAGGTTCCTCCCCTAATATATTGCCCATCGAGATAGACTATAGGTATAACGAGCAGGTCGGTAAGCGTGCGTAGACATTCCCCGGTGCTGAGGTTCCAGACTCTCCCGGTGGCATCTATGGACCCCGAGACGAGTAGTTGTTCGGATCTCGTGAGATTGCGACGTCGAAGTATGTGAGTGCATCTTGGGCCTTTCCAGACGCCAGGGCAGCAGTTGCTGAGCTAATAAGTTGATTGACTGGAGTATCAGAGGGGATGTCGGCGGCGGAGATGGCGCAACGATCTTACTGTCCTGCACGTGTAGTGCTGTGACAGGACCCCGGTGACCTCTCAAAGTGTTCGCGTGGGAGAAACGAGGGGTTGACTTGCTCGTGACCGACGTAGGCGCAACTAGGCGCCATGTTTTGACTGCATTGTCCATGGAACCAGTCACAAGCACACGCTGAGAATAGCAAATACTCAGGACCGGTCCCTCGTGGGCCGATGGAAGCTTCTGCACTGATTCTCCAGTGGAAAACTTGAAGACGATCAGCTCTCCGAAGCTGCTTCCGGAGAAGACAATGTCCTTTTCTGGCCATGGATTGAACTCCACTGCCGTGACAGGACTGACATGTCCTATCAGTGGCCGGTCGATGAGGCGCTTGGACTGTAGATGCCATCTACGGACAGTCCCATCATGGCCACCACTAACAAGATATCTGCCGTGACTCCGCATGTTGTGCACCGGACCAAGATGTCCTTCCTCTAAATGCTCCAGGCTGGGCAGTCGGAACTTGACGCAGCGTCCTAATTGCCAATTCAAACCCAACCTCTTTCTTTGCCGGTAAAGGAAGGCCCAGTCGATGTCTGCATCATGCGCAGCTTCGTAAGAACCTCGCGGTGTGTCAGTGTGGCGTGTCCTTTGGAAACCCCAGCTTTCTAGAAATTTCTCTTTCCAGAGAAGAGGATCCAGACAAGCGTACCTCCAGTTTCTGGACACTGCGGAGCCATGCAGTAACGATCTCACATCGAGAGAGCTCAATATTTGGAGGAAGCTTTCCTGGGGAAGGAACGTTGCTGGATCCGGTGGAGTAGCGCGCTTTGGAGAAACGGATATAACCGTTGCGGTTGATGAAGTATTTCTATGGCGTCCCATTGGCGATCGATCCTTATATCGAACAAGGCGTAGTGGCCCTCGATATGCCCCGGCCTATCATTATGAGATCAGATTGCGAAATCACCATGTAGTTGGTTGGTCCAACTGCTAGCATCCAGCGATGAATATCAGAGCAATACCGCGGCGATATGTCACAGCCATACTCTGCGCGGAACGTGATAATAGTGCGTCCCTAGTAAATTGGCAGCGTCTCTTTTGGTAACAGTCTCGAGACAGCGGTGATTGGTGGTTGCCGTAGCTTTTGTTGGATGCAGTTGGCCTTCTATTCGAATGGGCGGTCAAGGAACACTGAGCGCTCATCAAAACCGTGATGCCAATCGACCAACACGTATTCGTAGGTTTTGTTCGGAGCTCGCGCTGGCTGCAATAGCACGACCGATTTAGAGCTCGACATTACGTCTAATCGCTTACTGGAAGTATCTCAATGCGACTTTTGCCAGTGAGAGTAGTCATTTCCACGTTTTAGTCACGTTTTGCATTGTGGGGTTGATTGTACAGCTGAACAAGCACCACGGCGGGAACTCTGGCTACTCAGGTTGGCATGGGTCTAGTTGCTACCTTCAAAATACGCATATGTGGAAAGGCGACGCTAATTTGGATGCGTTGCAACTTCATGTCCGGAGTGATTCATCTTGACATGCCAAGACATTCTTTTGTATTCACACGCGTAGACGGTACCTACCTTACCGGTATTGGACCAAGCAGGATGCCAGTGAATTCGTTGATCGCAGAAGAACGATCACTTACTCGAGTTAAGAGTGGTGGATCTGTTGAGGACAAGCTTAATCGAATTGATTAGGCCGTGTGAGATGGTGATGTGGTAGAGATGGATCGATTCCGTGCAGATATACCAAGTTGCTATTAGATGCGGTCTCTCTATCACCAGATCGCCTAAAGACTACCTCCGCAAGATCCCATCAGCGTCTCCCACTTCATTCAACCATCCAGCATCTCCTCAAGATTCCTGGCTACACACCAGTAGTCCTCCTTCCCAGCCTCCACACCCTCTCTCGCCCACAGCATGTCCCACGACATGTGTTTAACACACTGGGTGACCCTGAGAGGGAAAGGGATGGGAGGTGGTCGTTACCTGAGATTCTGTTCACGAAGGAACCTCGGGGTGAGGGGATGGTCGAGCAGGACCAGGTGGTTGCAAATGGACCGAGCTTCTCGATTCTTGATGAGGTCTGTCGATGTAGCTGCTTGCCGGGTCGATCTTATAAAGTGCAAGTTTAATGAGATCAGGGTGTCATCCGTGGATTGCACTGGCACAAGGAAGCCGAATGCGCCTACGTTCTCGAAGGTTAGCTCCTCCCCAATCCCTCTTTCCGCCGCCCCCAGCTCACATCCATCCCAGGCTCCATCCGCGTCACCGCCCTTGACGTCGAGGGCGGCACGTTCGTCGACGACCTCAACAAAGGCAACTCTGGTACTTCCCCTCCGGCTACCCTCACTCCCTCCAAGGTCTCTCCCCTAACGGCACCGAATTCCTGCTCACCTTCGACTCCGGCGAGTTCTCCGAAGAATCTACCTTCCTGCTGACCGACTGGCTGGCCCCCACGTCCAAATCCGTAATCTCCGAGACCTTCCGCCTGCCCCCCAATATCTTCGACTCGCTCCCCGAGGCCGAGAAATATACCTCCCAGGGCAGCATACCAGGAAGTATTGATGACGAATGGCCAAAGGGCAAGGGCGTCAAGAAAAGTAAACTGCAGTTCACGCACCACATGCTGGAGCAAGAAGCCGGGGACTCAACCGGCGGCGCCATCAGAATGACTGACAGCCGCAACTTCCCCATCTCCAAGACCGTCGCTGCCGCACACTTGGATATTCATCCCGGCGCCATGCGCGAGATGCACTGGCACCCCAACGCCGACGAATGGTCCATTTTCATCCGGGGTTGGAGCCCGCGTAACCATCTTTGCCGCCGAAGGCAACGCCCAGCCCTTCGACTACAGCGCCGGGGACGTGGGAATCGTGCCACAGAACATGGGCCACTTCATCGAGGACCTGAGTGACGATGAGCCACCACTTGAGTTACTGGAGACTTTTAGGGCAGACGAAACTCAGGATTCCAGCTTGTTTCAATGGATGGGGGAGACGCCGAAGAGGCTTGTGGCGGATCATCTGTTTAAGACGGATCCGGAGAGTGCGGGGAAGTTTGCGGAGGTGGTGGAGAGTGCGGAGAAGGATGTCATCAAAAGGAAGTGGAGGAAGGATGTTGGGGTCGTTGAGGATGAGCAGGAGGAGGTTTGCGAGGAGTTTCAGGAGTATGAGTTATAGATGGAGAGATCGGGGCAGGCTTTTTAGAATGGCAAAAGTGATGAGAGGAAGTATGTGAAAGAAGCAAAGCAAAGCGAAATGCGTATACAAACATAATCAACCAGCGAAATCCCACCGTAAGCGACTAACTACATCCTGACACGTCCTGGCCTGCCAACCCTACTCACGTACGCCCTCCCTTCCCGTTCTCCCTCTCCCTTCCATACGTATCCTCCCCTCTGGCGTCCACATACAAAGCCGAGGCCAGTACAGTCTCATGTTCTTTCCGGTCGTCCACACCGCCCACCGTCCCTTACGCTTACTCTGGAGTATGCGTTGTTTTCTTTTGCTTTTACCAGTGAGGAATTGGGGTTGTTTAAGTTGGGGGTGGGCTTGTTTGGAATTGTTTAGCTAAGAGATGCTGTGGAAGTCTTGAAGCAGATGAACCTTCGAATTACATGCTCGTGGCCGCCTGATCGAATCAAAGGATATCCCCATCCAGAATTGATCCATCACTATCCCGACTCATCGGCCTCCCGCTCCTCCACCCCCGCCCCCTCCAAACTCCGCCTCTTCCCCAGCGGATAAACACCCCAAAACCCGACTCCACGCACCGCACACACGGCCCCATAAGTCGCAAACAGAACCCCCGCCCCCACTTCTCCAACATAGGTAAAGAGGTCGCAGCAACAAGCAGGTTACTGCTCCAATTCGTCGCCGTAACAGGCCCAGACCCAAGGGACGAGACAGAAAGCGGAAATAGCTCACCTTGCTGCCACGGCACGCAGGCCAGTCCCAGGGCGTAAGCGAGGGCGTAGAGGAGGGATGTCAGGAGTGTTGTCGGAGCCAAATTCGAAGTCAGAGTGGGAGGGACTTAGGTATCGATATGCTCGAACGCGAAGGAGTAGCAGAGCGGCCCGAGGACCATGAAGGGGATACTGAGGAAGAGGATGCGGCGATGGCCGATTGTGTAGATGAGGGAAAAGGCGAGGAGGGTGGCGAGGAAGTTCGCTAGGGCGATTGTGAGGGAGGTTAGGAGGGGGAGCTGAAGTGGAGGAGGGCGAATATTGGGGCGCTGAAGTACATTAGGGAGTTTTGTGGTATCTGTTAGCGCTGTGCTAAAGAGAGCAATGACCCCCCTGCAATATGGAGTGGCCTTAGGGCAGGAAGAGGTGGAACTCACAAACCCGCAAAGCTGCTGCAACCCCTGCAACCCACAAGCCAATTCCGGGCTTTCCTATTCCACCTCCTCCCTACCAACTCCCTCCAAGAGCAAGGCGTACCCAAGGTGGTTCGGATAGGGAAGAGCTTGTTCGTGGCGACAGGCTCCCATCGCCCAAGCTTCAGCCTTCTACCATCTGAAGTCTTCCAGCAACCCTTTGCCCCTCCCGATTGGTACCTCCAGGCCTCCCTGATCAGACATTTGTGCGAACAATTCTACGTACATCATTGCTCTAGGCCCTGTTGGGGAGATCCAAATTAACATCCGATCATGTGCCTTACCGGCCCAAGCACGCGGCCAAGCGGAGCATGGATGAGAAGATGGGTCGATCGGACAAGCCCGATGAATTCCACTGCACAAGGAGGTGCGTTGGCCTTCTTTACGTATAGCGAGCTGATGTGGTGGTTCATTTTCTCTATTTTGTGAACTCCAGCAGATGTAAATGGTCGCCATTCGCGCTTTTTGGCATCGGCGGTGCGTGAGCCAAGCACGCTTTGCAAGCGGAGCAGGACACGAGCACTGTGGGGATCGGGCATTGGTAGACTGTACCGCTTGTGCTGTTGACTAAGAGCGGCGCAGGCACTCATAAGCATAGCGAATCACACATATAGAATACGCGATCCATCGGAATGCGCTATAAGGCTCATTCTTAGGGGTAGGGTAAGGGTTAGAGTTGGAGGGGCGCGATTTGGTCTACCCACAAAATAAGCACACTACAGGTTGAAAGGATGCGAAGGTACAATATATGATAGTTGGGATACAGGCCGGGCTAACGCATAGAACGATCTGGGGATGAAACCGATAAGTGACAGCCTCGAGACTTTCCACAACAAGCGCCGAACCCTGGAATGGCATCCTAGCCGCACTCTCTCTAGCCAAGAGACGCCGCCAGAATGACAACCGCTAAGATGAACCGCCAGTAACAAGAGTAAGCCGCACATTTTCTTCCTTGCATTCTTCTGATGTTTGCTCGCTATTCGCAAATCTGCGTTTGCGCCTCGTGTATCGTCTCTTACGTTTGTGATATTGTCCGATACGATGTTAAGAGATTGTGCTTGTTCATGGACCATATACGCAACGTCTCGGAATAGCTCGCTGAGCTCTTCGACAAATTGCTCCATGTTGCGAATTTCGGATTCGCGCTCGACAATAAGCGTTTCTTGAAAGTGGGCCTCGGACTGCTCTGCTGAGCGCCATTTTGTCAAGGTCGCCTTGAATCTGTTGTTCAGCTTTCCTTGAGAACACTTCTGCGATGGCTATGAATTTTTAGCGTGAGTTCGTGTTCAACTTGTGTGTAAGTACGTACCGCCCAAGTCTTGCCACGCTTGCACCTAGTACGTGCCAAGCATCACCCAAAAACAAATCCACAATCGTCATAATGCTATGGCTCCATCAGTACTCGAGTAATTAATACTGCTCGCGCATTGAATATCCCTTACTCAACCTTAAGCATCGCATAGCTAGATGAAGGACGTGTCGGAAAGCCCAAGAAAATGCTCAGATTCTTTCGGACGCAGAAGGAAGGTCGTTAGTAATGCTAATTACGCGACTTACAACTACTGGCTTCCCTGCTTCACCTGCGTTGGTTATTGAAATGGCTGAGTTATTTCGGTCGCAACGCGTCGAACTTTCGAAGTCATATTTATCGCCTCCGGTATGAACGCAACGAATTGGCGAAAGCTGGCTTAAACGATTTAAAGCGCGTTATCAAGGGATACAGTGTATACACACTCGTCAGATTGAAAATGCTCGCTTTGCTCGAGTCTGATTTTACTATTAGCACAAGTCAGACCTCAAAAGCATTAGTTAATGCTCGCGAGCTGTCGCGTCGGAAGGTTATACCTTCGCAATTTCACTATATTTAGCACCTTCACAAGCGCAGCCAACGACGTAACCTCGTGTATACGGTGACAACTCTCTCTGAGAAAGACTTTTATGGTGGGAAACACGTAGACTCTTGTTTGAGACCTGGTTACGTGTACAGCGAACCAAGGTAGGTAGCTAATCAATTTGGCCATTCGCCGCCGAAATAGGGTATGTAGCCACCGCCAACTAGCTAAGTGATACAACTTAGACAACTGCTCCAACGCGAAGAGCCACTATCCACTTGCTGCACTTGCCGTTGCTACTCTGGTACCAAAGCCATCCTGAACAAATGAGAAGAGTTGTATATAAACCTGACGTAGGTAGACTAGCGATGGGGAGAGCGATTGATATTCGATTCACTCCCCATAGGCTCGATTGCCTATGCGGCACATGTGTTCATCGGCCATGTGCTCATTGGGTGAGCTCGTGCCTCGTCTCTCTTATAGTTTATATCATCTCTGCTTCAGTGTCCTATGTTTGACCAAGCTGTATGTCCCTAGTAGGTACATAGCCAGACGCTTTGTAGCTAGCACGAAGTCAATCGTCGCTCTTACTGCCTTCAGGTCTGGTCTCCAATTTGATAGCGCGCCATCACGCTCTGCGTCACTGTATCCTCTTAGCGCATACAACAGGTCGCCATATCTGCTGCCATGTGCTGTCTGCATGCTCTCACGCAGATGCTGCCACTTGCTGCATGTGAACAGCAGGTGTGTGACTGAGTCCATCTGCTGGCACTGTTGGTATAGTTCCGGCTCTGCTGCTCCGATCTTTGCTAGGTTCATTGTATAGAAGCAGCGTATACTTCCCTGGAAGTTCTCGGTCTATTCCCTTTGCAAACTGGCCGGATTTCGTTGCCCTAAACGCATCGTAACTCGGCTTGATCTTATGCTTCCTGCTGGGTTTCTTACGATGCTTAACGGTCTCGCTGTGCTTGCTGTAGGGGTCTCTGTTCTCTTACGTTGCTTGTTTCACTAGTTCATCAGCTTTGCTATTGCCTAAACTGGTGCTGTGACCGGGTATCCAGTGCACAGATACCGTGCTGCTGCTTATTGTTTGATAGATACCTGCTGCTGGTTCCTGCTTCTGATCCCTTCGGGGCCAGCCCGTAGCACGAATCGCTGCTTTACTATCTGTGAACCTCCTTGCCTGAGCCCAGAGGTCCCATATCCTTTTGATAAGCTGTGCCGCCATCCAGATCGCTGCAAGCTTAGCCATAAGGACAGTCGCTGCGTCTGCTTGTGTTACAATTTCTGATAGCTGTGTGCCTACATCGATGTAGACTCCTATTATTCGAGTGAAGCGTCTGTGTAGACATCCACCGTTCCAGAATCTCGCCTGTTAGCATCTTGGAGAGCATCCTCCCAGGCTTTGATAATCGTTCCGACTGGTGCTGTCCACGGCGGTATCACTATGGGATTAGTAGCTGCTACACTGCCTGCATCAACTATGCTGAACTTCTGCGCCATCTCTTGCATTAGACGTAAATCTCCTATGCAGAGGTGCTCTGCACAAAGCCGCAAGCGGATGAGAGCTGTTCAGAGTGTGAAAGCTAGTCTAGGACTGCAAGCACTGGTCTAGCAATCTCTGGCACAGCTGCTTAACGCCTGCTTCCGCTTCTGCTATAGGGAGCGCTACTGTTCGAAACGCACAGATAGCGGCCTGCACACTTGTCCTCTGCATGTTAGAGAGCAGGTTAATTAGTGATTTGGGACTGCGTGGATACCACACCGGCGACGCATAGTCTGCTACTGGCCACACTACGGCTGAGACTGTCTGCCGTATTGCTTCCGGTCTTCCGTCCCTCGGCCTCTTCACGGCGAGCGCATGCCTCTTGAGCTCTCGCTGCTGCGTCTGCTACGTTTTCCCGGGGCTACTGCGGCTTAAAGCCCGGTCGGCTTTCGATATTTCCGGGCGCGTACTTAACACAAGACGCCTCCAGCACTGCCAGGTCATCAACTCAGGTTCTGTGATTCATTGTCCCGGCTCCAGCATCAGTTCCATGCTCAAACATGATCCGGGAACTAAACTCCACCCACGGTATTCTACGCTATGCGTATTATCACACGTGCTTGGTATAGCTGTAGGGAATCCAGATCCTGAACTGCTTCCCCGCTCGTGGCATCGTCATCAATCGGCTAAGCGGCTATTCATTACTGCTCCTCCCTGACTGTGACCTCGTCCTTTTTCCACACTTGTCCACACTTTCGAGTGTTGTGAATAGCTGAATGCGTGCCCCTTCCTTCCATCCGCCATAACACTTGCTGATCCTCATACCTTTTCCTTCCATCCGCCATAACACTTGCTGATCCTCATACCTTTACTCTTAAGTCATGGTCCGGACATTCGAGCCCTCGTCCCTTGCCGTACCGAGCGCTTCCGAATCCGCTGATACCTTCCCTCGACAGCGACGACGCAAGAAGAAAAAGTCGCACAGGCATCAAGTGAACGTCGCTTGTGACGAGTGTCGCAAGCGCAAAAATCGGGTGTGTCGCATGACCAGCAGCCGCTGCCGTGGCTAACCGTATCTAGTGCGACGGCCACAAGCCAAGTTGCGGCCAGTGCCCACGAGGGAGTGTGCCATGCGTCTATCAAACAGACCCGGAAATTTCGTGGTTCGCCGCACTGAAACAGAAGACCGAGCGGCTTTCTACTGAAGTAGCAAAATACGGGAGCTCTTCCAGTACCTCCAAACCAGGCCTGAGTTAGAAGCCGTTAAGGTTCTACGCCGAATCCGGTCCAACGTCAACCGATCTAATGTTCTCGACTTCGTAAGACAAGACGATCTGCTCGCAACTTTCGGCCGAAGGCCCTTAGACTCATTAGTACTTGACGAACCGGAAGACACAAATGCGGGTGAATCTGATTGAAGCATGTCTTATTTCCGCAAATCCAACTCTGGCACAGAATTATAGAGACAGCCCATCTACTTCTTCTAAGCAGCGGATGAGCATTGCTAACCTGATTAACCCCTCTGGGAATTAGAGGGACGGACTTTCCAGGACGAACTCGACGTCATCCTTCTTCTCTGAGCGCTCAGCATCTTTCGCAACCGGAGTTAAATCCCCCATTGCAACTGTCTTAAGCCGGCTTTAAAATCAGTGGACCGAGTATGTTTACTCGCGTCGCAAATGCGTATAACTTGCATGGAGAGATTGGAGCAGCGTCATAGATGATAGCGGCCTCGTTGCCCTTTAGCTGTTGTTGTACCTTGTATGGAAGCACCCCGTATTCGCCCTGTCAGACCCGGGCTATTCCTGAAAGATCTCGCCACTGAACGGAGAAAGATCTGCTCTGGCCTCGTCATGAACGCTCCCCCCGAAACCTGTCGAGTCTCCTCAAAAGTCTATGCGTCAACAGACCTCACCAAATGCTTCAGGCCGCAGCCCATACAAGTCGCAAAATCAAATACCTGGCCTGCCGACGTCGTCTTACTCTTCGCCCAAGGAGCAAGAAGCCCAACTGTCTTGGAAGTCACCGTCACTTGGCGGCGACCCTTCGGCGCCCTTGGGTAATAGCGGCATGACTACGCATTCGACGCCTGGTGGCAATGTGTGGGGTCCACCTTCAACCACTAACAGTGGGATCGGTAACGGCGTCTTCAATCCTCATTATTCCACCATGTCCGCTGGTCATCTTCCTCACCGTGGTGGATTCGGTGCTCCTGGCTTTGGTCGTCCGCAATCGAATAGCTTGCCGTCTCAGCCTTTCACCCGGCCAAGCATTTCACCTGACATGCACCAGCCTCTGTCAGGTGATGCACAGTTGCAGAGTGACACACTACCTAGCTCAGACCCTCATGCGATGGAGCCTGCGAGCACTTCGCAAATTGATGGTGTTTCCCCCACGCCGCTGCCTGTTAGGCCGGCGTATCAGCCCACCCCTATTGGACCGCCCCAAAGACGGCTTCCCCAGGTCTCGCGGTGGAACAACTTTTCAGCACAGGCGCAGGCACGTGCGGATGGGGGAGAGGAACCCCATGGGTTTCGACACGCGCAGGAAGCTGCGAAGACCAGTGGCACGACGCAACAGATATGGAAAGAGAAGTACAAGCAGACAGCGGTGCAAGAGGATTGGGTTGGCGGCCCTCGCAAGATCTTGGGCACCGAACAGCTTACGCATGGAGGTTCGCCCTCCGAGACCCAGGTCACGTCTCCTGAACGCGGGCACCCCCTTGCCATCGGGGAGGAGCGTCAACTCTCTGGCCGCGAGAACCTCATTCGCTTGCCAAATGCTCGCGGGGGATATGCGAGGGGCACTAACGGCCAGGGTCTTCTGACTGCCTATCAAGGAAATGCTACTGCCTCAGCGGCATGACCGCTTGCCACATCTTCCGCACCTCAGCAATCTAGGTTCTTCCCTGCTCAGATGTACGGCGGATCACCACCTCCTGAAGATGCGGATCACCCTGTTTATGACGATGGGGACGTGAACCATCCACGAGTTAGCCTTCCGGCGCCTAAGCCTAAGGTCAGACTGCCGCCATCACAAAAGCCTTCGGATGTACAAGACAGTACTGCCATTATGCCGCAACGCTACGCTTTCCGGCCAGTTGCACAGCCGCTTGTACAGTCTTCGGATTGGCAGGCCAGGTTTAATGGGCTTTTTGGTAGAGCACAGGTTGGAGCCACAACGCCACCTTCGCCCCCTAAGACGCCCTAAAAGCTCCAGTCTTTCCAGCCCGCTGCTGTAACCTCATCCAGCAAGGACGCGATGGACGTAGCACCAGCTCGGAACACTGCCACCAGATCTCTCCCGACTCCTTCTCCCCTTAACGGAGCCGTGATCCAGGACAGTGTGGTTTCTAAGCCCTCGGTCAACGACATCTTTGACGGTGAATTAAGCTTCGGATCCAAGCCAAGGGTACCCTTCCCACGTGCCTCTCGGTACCAGCAGACGTTCCCGGAAAAACTACCTCTTTTAAGCAACAGCAAGAACGGCTTGCTCTTCCCTAAGCGCGTTGAGTCACAGTCCAAGCTTGCGTTCCTTGTAGCGTACGATGAGGGTAGGCCTTCGAATATGGTTACGGTTTCTATTCCGTATTCGAATCGCCCCGCAAAGGACTTGCACTATCACCGCCGATACAGAAGGGGCATATTCCAGGATCGCAAAGTATCGCCCAGACTCAACAAGGATAAGCGCAACTTTTCAGAGCCAGGCTACAAGAACAAGTCTCCAAAGCCCGCCAGCCCTGTCTCATCGACAAAGCCAACTGGTACATCATCAGCAAGGCCCAATTCTGGATCGGCAACTGCGGCAAAGCGCACGACGAGTTACCAGAAGCCACAGACGCCTGTGGCTCCAGAGAAGCCCGGTATTCAGGTCTCCAATAGCTATGCTGCACTAGCTTTGGAAGACGAGGAAGCGAGGGAGAAGAAGAGAAAAGGCTGGTCAAGGCCATCGAGAGCCCGCGACTCGCCAGCAAGGGCCGATGCATAAGCTCGGCGCTCACAGGGGAAGGCAGCAGACAGGAACGTTCTTCAACTGCTTATATATGAATTGTGAAGCTCTCGTTTAGAGCTTTTTGCTTCGGCGCATCGATCTCTCACGGAGAGTCTGCCCGACAGCGCATACCATTCGGAGACTTGCTTACATTTGATCCGCAGCCCGTGCGTGTCACAATATTACTCTTATTGCAAAGGGATAAACAAATTATTTGTCCTGCATTCGTGTCAACTGATTCCGTGCTGTAGATGGTTTTGCAGAGGTCGCAGTGTCTGAGCAACGCCTGATCGGTGTTCTCCCACAAAGAAAGTTCGCCGAACAAGTCATAGTAATCCGCTTGCGGCTTCAAAGCGGCGAAATCGACGATGACACGGCACACAGCCGCGGTGGGCGTGTGCGAGCCTCATATACTCACGTTACCGCTGCATCCAACTCCCTGGGTTTGGAGGTGCTACATAAACATGGAACCAATAACATTGAAGTTAACTTACCTGAGCCGGCAACCAAGGCGTGACGGATGCGATGAATGTGTGGAGAAATAAGGTACCGGGAGTCGATGGCGCTTGTCTCCAAGCAGTATAGCGGCCTCATAAGCCGGCCGTGCACGGGCGGGCTGGACTGGTCTTCCGCAATTAGAGTGGTTGCCAGCGGAGTTACCAGGGTGCTCGGACGGCATGCGGCGACCGCGTCCAAAACGTGACTTACATTGTTCGCGTTGCTCCCTTCTGATCGCCCATCGAGCATCACCATGCATGTGTCGTGTTGGTGTTTCTCTGCGCGCCATCCAATACTGTCCAAGCGGTAGTATTGTACGCATCCATGGCATCGGCGGAGGTGGCGTCGACTCCACAACGGAGCACAGAGTCGACCCGCGAGCGGGAGGTGTTCAAGTATTTGCATCTTTGACCAAACTACAGCCTAGCATGCTGACTTGAGTTCAGATACCTGCACCCATGGCAGGCTGCTCACTTCCATGGCGCACTTGCACAACCCGTCAGTCTCATACAGCGAGCTCAACATGCTGCTGATGAGCCCCGATCGGCTGCGACGACACCGCCCTGGCAGCCTTCGCGCAGCTTGGAGCTCTGCGGCTAAAGGTTCAGCGCTGCACCATCTCTCTACTATCCTCTGAGAACGAATACATACTCGCCGAGTCTACACGCACGCTTTCTCTGCAGTCCGATGACGTGCACAACCTACGCGATGCATTGTGGATCGGCACTGCAAGCTTTCTCAGGGAAGAAGGTCTTACAACAGATGGCATGGACCTTTGGCGAAAAGCAAGATGTGACCGGCCCGCCGTCACTGAAAAAGACCACTATCACACTGATGGTCTGACACCACATTGGTATATCGTGAGCGATTTGCGTCAACACCCCGAGCTCCAGGAGCGACCTTTTGTCACATTAAGCAAAGCCCTACGTTTCATCTGTGCGGTTCCCATAAGAGCCCCATGTGGGAGAGTCATAGGCAGTTATACCCTCTTGGATGACAAGCCCCACTTCGGCATTAGTGAGGACGAAATGAAATTCCTGGAAGACATGTCGAACACAGTCATGGATCACTTGGAGGCGAAGAGAGCAATAGCGCAAAGACAACGAGGCGATAGACTCATTAAAGGGCTGGGACTGTTCAATGATGGCAAGAGCTCTTTGCGCCAGTGGTGGATGGTTAACAATAACAAGAAATTGACGAGAGGGCGCCAGAAGAAGAGAAGGGGCTCCGATTCGAGCCTAGCAAGAGACAAGATAGCCGAGGCCCAAGAGAACGAGGAGCGTGCTGACGAGGAGTTTGGCCAGATCTATCTTGCCGAGGGGACTGTGCGTGACAATACTCGTAACGGCCAAAATGTAGAGCATCCAGGTGTGGAGAAGAACCCCGACAAGTCGTCCACTAAGCACATCTCGACCGTTGACTTCGCGAAAGGAATAACAGGCGGGAGCTCTCTTGTTGAGGAAAATGATGCTTCGGCCGTCAGTGGTGCTCAACCACCAGCGGCAGAAGAGCACGGGACTGACCGCAGAGATCAAAACAAGTTCGATCTCGCTCGCGAAGTCAACAATTTATTCTCGAGAGCTAGCAATCTCATACGCGAGGCTGTGGACGGTGAGGGCATCCTTTTCCTGGATACGGACTTTCCAAGCTCCAGGCGCGTGGGGCGTTACCAGCGTGGAGACATGGCAGACAGTTCGACCACGACATCCGATAGCGGATCATCCACCGGTGGAAGCGACGGCGAGAGGACCAGTCCGGAAAGCCGTCACAAGAGCCGTGACCATAGGCGCGATTCTAGCGTTCATTCACGGCAAGACACTGCTGATCTGGCTGGCCAGACGTGCTCATTGCTTGGCTTCTCGACGCGTACCAAATCTACTCTCCGGGGGTTTGCGCCCTCTGGTAACCACAACAGTCTCCCGAGGGGCTTGATCGCAAAGTTCCTGCGTCGGTACCCGAATGGCAAGATCTTCAACTACTACCATTCTGGCTCTGCATACTCCAGGTCTGGGGAAGAAAATACCTCGGGTAGTGGAGATCTAGAGCCAAACTTCAAAGTAGTCCAGAAAGCGAAGCAGCAGCGCTCAAAATCTGCTAGGGAGGCCGCTGCTTTAAGTGCGGTGCTCCCGGAGGCTCGTAGCATTGCCTTCCTTCCACTGTGGGACGTGAGTTAAACCGCGAGAAAGTGAGAAATAGACGTTCGATGCTGACGGCTGTCCAGACACACCGCGAGAGATGGCGCTCTGGAGTTCTGCTCTGGAGTAACGCCCCTCATCGTTTCTTCAGCCCTGAAGAAGACCTTACGTATTTAGCTACCTTTGGTAACAACATCATGGCAGAATTGGCAAGACTGGACGCTATTGCTGCTGATCAAGCCAAGGCGACCTTCATCTCGTCAGTCAGCCATGAGCTTAGGTCGCCGTTGCATGGTGTACTAGCTGGTGTGGAATATCTGCAAGAAAGCAAGCTTAGCCCTTTCCAGAAAGAAATGGCTACGACCATCACTATGGCCGGCACTACTCTACTCGACACAATCAACAATCTGCTTGACTTCACAAAAATCAATAATTTCACCGATTCGCAGCGCGCCACTCGAAACGCAAGAGACCGGACCAGGCCGAGGGGCGATACCCTAGTAGACGAAGTGGGCGTGTCCGCCGTCCTGGACGTCGCAATGCTCACTGAGACTGTCGTTGAAACGGTCGTGGCCGCAAAGCAGCTCAAAAACATTCCGTCGAAGCGGTTGAAGCGGAAAGGTGACGCCGACGGCACTGGTACGCCCCCAGTGACTGTGAGATTTGCGGAAGACCAAGAGCGCGACGGCGCGGAGAATGTCTACGTCTTATTGGACATAATGAAACCACCGTCGTGGAGCTTCAGGTTGTCGCCGGGTTCCTGGACAAGAGTCATTACGAATCTTCTCAGCAATCTCTGAAGTACACAGAGAAGGGACACATTACCGTCAAGCTCAGTTGCGAGGGCCCGAACGACGAAGAGAAACCGGAAATGAGAGAGATCTGCCTCAGTATATTAGATACTGGCAGGGGAATGTCAGAGGAGTACAAAAAGCACCACCTATACACGCCCTTTATGCAGGAAGACTCACATTCCACTGGAACAGGGCTGGGGCTCAGCATTGTGAAACAGATCGTTTGTGACCTCGGGGGCACGATCAACGTCGACAGCAACCTTGGAGTTGGGACAGTTATCCATATCAGGATTCCAGTGGAACACTCACCGGGCAGGGAAGACGTACCACAAGTGGCAGATCTACCAGATGACCTCAAAATTGCCATGTTCAGCAGCAAATCCAAGGATGAGCGTGCTCAGTCTCCCAGCGTGGCGCCAGACGCTACTGAGAAGCGAGAGAAGCTGCTCAGGGCAAGCCTGCGCCGGACATGTTCGACATGGCTGGGCCGCACATGCGACACAATCTCACCATGCGAATCGGCTCCTCCGGATGTGCTTATTCTAGACGAGGACGACTATGAAGAGATCACAAAGGGTAGATGGCGCGGTCGCGAATGCCCGTCATGGCTGAATAGTGGTACTTCGTTCGTCATTTGTGGATTCGACCTCAATAGCGCCGTGGAACAGGACCAATCAGGTGATGCAACGGAAAATGTGGTCTTTATCCACCAACCGTTCGGACCTAGAAAGCTCGCCAGAGCTATAACCACTGCAGCCCAAGCAGCTCAGCGAAGACGAGAGCAGCACCCAAGGACCGAATCGCCGCGGCAGCTTGAATACAAGCCTAAGTCTCCGGGCTCGTCCTCACCAAGCACGAGCAGACGGACCTCGCCAAGTCACGACCTCCGAAGACGCAGTCTTCTTAGACAGGCCTCGCATTCTGAGCCATCCGAGTCCCCAACCCATTCCGGTTCCCGGTCAGGCTTCTCGCCGCCCGCAGCTTCGGAGCCATCATCTTCGGCCTCCGTCACCCCTACCAGGACATCTCCAGTCCCCGATTCGGGTACAGTGCTCTTAGTCGAGGACAACCCAATCAACCTCAAACTTCTCATTGCCTCCATGCGTAGATTGCGTCAATCCTACACCACTGCCGTCAACGGTCTAGAGGCCGTCGAAAAGTATACTGCCTCTCCTTCCACCTACGGTCTCATCTTCATGGATATGAGCATGCCGGTTATGGATGGCTATACTGCTACCGAGCGCATTCGCGAATTCGAGCGCAGACATGGACTTAGGAGATGCAGGGTCATGGCACTTACCGGGTTGGCAAGTAGAGAGGCCAGAGAGGGTGCGTTCAGAAACGGTGTCGATGATTTCGTTGTCAAGCCGGTCAGTATGGGCAGGCTGAGGGAAATCGTTTTGGATATAGCTAAGGAGAGGGAAGAAGAGGATGCTGACGACACGATGGATGCGAAGGCTAGTTAGGCAGGCACGCGGGACGTGGGCTGCGCTGTATGATGTTCTGGTGTCGGCGGTGGATGCAGCACAAGAAGTGCGCGACGAGTTATTCTGCAAGGGTTGACCGGTGATACTGGGACCAGTCCACCATAGCTGCGCCTGAGCATAGGAAAGTTGGTGGTCTTTCGATAGCTGGTCATATTAGATCAACGATACCCAGAATAGGTTTGGTAATGAGGTGCGGTTATTGTTTGGGATGCTGGACGGGAGCCCGAATCTCCCGATGAAGTATGGTACACAGGGTTTCATACAGCATATATTGAAGGCTTAGATGCCTCACTCACAGCGTCTTGACTCTTCGCTATGTCTCTTCGCTATGTCTTTTCGCTATATACATGGGTGGCACCGCCTACAACCATCGTACGTTAAACTAGGCCGTCGAGTGAAGCCAAAAGATCATCTCGCAATCTAAAGGTAGGGGCTGCAGCGTCTTGTTACTAGGTATGTAGGTACCTAGGTAACCTCTACTTGTGCCTACATGATACTCCTCAAGGCGCTAAGTTACTGTCCTGAACCTTGCCATACCTTTAATCGTCGATGCTCCAATCAGCTCTTCGCAACGCGAGAAACAACAAGATGAAGCTAACAGGGTCCTTTCCCTTATTATCGTGAGGTATTTACAGCCAACTTCCACGTGTGAAGATTATCCACCAAGTCGTACCAAGCTTCAGCCAAGCATCACAAGCTTTGCGGAGCCGGGGGAGCCAACCCACCCGACAATGCTCGATAACGTCTCGTCTTCGATAAGGTACAGATGATTCTTCCAGCAATTAGAAGGAGTGGAGCTGGAAACCTGGGCATCCGACGCTAACCTAAATACTAAACGCCCATGAGGGCTGATGGGCGTTTATTTGTTAGTGATATGAAATACGCGTAGACGTCAGATTCGGGTGGATTTAGTATCATAGGGGGCAGATGGGCGTTTTCGTTCGTACCTAGATGGGCGTTTAGTTCCGTTATCGTATAGAGCCCAAATTTTGGCCAGTTTGTCGCAAGCATAATGCGCATATCCAAACGGAGTTTCAGCCCGATACACGCATATTTGGATAAGATATAGGTAGGTTGGGGTAAGTTAGGGTAAGAGAATTGTCAAGTTGAAGTTCGCAGAAAATGGCCGTGCGAGTAACAGACGACCGCTAAGAGAACAGCAAGCAAGGGTTAGACAAATATCGCATCCAAGACCGAAGCCATAAACGCGGATCAGACACGTAGGAAGCGTGTATCCATGCCGAAAATCGGAAAGTGGGTTTTAGAACGCGCGGAAAATCAGGGGGGTAGAGAAAAAATCAGGGAATATATAGAGTATAGGCAGGACGTGTGAGTGTCGATATAGCAAGCAGAATTCATCCATCAAGTTTGACACATACCCAAAGCCAATATGGTCAATATCGACCAGTATATCGAGTATTTGACCGAATACAAAGTCGTCATTTGTCGAACATGCCAGTACGGATTATGGCCGAGTCAGGCCATAAGCCATTTCTATCTATAGAAGACGAAAGAATCGAGTCGATTCCTTTGTATCTGTATACAAAAATAACCCTAACCCTAGACGAGAAGAGTCGATTCCTTTGCTTTACCCGAGTCGATTCCTTTGTTTCAACATACTCCTAATCAGCTCAAGTTCTAACAGTAGGTTCCGATTCAAAGGGTCTCAATGTGTACTGAATTGTCTATATATCTATGAGACAATGGTGCAACAAAAAGTTGGTAATATGTATGTCCAAGAACGCAATGCGGCGTCGTATACGGGGATTTCCCCCCCAGTACACCCTTGCGACCCCTAGATATCCTTGCGACTCCTATCTACGGCCTATCGTCCTTGGTCCACTAATGCGTAGATGTATATTGATAGGTACAACGCAGATGGGACACGCGTAGTAAGCCTGCTTCCTCCTGCATCCTTAAATTATCACCATGTTGGCCAAGTAGCGTTATTAAAGGCGGGTATGCCTACAGCTAGAGGCTGTAGACAAAGCTGTTCCAACCATGGATGAATTCCATCGTCTCTTCGAGGTTGACGTCCAGCATCGCATCCTGATTTGCTTGAGTTGCCGGTATGCCGTGATACCCTCTCAGACGAGAACACATTTGCAGGTTCACCACAAGCGCCTCACCCTTCAGCAACGCCGCGATATCGTTTCCAAGGTCGATAGCACATCTGAGCTTGCTAGAATTCATGCAGACGTAGTCTATCCAGCTCCAACTGACCCTCCTATAAACAGCCTTCCGATTCACTTCGACGGCCTCAAATGCAACGGAACAGACAATCAAAACACCGTCTGCTCCTATGTGTGTCGCACGATACGTGGGATGCGGGCACACTGCCAGCAGAAGCACGGTTGGGCGAATCAGCAAAAGCGTGGAGGCAATACCCGTGCAAAACAACTCTATACTAGCAACAAGATCTGGACGGAACACTGTGCCTGTCAGCGGTTCTTCAAAGTCACGAGCTGGCAGAGATACTTCGAAGTAAGATGCCAGGGTATAGAGAAAAGCAGCGAGAGACAGATGAGTCAGAAGCAGGATTTCTTCCGTGCCCAAGAAGACGATGCCCGGCAGGCACAGCATGATGCTATCGACGATGCCAATCGAGTGCATGGATTCGAAGAACATCGCTCCGCTGTTGTACCATGGTTACGCGAGACCGGTATTGTCGATCATATACGTGGTCTGAAGAAAGACGAAATCCGAGCAGCGTCTACATTGGCCACGAGCAAGTCACACCCTCGTTTCCGCCACGCGAGGACTTCGAGAGGCCATGGCGGGTCTGTCACAGCACTCGACGTGCAGGACAATAAGATCATCGCAGGCTCTACAGACGCCACCGTGAGGATCTTGAATATCAGCACTGGGGAATGTCTACGCACTCTCACCGACCCTCTCGCTGTACCTACGGTCCATCTCAATGGGCAATGTATTGGAGGAGGAACATCCAGGTTGACCACTATCATCGACCATGTAACCGGACGCACAACCGCGCATCTGGAGAACAGCTCCAGTTTACTATGCGCTGTACAAGGAACTTTCTATCTTCATGGAAACCTAGAGAAAGTCGTGTCTGGTTCGCGCGCCGGACTTGTTACAGCATGGAAAAAGATTTCGGAAGTCTCGTGGGTCATAGATCGACACCTGAACAACCGGGACGCCAGCGCGACGAACAGAGTGGTTCGTCCGGCACAGCGCATTTCTTCACATGAGGGCGCGAACCACTTGACCCCTGAGGTGCCTATGAGAACGAGAGCTCCTGCGGAAGTGGAAAAAGTCGCACTGGAGAGTATGGTGCTTGCGTTCATCGAGCGTTTCTGCATTTGGGGATGGCGGAATTCTTGAGGAGAAGCTGATGCGGAGAAGTCTCGCGTCTATGAAATTAGTGATGGTAATTGTGATTGTGCGTTGGATGTATTTTTTTTTCCATAGGATGGCCCAGCTGCATGTGTGCGGATGGAACCCGATTTCCCATGCACGGATCTCATACCGGTCGTCGTCAACCATACTGTCGATGTTTGGGTAGCCACTAATTTCCTGTTCGGGTATTTTCAAGCGTCGAATCACTTACTCTGAACGAGGTTGAACGAAGGAGATTCTCCAGACGGTGAGTAAATGAAACCCTAAATTAATCACGCGGATTAGGTACCCTTTACGCTTGACTTGGGTTGATTATACACACTATATTACGGTCGTAACCCGAACATGTTGCAGGTAGCTGCTTTAAAGAAAGAAGGTAACAATTGGGATATTCCCGAGGGAAGGAAGAATCTCAAACTCACTCCGCATTAAACTTGCCCTTTTGGGGCCGGAACTGACCGCCTTAACTACTGGCCTTTGGTGCACAGTGTGGACTTGTAGCCTTATTGCCACTGCTGTCTTCAGGATCCCGAATTGTCTAAACATCTCATCTCATGTGTATTTATATCGCTGTTTGCACGCATCTCGTGGCTATTCCGCGACCCTATAACATCGCTCTCGACGGCACTAGCACCATCCTGAGCTGGACACACTTGAGTCATCTACGACCAATACACCGAGAGATGCAATGGTCGAAGCGCACACTATGCAACCAGTCACTGCTTTGCCGAGTGCTGTCCTTCCCATTCAATACTATCGCCCCTCACACCAGCACCAGGACACTGATGTTGGTCAGCGCAATCAGAGCAACGAAAATCGGGCGGCACCAAGTCGTGGGCCTTCCCGACTACCCTGGTCGCTGGACCGGGTATGACTCTCACTTCCCTTATATCTGAACCACACCAGTCCGGGATCGCTATTGAAGTTTCTAGCCACAATCATGTTCTTGCGCCTTTCCCTCCGGCCTTGTCGCACGCACGATGTTCGGTGGGCACAGCCCAACATCCGTCTTACTGCTCTTCAAGGCATGTAAGATACTCCGCGAATATTGCTTTCTCGAAAAACGTGTGAAGCTTAGCAAATGTGCGAGCGTGGCACAGCTAGCATTAGTAACGCCATCCGTGTGAATCTTGGCACATCAAAGAATAAGTTTCTTGCTCTATCTCGGTATACTGTTCGAAGTAGTGTAGCGCAGGCATTGGGCTCTCTATAGTGGTTCAAGAATGCTACAGCATCGAACATCTATCGCTACTCGTGCGTAACAGGGCGGTAGCCGGTGAAAGTCCCAGCTCAACGCCAGGTCTTCTTCGGTAAAGAGAGTGAGCCAAAACCATTACGCCGCCACTGCCGTCTTCATTGATCTATGTAGACCAGCAGATTGTCTCACAAGTCAACAGCTCATGGCAACGCGGTTCGTGGAACAATTATACATTGAGATTGAATAGCGCGCCTCTCGTACGACATACCCTCAAACTATATGGCTTTTCAGCCAAGAGGAAGCTGACATCTTGGCCCAGGCGCGCTCGGGTCCTTGAGCAACCGATCGACGGACCAAAGGACAAGTAGACACCGAACATTGAGATCCTCAAAACGACCACTCCCATCCCTAATCGGCATAGGGTTAGAGTATCGGCGGCCGATATAGCAATGCACGGGAGGTATGAAGGTCAAACAGTTTGTTTAAGCCACAACGAGGAGCAGATCAACAGCAAGGCGGCTATCTACAAAAGGTAGGGCAGAAAGTTTGTCTATCCCGATCTGACACGACAAAAGTTGACCGTCGACACCAGACTACCCGTAACGCGGAGGCTTGTGGGCCCAGGTTATCCATAATCTATGAGCAACCATGCACGTCGTGCAATGTCTGTTTGATGTATCTGTCCTGAACTTCTGGGCTTCGCCATGAGCACGTAAAGAGGTCGCACCGTTGGCCAAAGGATCCAGAAAGATGGCAACGCTCTTCTGCCCAGCGTGTCTGTCTTCTGCTGCTCCTCTCCACAGATATTACCCGAGACTCTGGGCCTGTCAATCGTTCTTTACACTATCACTCGACTTGACCGTCCCCCTATCAGGCATCTCACATCTTGACATGTTGAACGCAGGCCATCGCTACATTCATTTCGAGGCTGTCTCGGGCCTAGGTATAAGCCTACTGTTAGGCAACGAGCTTTCTGAGACACAGTGAGAACATCTATGGTTAGTCCACAGACTTCGCTGATAGACCTAGCTGGACAAAGCTCTTGCCAAAAACTGGTTCGAAATTTGATCGGATGATGTCGCGTCTACAGACGCGCGCAATGCGAGACCTGGTCACAAGGTTCGCAGCCTTACGTCATAAGATTGTCTCTTGGCTGTTGAGCGACATGAGAAGTCAGCTTCGGGACAGGCAGGAGGTCCTGGATAGAGAGAGGGTTGCGTCGGGTATTGAGCAAAGCCCAGGTTTTTTTGCCGACTTCATCTACCAGGATATGTTGTGAGCTCATGTGGTTAAGCTCAGGAAGGACACAAAGCCAGAGACGTTACACAAGTCAAGCACCACCGTCCGTGACCATCTGTCGCATAATGCGACGTTCTGCTTCCGATAACATTCCGCTTCTACACTGTGAGAGTCGTACCCGCCAAGGTACAGTATGTTCCAAGACTGGCGCGGGTGATATCAGTGAAGCATCCGTCAGATCAAGGCAAGGTGCATGAATATCTTACAAGGCTAGTCCTAGCTTGCATGCAAGGAACGCCACCCGTTTGATCCTCAGGTGGCCACGTCAAAGTATATTAGTATGCCTCACCCTCAGTGTTCCGGTCGGCAAACAGCACACTCCGCACTTCGTGCGTAGCATCGAAAAAGGAGACTCTATTGAGGCACAAAGAAATGCCAGCAGCTCTTCATCTTCTTCAAAAGACATCCCATACCTCATACATACCCTTCGTGGCACCGGTAAGAGATCATGCCATCAGATCTCGACTTTATCAGCTTAGGAGATGGCCTGGAGATGACTGCTTCTGATGACGGTGACTTGGGAGTATCGGACGTCGAAGTCATGTCACCCGATCCAGATGATGAGTCGAACGATGGAGTGGACTACTGGTTCGGTAAGAGATATTTCGAATGCGTTATTGCACACCGCTTCTTCTACAACGCCACCGCTAGCGACTCACCGGTAGACATTGATGTAGTCAGCGAGTCTCCGGTTTTGAGCGAACCTTTGCACTAACAACTGAAAGTCTAAACTGGAGGCCACACTCCGAGGATATCCATACGAGGATAAACTCAGGTTCTTGCAGGCTCAAGGGATGATCAAACCTCGATTGGATCTCCCAAGTCAGCCTTCAGACGACTATACGACTTTTCTGACTACGATCGGAACCATCATGCGGTGTAGGGGAAGGGATGAGAAGCGAATGGTGTTATCGCTTCTCCGCAAGTTTGGGGGTGCAGCATCACAAACCCGTCTGGCAACGGAAACCGGGAGGTATACAAGACCTCGTGCAGAGCGGCCGCTATTTCGTGGAGAGGTGCGGGCTGTCCATACTGAGCCTAATGCCTCCGGCCTTTCAAAGTACACAATGGCGTTGAAAGAGCATGGAGACCTTGTCGGTGCGCGACCGTCGTATGCTGTCACGACGACGTCTCTGTACCCTCCATGTTTCAGGGCTGTCGTCTCTTTCGATGGCCACGAGTGTGATGGTACAGCCAGGACTAAGAAACAAGCGAAGCACCTTGCTGCTGCACGGATGTGTGATGGCTTGGGTATCATGCTATCGTAGAGCTATCCTCTCACATTTGGACTGCCATCAGGGAGGATTTCTCTGTGACTGCAGAATGAGGCCAAGTCTAACTTTGTGACGCATAGAGAAGAATGGAAGATACGTCAACATATGCAAAGCGATGGAGTTAGACTGCTTCGTTGCACACTTGTCCTTAACGATCAACTCTGAACCGTCCACGTGCACAATGATACTGACTAGGTGGTGACAGCAACTGGCGTTGAGCTTTGCCAAAAGGTGATCGGTATCCATACTTGAGGCGTAGAGGTCGCTTTGCTCATGCGCAGGACTCTCGACGCTAACGATGCAAGGTTTACCGTAACTGCCCTAAGCTGCATCATCGCACTACGAAGCGAGGTGGGTA
>BPUN01000032.1:0-18532 GCA_027923365.1 Zalaria sp. Him3
TATTATTAATAGTTAATATTATATTGGCTCCCCATAATCCTTATCAAGAAAAAGACAGTGTCTTTGAATGTGGTTTTCATTCTTTTCTTGGTCAGAATAGAAGTGAATTTATTTTTACTATTACAGTTTTGGCTTTTAGGTTTTTCGATTTACATTCCGTATTACCTTTTTCTCCTTATTTTTCATATAAAAATAAAAAAAAAAATTTTTTTTATGTAAAAAAAGAGATTAGTAATGTTGTTGATATGTTATATCAAGGTTTATCTTAATATTTTTCGATTACATATGTAATTTAAAGTTATTTATAAGGTAAATTTTTATTTGTTTCATAAGCTTTATTTTTCATATTGATTTTTTAACAATGAAACAAATAAAAAAGATTAAAATTAAAAGATTGAGTTTGATGATGGCTCTGATTGAACGCTGTCCAAATGCTTGACACATGCTAATCGTACGTCATCGCAAAAAATTTTTGTCGGTGAAGTGGTGTACAGGTGAGTAAATGAAATTATATCTACCTTAGAGTAAGGGGAAAAATCCCTTATACGCTATGAGTTTTAGCATAAAAACAAAAATAGCATAAAAGAAAATAATTTTTCGCTCTAAGATGTATATAATTCTCTCGGGTAAGTAGTAGTTAAGTTAATACCTTAACTAGCTTAAGCCCGTAGTCGAAACTGAGAGGTTGATCGACCACATTGGGTCTGGAAAAACCCCAATACGTATAGTACAGCAGTGAGGAATATTGGTCAATAGCCTAACGGCTGAACCAGCAACTTGGGGGAATGTAAGTATGTGTATTAATACTATACATACGTATCAACTACGTTGAATAAAGTTCTAGATAGATCACTGATGATGACAATTTTCTATCTATATGTCTTGACCAAATCTCGTGCCAGCAGTCGCGGCAATACGAGGAAGACTAGTGTTATTCATCTTTATTAGGTTTAAAGGGTACCTAGACAGTAAATCAAGCCCTAAAGGAACAGATTTGCTAGAGTTTTATGTGAGAGGTAAATATTAGAACTATTGGTGTAGAGATGAAATTTTTTGATACTAATGGAACGGATAACAGCGAAAGCAACCCTTTATGTACAAACTGACGTTGAGGGACGAAGGCTTGGGTAGCGAATAGGATTAGATACCCTAGTAGTCCAGGCAGAGAATTATGAATGTCATATACTAGATTAATTGAAAGTGTATAAATGAAAGTGTAAGCATTCCACCTCAAGAGTAATGCGGCAACGCAGGAACTGAAATCATTAGACCGTTTCTGAAACCAGTAGTGAAGTATGTTATTTAATTCGATAACCCTCGAAAAACCTTACCACAATTTGAATATTAAATTAATTTTATATATAATATTTATGTTTGAAAAAAAACTATTTATACGTTATTTAATACAAGCGTTGCACGGCTGTCTTCAGTTAATGTCGTGAGATTCTGGTTAGATCCATTAAATTAACGTAAACCCTTGCTTTATTTGTTTTTATAAAGCAGTTCACCGCTATACTGGTTGTGATAACAGGGATTAAGACAAGTCATCATGACCTTAATATTGTGGGCTATAGACGTGCCACATTTGCCTTTACAAAGAGAGGCGAAAATGCGAATTTTAGCTAATCTCCAAAATAGGATAGAATATGAATTGTAGCCTGAAACTCGGCTGCATGAAAAAGGAATTACTAGTAATCGTGAATCACCACATCACGGTGGATTTAATCTCAGATAGGTACTAACCACTCGTCAGGCGCTGAAAGGAGTATGTGCAATAAGTTTGGTTTCTTGTTTTTTTTTATTCTAAATAATTAGGTTTAGATATTTTTTCAAGCGATCTTCGTATGCGTGACTCTAATTGGTGTTAAGTCGAAATATGGTTCGTGTAGTGGAAATTGCACGGGATTAATAAAAATTAACAACACTCCTCCAGACTAAAAATATTTTATTAATATAATATAGTAATATTTATAATATATAAAAAATATAAAAATTATATTATAAAAAGGAGAGTTCCATCATTGGTAAGACGGGCTGAGCTGTAAACTCAGTAGTAATATACTTTTGAGAGTTCGAATCTCTTTTCTCCTAAAGTTGGGTTTTATATTTTTTGCCCACTCAAAAGTATACTTTTTTGTTTTATACTATTATCTATCTTTTAAGCTGACTTATTGTAATATTTACTTTTAAAGTTTCTTAAATTTTGTTTACTTTTAAAGTTTTTTTAACTTTATTTACTTTTAAAGTTTCTTAAATTTTATTTACTTTTAAAGTTTTTTTAACTTTAAATCATGACTAGATTTTTTACTACTAATAGAAGTTTTTTTTTATGTTTACAAAAGCTTTTTTACTTAAAAAATTTTTTCTAATATTATACTTAAAATTTTTTCTATCTATTTTTTCTAAAATATTATAGGTTTTTTAATTAAAATATTATATTAATTACTTAAAAAGTTATAATAACTTATATATTTTGTTAGAAATAGATATTAGTATGACACTATTAGTATAAGTATATAATTTATAAAAATAAATTATCAATAGAAAAAAAAAAGATTAAAGAGCTTAACTTAATGGTAAAGTACGTGACTTTTAATCACCCTAATATGAGTTCAAACCTCATAGCTCTTTCTTAAGTTTATATAATATTATCTCTTTTTACATAAAAGGTTAATAGTGAAGAAACTTACTTTTAATAATCATATATTACTTTTAGTAAAAGTAATCTATTCAAATACGGGTGTATAATGGTTTTATTAACCATAAACCGGCTATATATATACCTTCACCCGGTTATAAAATTAATAAAAATAAATTCCCATAACTCTTAGCCCATAAGTTAAAAAAAAAAAAAGAACTTATATAGTAAGGTTAGAGTTATAATTTTTTTATATATGAACGAATATACCTATCTCAACAATAACGAGTTACATACAGTTACCCTTAACAAAGATTCAAATTTTATATGAAATCAGATCCAGCCTTCTAATCAAAATTTTAGAGATTACATTGGCCCTTTAAAACCTAGTCATGAGGTTTACAGTGAGAAACAATTAGATATTAATAATTCCGACATATCGCTTTGAACAGAAAGATGATTCTTATCTTCTAATGCTAAAGATATAGGAACGTTATATTTAATATTTGCTCTATTTTCGGGTCTATTAGGTACAGCTTTTTCAGTACTTATTCGACTAGAATTATCAGGACCAGGCGTACAATACATTGCTGATAATCAACTATACAACAGTATTATTACAGCACACGCGATATTAATGATATTCTTTATGGTAATGCCCGCCTTGATAGGGGGGTTTGGTAACTTTTTATTACCTTTATTAGTAGGAGGTCCTGATATGGCATTCCCTAGACTTAATAATATAAGTTTTTGATTATTACCACCTAGTTTAATATTATTCTTATTTGCCGCAACAATTGAAAACGGTGCAGGAACAGGTTGAACATTGTATCCTCCTTTATCTGGTATACAAAGTCATAGTGGACCTAGTGTAGATTTAGCTATATTCGCTTTACATTTATCAGGTATAAGTAGTTTATTAGGTGCAATGAATTTCATAACAACTATATTGAATATGAGAGCCCCCGGTATAAGATTACACAAATTAGCTTTATTCGGCTGAGCTGTAGTTGTTACAGCTGTCTTACTATTATTATCTTTACCTGTTTTAGCCGGTGGAATAACTATGGTATTAACAGATAGAAACTTTAATACATCCTTTTTCGAAGTAGCGGGTGGAGGTGATCCTATCTTATACCAACACTTATTCTGATTTTTTGGTCACCCAGAGGTCTACATATTAATAATACCAGGATTTGGTATTATTAGTACTACTATATCCGCTAGTTCTAACAAAAGCGTATTCGGTTATTTAGGTATGGTGTACGCAATGATGTCTATAGGAGTTTTAGGTTTTGTTGTTTGAAGTCATCACATGTATTCAGTTGGGTTAGACGTGGATACAAGAGCTTACTTTACAGCTGCAACATTAATTATAGCAGTCCCTACTGGTATTAAAATATTCAGTTGATTAGCTACATGTTACGGAGGATCATTACATTTAACTCCTTCTATGCTATTTGCATTGGGATTTGTATTTATGTTCACTGTTGGAGGATTATCTGGTGTAGTTTTAGCCAATGCATCTTTAGATATAGCATTCCACGATACCTATTACGTAGTAGCTCATTTTCACTATGTTTTAAGTATGGGGGCTGTATTTGCATTATACAGTGCATGATACTTCTGAATACCTAAAATATTAGGTCTAGATTATAATAGAATGTTAGGTAAAGCTCATTTCTGAATATTATTCATAGGGGTTAATGTTACTTTCTTCCCTCAACATTTCTTAGGTTTACAAGGAATGCCTAGAAGAATTAGTGATTATCCAGATGCATTCGCAGGATGAAACTTAATAAGTAGTTTTGGATCTATAATATCCGTTGTTGCTACAATATTATTTTTACATATTGTATACATACAATTAGTAGAAGGTAAACCTGTATCAAGATATCCTTGATTAACTCCACAGTTCTATACAGATTCTTTACAAAGCTTATTAAACAGAGCATACGATAGTTTAGAATGATGTTTAAATAGTCCACCTAAACCTCATGCTTTTGTTAGCTTACCACTCCAGAGTTCTAACTATAGTACAAAGATTAATAAATGAAATTGACAAAAGATATCTTTTATTTTTATATGTATTTTCTCTCTAAAAATCCCCTTTAGATTTTTTACACTTAGTCTGAATTTAGGGTATTTTTTTTTATTTGGTATTATATTAATAAATATTATACAAAATTTTTTATTAAGTAATGCAAATGGTAAACACTTTACTACAAAAGACATTAAATATAGTGTTATAACTCCTGTTATATCAGCTATCTTTTGTACAGCTTGTTATTTGATGATCTATAGTTATGGTTTTTCATTTATAAATACTATAGCTTTTGATTTAATGGAATCAATATGATTTTATAAAGTTTATTCATGATACGATACAGTTATGAATCCGTCTGATGATGCTAATATTACACAAGGGGGGAATGGTACAGGACAACCCGGAGGACCCGGGGGCGGAGGACCCGGAGACGGTGTTACACAAATGCTTGCAGGAGCTATTAATGAGGAAACTAATACTAGTAATTCTAGTAGCAATTACCCTAGTCTTACATGAGTACCCGAACAAACTATCGATACTCCAACTCAATTAACTCTTCCTCGTAATAATTACCCTAGTCTTACATGAGTATCCGAACAAACTACGGATACCCCATCTCAATTAGCTCTTCCTGGTAATAATATTAATACTTCTACTAGTAGCTCTACAAACATTAATCCTAGTTCAACTAATACTAGTATTTCTAGAAACATTAATCCTAGTTCAACTAATACTAGTCGTTCTGGAAACATTAATCCTAGTTCAACTAATACTAGTCGTTCTGGAAACATTAATCCTAGTTCAACTAATACTAGTCGTAATATCTGGACTGATACTTTTGGTTTTGGTAGTCCTTATCCAGCAGAAGTTTGGCAAAATATTCGTCATAATAATACGTCTTTTAATCTTAATCTTTTTGCAACAAGGTTTTCACTTACTACCGGTATTTACAATGAGTTTCATACAAAATACGCAAACGCTGCTAAGGTTTTAGTAGTAATTTTACAAAATCGACTAGATTCACTAGATGCTAATGAAAAAAAAATAAATAGTCATGGTTTACAGTATAAAGTAGGTGGAATCAGGTTAAGTGAATTAAGACTTAATTCTGATGTGAATAATAACGATTTAATCAGTACATTACGTGAATTTGCAGAAGGATCTCCTGATACTAATGTTGTATATAGAGGGTTCCTTAATGGGTTAAAGCTACGTCGTTCTTTCGAGGCTATTACTGTCCACGGAGAACAAATTGGATACTCTATTTGTTTAGATTTATTAGAGTACCAAATTTCAAAGAATAACGGAAATAATTAAAAATATCCTTTGTACTAGTATATAAAGATATGTTTTTCTATATCCTTTGTACTAGTATAAAAAGATATGTTTTTCTATATCCTTTGTACTAGTATAAAAAAAGATAGTAAAATAAAAAAAAAAAAATAGGGATATTGTAGCAAATGGCTTTTGCATTTCGACTGCAAATTGAAAATAAGAGGTTCGATTCCTCCGTATCCCTACTATACCAGACTTTTAAATATAAAAAAAAAAAATATAAATAGGTTTATATTATTTAATTTATGTACCCTGTTTAAATAAATATAAACAGTAGAATATATCTACAATTTTTTTTTAATATATGTATCTAGTATAAAAAGAGACTTTTTTTTTAAGAAATTATACTATAGTATAATATACAAATATATTTAGTAAATGGTTTTACTTTTATTTATATAACATCAATATAGCTTAATGGAAAAATATCTTTATAATTACTTTTTTTTTTTATTTAATAAATTACCAATAGTTATATAACATATATTTAGCTTAAAGGAAAAATACCTTTATAAGTTTTTTTATTAGTTATTAGTATATTACCTTTTTGGTATGTAATAGGTTATCTTATTAAATTAAGAGAATCTTAATGGGAAATTATTAATTATTTTTTTTATTATTAAGTAATGTTGCTTATGCTCTTATTGATAACACCTTTAGCAGGTATATTTTTAATCTCCACAACCATGTCCCTAAGTAATACAAACTTAAATCTAGATCGTATTAAAGTTACAGGTTTAATCACAAGTATTATTAATTTATTTATATCATTAATAGTTTTCATATTGTTTAACTTTAGTAGTAATCAATTTCAATTTGTTCAAGAATACCATAAAGTAACTAGCTTCGACTTTTATTTAGGTGTAGACGGTATATCTATCTATTTTGTACTTTTAACAACTATAATAATGCCAATTGCACTGTTAAGTAATTGAACTTCTATATCAGAAAATTCAAAATCTTATGTAATAATAATATTATTACTTGAAACTCTGTTGTTAGCGACATTTTTAGTATTAGACGTTTTATTGTTTTACATTTTTTTTGAAAGTATATTACCCCCTTTATTTATATTAATAGGGTTATTTGGTTCTAGTAATAGAGTAAGAGCTAGTTTTTATCTATTTCTATACACTTTAATAGGGTCTTTATTTTTATTATTATCTATCCTTACTATGTCTTCTATCATGGGTACTACGGATTTCGATGCACTATATAAAACTAATTTTAATTTTTACACACAGTTATTTTTATTTTATGGTATATTTATAGCTTTTGCTGTTAAAACACCGACTATTTTTCTAAACACTTGGCTTTTAAAAGCTCACGTTGAATCTCCACTAGGAGGTAGTATAATATTGGCTGCTATAGTATTAAAACTGAGTTTATATGGAATACTTAGACTAATTTTACCTTTATTACCTAAAGCTTATTTTTATTTCACCTCTGTCATATATGTTATAGGGGTAATTACCATAATATATGCTAGTTTTAGTACTTTAAGAACAATAGATGTTAAAGAACTTATTGCTTATAGTTCCGTATCACATGCAGCGGTTTATCTTTTAGGTGTATTTAGTAATTCAATACAAGGAATAGAAGGAGGTATTGCACTTGGACTAGCTCATGGTTTTGTTTCATCCGGTCTTTTCATTTGTGCTGGAGGTGTTTTATACGATAGATCTTCTACTAGATTAATAACATACTATAGAGGTATTGCTCAAGTAATGCCATTATTTTCTATATTATTTTTCATACTTTGTTTAGGAAATGCGGGAACACCGTTAACTCTTAACTTTATTGGAGAGTTTATGTGTCTTTATGGTACTTTTGAAAGACTGCCTTTACTAGGTGTTTTTGCCAGTTCTTCAATAGTCTTTTCTGCTGCTTATACAATCTACATGTTTAATAGAATAGCTTTTGCTGGTGCATTTTCTAAATACTTTATTGTTAATATACCTGATTTAAACAAAAGAGAATTCTTTATATTATTAACATTAGTAGTGTTTACCGTGATACTAGGTGTATACCCTGCTCCTGTTCTAGACGGGTTACATTATTCTGTATCATCTTTAATTTATTATTCACCTATAAGTTAAAGTATATTTAACTTATAAAGTAAAAAGATCCTTTTTTTTTACTATTATTCACTAGTAAAAAGATCCTTTTTTTTTACTATTATTCACTAGTAAAAAGATCCTTTTTTTTTTATATAAGTAGAGCTTAAGAAAAATATAAAAAATAGAGCTTAATATAAAAACAAATTATTTTTCATTTAATATAAGTTCAAAAGAGATTTTAATATATTTAATTTATTATACCTGTTAACTACATATTTATTTACATAGTATGGTTTATTTTTAGCTAAAAAAACTAAATTAGAGTATAATTAAGTAGGTATAATGGTTTTTCAACCATTTTTCTAGACTTAAATTTTTAATTTGTATAAAACAATTTTTTCTTTAGAAAACAGTTTTGCATCTTATTTTTAATTGTATTTCACATTTATATATTTTATTATCATACTAATGTATATTAATATCTTTATATATAAATAGAATATATATATATATCTAATAAATAAACACTAATATTTTCTGTAGAAATATATACAGATAGGGTTAATACCTATTTACTTTTATTATATAAAATAGATTAAAGAGAATTGGCTGAGCGGTTTATAGCGATAAGCTTGAAACTTATTTGGTTTAAACACCACATCCGTTCGAATCGGATATTCTCTGAATAAATTATACGGGTCAGGGCCGGGTTGGTTAGGCGTCTCATTTGGGTTGAGGAGCAGTTATGTTCGAATCATAATGACCCGATAAACTATTTTAAAAAGACATTAGTAATGTAATGTATATGATATGTAATGTATAATTTCATCACAATGCTTTTGCGTTTGATGGCTAGTATATAAAGAAACTATTATGGATATATAGCTATATATCAAAAAGACCTAATTTGCAGACATTTAAATTAGATGTTTAATTGCATTTAATTTAAATGTTGCGGGAAAATAAATATATTAAAAACAGAAATATTTATAACAAATGTTAACTTGTGTGTCCCGCCTCAGGCCAGTAGTCTTTTACTTAGGTAAAAGGCTATGTTACCACATGTACTTTTGGAGAAATCCTATAAATAAACGAAGTAAATTGAAATATCTTATTAACTTCAGGAATAAAAATCAAACGAGATTCTATTATTAGTGTGAATGAAAGTAGAAAAGCCTTTAAAGTAAAATGGATTAAAATCTGTTTGAATATAGGGGAACCTTCCTCTAAGGCTAAATATGATATATAAGCGATAGTATGTTCCGTGAGGGAAATATTGAAATAGTAGTTTTATAAGCAGCTCAAGTAAAATTTAAATAAATAATGAGAGCGTACCTTTTGCATAATGGGTCAGCAAGTTAATATTAGATGCGAGATTTAACTCCTAGATAAACCGATTATTAATTAATGAATTAGTTTCTAAAATTAGACCCGAAGCCTAGTGATCTTACCATGATCAGGGTTATAAAAGCCCGAACGGGTTATCGTTGTAAAGATATCCGATGAATTGTGGTAAGTTAGTGAAAGACAATACTGACTAGGATAGCTGGTTTTCCGCGAAACCTATATAAGTAGGTAATTCAAATAACATCATAGCAGGTACAGAACTGTGATCTCAGACAAATCGTATTTGAAATAATACTTTTGTATATATCGGGGGATCGTGAAGATTTTATCGGTGAGAATTTGCTCTCGGAAGGGCAATGATGAATATTGAATAATCGGACATAGTACGATAAGGTTGTATGTCTAAAGGGAAACAGCCCAGAACAAGAGTTAAAGGTTCCAAAATTATTGTTAAGTGAAATTAAGGAAGTTTTTTTCATATACAACCAGGAAATAGGCTTAGAAGCGGCCATTTTTTGAAGACCTCGTAACAGAGCACTGGTTCAATTAATAAGTTAAAAGCGCCGAAAATTTAACGGATCTAAACAATATACCGAAACCTTGTCCATAAATATTAGTATAATTTATATATATATTGAACAGATTTTTATCTCAGATGTATAATAATATACTAAGTAATATATTTATGGGGTAGCGGAACGTTGGGTAAATCTTAGATGTGATCTTTTTAAGATTGCATAATTCCTTAGATAACCCAAGTGAGAATGCTGGCATGAGTAACGAAAAAGGGAAATTCCCTCGCCTTAAGCTTATGGTATTTGTATAAAGTAACGGCCTCTAAGTTTATTGACCTGCCCTAAAGGACTAAATGATGAGAAAATCTTTTCAGATGTTTCAACATTATAGAGTAATTAATGTTCTGGAAAAAACATGAAAGAGTTTAATCAAGTAAATAAAAAGATGAGATTAAGCAAGGGGTAGACAACAAACTAATAAGATGAGTTTACCCCGCCTAACCGTACCTAGAAACTACCGCAAGTAAGCTAGTAGAGTATACGAAGGCGTTTGAGTTAACAATCATTAAGGAACTCGGCAAATTGACACCGTAACTTTGGGATAAGGTGTGCCATTCTTTCTGAACAATATCAGATTAAGAATAGGAGGCATAGAATGGTGTTGTACGACTGTTTAATTAAAACAAAGCACTTTGCGTAAGATGATAAATCAAAGTATTGAGTGTGATTTCTGCCCAATGTTGGCTGGTTAACGGATTTACTTAGTTGACTAAAATAAGCTAGGTTTTGAAGGAACCCCCAATCAATGGCGGCCTTACCGATGAGGGTCCTAAGGTAGCGGAATACCCTGGCCGTTAAATGCGGTCTTGCATGAATGATTTAACGATACAACAGCTGTCTCAATGATTGGCTCAGTGAAATTGGAATAACTGTGCAGATACAGTTTACCTCTAGTTAGACGAGAAGACCCTATGCAGCTTTACTGTTACTAGTTATTGGATATGATCGAACAAGTTGTAGCGTATAAGGTAGTTGATTAAATAAAATTGAAACACCTTTACTTAGTTTATCATATCAATAGATGAATATTGCGGGTTTTTTATATATTTTTTTTGATTTTTTTTTTTATCTCTTTCTTATCCACTGTAATGGTTTATGAATATACAGTGATAAGGGGAAAAAGCAGATTTTGCGTCAATTAATCTAAACTTTTTTCTCGAAAAATTATTAAAATTTCCTTTCCGGATTTAGAAGGGTGATTTGAGTAGAAGAGGGGTTAAACACATCACCATAAAAAAACCTAAAAAAAAAATTAAGGTTGGTTTAACCTAAAACCTTCAAGAAAAGTCTAGTTTACTAAACCCAAAAGGAAAAGGGCACCATTTGACGCATATGGTACCTGGGTGAAAATTGCTAGTAGACGGTTTATGCGGGGCACAGATCCCATAAAAAGTACCTGGGTGTATCCAAAGTTAATTTTGTATATTTGTTGGCTTAGGCTGACAATTTAATATGCATAGGCTCACTTTTGTTTTTCAAAAGCTTGTCTTGCATGTTTTTTATTTTAATTTGTTATTTTTTATCTTTTGATTGATAATTTATTCAGTTATATATCTATTAAGTTAGATTTATTATATTTATTTTAAGTAAGATTTTAACTATATGGAAAATAGATGTAAATAAAACATTAACTTCAAGTCATACTTGGTGTATTGTTTTTACTTGTTTTATCCTCATAAGGATATAATGATTTTGATATTTACTTATAAAGTTTAATGGCTTAATCTTGCTTTACTGTTTGACTTACACGTCTATCAGTCGCGTAAGCGGGGCATACGATCACAAGATGCAGAAAGGAAAGGTCTTGGATTTTTGAAAAAGCTACGCTAGGGATAACAGGCTAATTGCGCCAGAGAGTACAAATTGAGTGCGCAGTTTGGCACCTCGATGTCGGCTTAGCTCATCCACATGAATGCAGGAATCATGAAGGGTACGACTGTTCGTCGATTAAAGAGCTACACGAGCTGGGTTAAATACGTCGTGAGACAGTATGGTTTCTATCTTCTAGAGGAAATTAGAGTAAAATAAGGATAGCCCCTTCGTACGAAAGGAGTTGGGTATATTAACCCCTGGTTTACCTGTTGTTTATGCGACCAATATTACACTATTATCATAATATGGGAAATCTCAACATATATGATAATAAACTATCCTGAGACTAAAAACTAAAAAGATGCGTCTCTTAAATTGAGTCAGTTACTGATTCAGCGGACGGTATATTACTACATACTCTAGTATATATATAGCATAGGCACGGCAGGAAAGCTATGTTAGTTAAAGATAAGTGCTGAATGCATATAGGCACGAAACTTACCTTAAAATACTCTTAAATATACGTAGTATAACACTACGAATATTATATTTTCAACCTTGCACAGGTATTTATATTATGATATTTATATTATAACAGTGAATATATATGTGCATTTTTTGATAATATAATGTATAGGCTTTAGCTTTAAGGATTTTGATGTCTTCAGGTATAAAGTACTAATTTTATTAAAAACTAAATAACATACTTATCGCATTACTAATAAAGCCCGGTTAGCATAAAAGCAATGCGCCCGTTTTGTAATCGGAGGAAGTAAGTGCGATACTTACACTGGGCTACATACAATATATTTTTTTTTAAATCTAAATACGGTATATTTATATGCGGGTTGGTGTAATAGAAACACGATTGGCTCATGACCAATAGTAAGAAGTGCAAATCCTCTACCCGCACAAATTATGTAAGTAACTTTGCAAATATTCTACACGCACAAGTTATATAAAGGCTATAGCTTAATTGGTAAAGCAAGCTGCTCATGATAGCTCAGATGAGTGTTCGAATCCCTCTGGCCTTAAAAACCCCAATGGAGAGCTCTCTATTTCTATAGTTCTTTGTATTAAAAAAAAATTAACCAAAGCGCTATATCCAGCGTTTATCCTACCCCCTATAGAGTTTACCGTGTGTAAGATAAGGGCTATATCTAGGATTTATCCTACACACAATAGAGTTTACCGTGTGTATGATATGGGCTATATCTAGGATTTATCATACACACTATACAGTTACCGTGTGGATGTTATATTTTTATATTCATTCTTATTTCAATATAATACATTTTTAAATACAATTTTAGAGGTTATTTACAAAATTTATAACAATTAAACCAAACTTAAGATTTATTAATTTTTTTTCTTAATAATTTATATATATTTATTTTTCTTAATAATTTATATATATATTTATTTTTATTGTTAATAGCTTTCTACTATCCTATTTTTTACTTAATTACCAGATGTAAAATGATGAGTACAAATTCTTATTTTTGGATGTAGATATATTGATTTTTATTCTCTATGGTATCTATAGAGCAGATTAAAGAGAATTGGCTGAGCGGTTTATAGCGATAAGCTTGAAACTTATTTGGTTTAAACACCACATCCGTTCGAATTGGATATTCTCTGAATAAATTATACGGGTCATGGTCGGGTTGGTTAGCCTTCTCGTTGGCTCATTTGCTTAGGAGCAGACATGTAAAAACCACTAATAATAAATTTTTGTGCAAAAAAAATTAATAGTAATATTGCCTTAGACATATATTACTTTTTTATATTTATATAAAATTATATGTATTTAAACTAAGTATATAGGAAAAACTTTTACATAAATAAATTTATTTATACTATAAAGTACATATTTTTACAAAAACGTATACAAATTATAATAAATTAGTTAACACTTAGCTCTTAAAAATAACTAAGATATTTGCAAAAGAACCAAATTTTTCTTTCACGTAATATTAAGTATGTTAAACTTATACGAAAAAAAAAAAAAATCAGAAACTTTCACTTTTTTACCTAATACGTTAAAATCAAATTTAAACGAATTGGATTATTTACAAGAGCAAATAGGAGAAAGTAGACATCATCCTCCTGCAAATAAAGAATGATATAATAGCGTATATTCTTATAATAAAAATTATATAAAAACATTGCCCATAGTGGATAATATAGTGAATAAATTAATTAAAAGCTATTTTAATTTAACTCCATTATATAATAAAAAAAAATCTAGTCGGGTAAATGTTAGATTTAAACGGTTGTCTTTAAACAGAATACTTGTAAGTAAAGCAGAGATGAAACATAGTAATAACAAAGTAATTATTACCCTGTACCTCTACAACAGAAATAAAATGTATATTTTTAATAAGATTAAAAATATATATAAATCTATATTTTTTAAAAATAAAAAAATTACTACGAGAAAAAAAAAAAATAATTTTATAAAATCTAATAAAAGTATGAAATTGAGAGCTAAACTTATAGCAGCTAAGTATACAAATATAGGTAATATAAGATATAAAGTATACAACAGACTTTACTATATTAGATTTAATACTAAAAATAGAAAAAGTTTATCTAAATTTAAAAGTAAAAGAAATAAAAAATTTATGAGTATAGGTAATAAATATAATAGTAGAAGAACTAGAAATTCTAATAGAAAAAGAAGAAATTTAACCCTTTTTTATAAAAAAAAAAATTTTTCTTTTAATTTTTCTAAACTTACAAAAAAAAACTTAGCTAAATTGCTTCTTTTATTACAAAATACTAACTTAAAAAACAAATACAAAGCGTTATTAGTAAGATATTATTCTATTTATAATAATATAGTTAAGGCTAAAAATAATATGCAAAAAACAAGTTATAACTTTATTAATAATAGAATTACTTTATTTAACAGTAGAAGAAATAAAAATTATTTCAAACTATTTAATATAAATAAAAATTTTTCTAAATTTAGAAGTAAAAGAATAAAATCAAGAAAAATTAAAAATTTTTTATATAAGTTAAAAAGTCTTAACAAGTTATTTATATTAGATAATATGTATAATGATAATATTTATAAACAAGGTAAGTTTTCTTTAAAAAAACTCTTTTTATTTAGAAATCTCTATAAGATACTAAAAAAAAAAACTACGTTAAAAAAAAGATATCTAATTAAAAAAAGATCTTTAATTAGAAAAATTAATACTGTTTCACTTAAAGGTTATAGAATTATTAGCAAAGTTAGAAGATATCAAAACTTTATTGTTAGAGCTCTTAAATGAAATAAAAAAAATTTTATTAATTTCCAAGAAAATAGATATAAAAATTTTATATATAAATCCTATAAAAAAGAGATGTTATATATATATTACGTACTAATGTCATCATTTAACAATAATAAATTTAAAAACTGATTTTTAATTGGATTAAAGAATATAATATCTAAAATTTACCAGAAAAAAGTTGAATTTAATCTGGTTAATTTAAAGTATTTGCACTTAAATAGCGACATATTTTCACAATCCATTGCTATAAAATTAAGAAATAGAGAAAACAGATTATTAAGAGTTTTAAAAAAAGCCCTTAAATTAGTTAAGTTACCCTCATTAAACAAATTATCCTTCTATGATAAAAAAGTAGGTAAGAGATTTATAAATAAATATAAATCTTTAAATATAAATAATTTTTTTCAAATTACTTGTAAAGATAAAGATGTATTACACGGATTGTTACAAAAAATTTTCTCTTCTATAAGAAATCAAAACTGTAATTTATTAAAAGGGAATAGTAATATAAAAAGTATTATTTTAAATTCAATTAAACATAAAAATATATACGGTGTAAGATTAGAAGCTACAGGTAGATTATCTAGACGTCTAACAGCTTCTAGATCTGTATTTAAATTAAAATACAAAGGTAGTATAAAAAACATAGATTCATCATATAAAAATTTATCTACGGTAATGTTAAGGGGTAATCTTAAGTCTAATGTACAATATACAAAAATTAGTTCTAAAACACGTAATGGTTCTTTTGGGTTAAAAGGTTGAGTAAGCAGCTATTAAATAATTTATTCCTTTTTTTTTTTTTAAGAATTTCGCTTTGCCTCATGTATATAGTATAAAAAAAAATAGTAATATAAAAACCCCTTTTATATAGGTGTTACAAAAATTAAACCCATTTAAAAGTAAATAACTAAAAATGAGTAATATTTTTCCCTATTTACCGTAATTACTTGGAATACCCATTAAGAGATTGATAGATTTTTTAGTTATCTTTTATATTAGATATTAATTTATAAATATCTATTTATTATTTTACTTAAAAAATATACAATAGTCTTATACCTTCGTATTATTGTATTTATCTTTAGTATTTGCGGTAGAATACCCTCTTATTTTTATAGACTAAGATTACTTTTAGAAATTTATAAATTTATTACTTTCAATATTATAATTACCTCCGATTTTCCTTACTCGAAGTTAATACCGTATTATTTTATATTTTTCTTTTAAATTTATTTCATCCTTGTATTTTTAGCAAGTTAAATTAATCTAAAGTTGTGAATAAGATTAACTCACTTAATACTTAGATATCTTTTTTTTGTAAATAATATTAGGTTGTGATTAGGTTTATTTAAAAACATTAACCTATAGAATAGGTGAAAAAATCTATTTTTTTTTCTGATTAATTAGTATTTATTTACCTCACATATATCTTGTTGCTTGTTTGGTTTAGCCAAGATGATACATGGTTAACTACGATTTATTTACCTAATATTGCCTTTTTAGGTGTTCGTCTTATCGAACACAATATCTAAGTCCTTAGGCTTTATTAAGCTAATACTTGTTTTTTGGTGTTTGTTTTATACAAGATAGCACCTCATGAAGCAATATTTACTTCCTTAACCTTTAAGTAAAAGTTTTTAAATATTTTTTTGTAAAAACCCCTTAAAAGTAAATAAACCCCGGTTTATTATACTATCTTTACCTAGATTAAAACCAAATAGAAAAAGGTCTACTTTTACTTTCTTAGTGAAGTTCTAAAGCGTCTTTAATATAACTACATGATAAGACTACAAAAACTTGTGCTTGGATAAATGCTATACCCAATTCTAGACCAGAGAAAGCTATAATGAATATTAAAGGAAACATACCTAGAAAGAAAAATAAAATTCCTGACGTCATTATATTGTATGTAAAACCACTTAATATGTTTAAAAGCATATGACCGGACAAGATATTTGCCGCTAATCTTAATCCTAGGGATACATTACGAGCTAGGTAGGAGATAAATTCTATTAGCACTAATAAAGGAAGTAGGGCTAAAGGACATCCGGCTGGTACAAATAATGAAAAAAATTCTAAACCATGTTTGTTTAATCCTAACAATGTAGCACCTAAAACCACAGTAAAGCTAAGTGAGAATGTAAGTACAAAATGGCTTGTTGAAGCAAAACTGTAAGGAACCATACCTATTAAATTATTTATTAAGATAAATAGGAATAATGTGTACATTAGGGGAAAATAGACTTGTCCATTTTTCCCGTTTATTTGGTTCACAACTATACTATGCACAGTTGCATATATGCTTTCTTGAGATATAGATCAGTTATTTGATACTACTTTATTACCATTAGTAGCTAATAAATTTGTTATTAATATTATATATCCTGCTATTGTAATATACAAGGCTATATTAGTTAATGAAAAAGAAATATTCCCTAGTATGGGCGCTTCTAAACTTAATAAATTTCTTATCTCAAATTGGTCCAATGGACTTATTATATGTGTGAATGTATTCATAATTTTTATAAATCAAGTATGTATTTAAATAACAAAAAATATAATTAGAACTTTAAAATTAACTAATTAAATTTGAATTAAGGATAAAAAGATCCTTATTTTTTTTTAAGGATCTTTATTATAGAGAAAAAGATAAAAAAAAATATCTATCTCTAATAATAATAAAAGGCAATAGTTTTATTTTTTATTTAAAAAATAAAAATAAAAAACCCATTTTTATTAGATAAAATATATCTATTATTTAACCCCATATATCTAATCTCAGTAAAGATAGATATATCTTTTTTTAATTTAAACATTTTTAGGGTTAAATTTTTTTTTTATAATAATTATAACAATATTTTTTAGTTTATAATTATAACAATATTTTTTAGTTTATAATTATAACAATATTTTTTAGTTTATAATTTACTTATAAACAATCTTGCAGAAAATAAACGAACAAATCTTGGCAATACATATTTAGAAAAAATGTATATTAAAGATATAAGTATTATAAAAGTAAATGTAACTTCATTAACAAAATAAAAAGGAACTAATTGAGGCATATTTATTGATATATATAATTGTCACGTTAATGTATATGACATATTCTAAACAAAGACTAAAGATTTAAAGGAAACAATATATAGCTTAAACAAACAAGTTATAAAGGAAACAATATATAACTTAAACAAACAAGTTATAAAGGAAACAATATATAACTTAAACAAACAAGTTATATATAATAAAGAAAAGGTTATATTAAATAGCAGTAAATTATATTATATTATATTACTAAAAGGTTTAACCCTAAAGAAAAGGTTATATTAAATAGCAGTAAATTATATTAAATTATATTACTAAAAGGTTTAACACTAAAAAAAAATAAATACTTCTATTCATTTCTATCCAAGATTTGAACTCGGATC
>BPUN01000033.1:0-13998 GCA_027923365.1 Zalaria sp. Him3
AGTATAAGAGATAAATTCATTTTTTTATTTATGTGTTAAATTGTGGGGTTTTTGTAGGATAATTATAATCCTAGCTATTTTTGTTTTATAGTTATAACTATAGCTCCTACCATTGCAAGCAATAAGATTATAGAAGTAATAATAAGTCATATAGGATAAGCTGTATAAAGTATATTACCTATAGTTGTAATGTGTGAAGTTTCTGCTAAGTTACTATCCCAGGTTTGGCTTGAGACAAAAACTATTTCGTCCTTATCATTGAAATTAAAAAGTAAATTATATATAAATTCAGATAAATGGGTATAATTAATATTATAATAGTAAGTTCTAATAGAAAACACATTGTTTACGTTGTTATATCTTGGTATAACATCATATAAGGTGGAATTAAAGAGAATTCCTATAAAAATAGCCAAAGGTATGCTATTACTAGTATCAGACACAAGTTCAGATATTCTAACATTTATTAACATTAATATAAATAGGAATAATATCGATACAGCACCTACATATACTAATAAATAAGATAAACCTATGAAGTTTATACCTAAGATCATTAAATATCCGGCTATACTTAAAAATAATCCAATTAAAAATAAAACAGAAACGATAGGATTTTTCGTAATAATAACTAAGATTCCAGATAGAATAGAAGCTAAAGAAATAAAATTTAAAAAAAAATGGTTATACCCATTAGTATAACTCTCATATATAAGAAATAGATTCAACATAAAAAAAAAAAAAGTTATCTCTAAAAACCAACAATATTATATTAATGCGGATAATAACAGATATATAATATAGAGAGTATATCCATTGTATCTCTTTTTTAAAACTAAACGATTAAAATTAGTTTCTTTCTTTCCTCAGTATTATACTTTATCGTTAAATAATTCTATTGATAAAATATGTGTTTAATATTTAAGCTTAATAAAGCTTAAATATTAATATTCCCATCCAAGACTCGAACTTGGACCAAGATATTAGAAGTATCATGCTCTACCATTGAGCTAATAGGAGTTTTATTAAAAGATTAAAATAATTATCTTGTATATAAAGATACATTATATTAGTAATATCTTTTTTTTTACAGATATATATTTTTTTTTATCAATTTTTTTGTATTCTCCTTTCCTTTATTTTACAAATTAATTATTACTAGTAAAATATTTTATTTTACAAATTAATTATTATTACAAAAATCTTTTATTTTACAAATTAATTATTATTACAAAAATCTTTTATTTTACAAATTAATTATTATTACTAATGTCTTTTATTTTTACATAAAAATTTTTTTAGTATTATCCTTTTTTAGAGTAAATACAGATACATTATTAGTAATATCTTTTATTTTTCAGATATATATATAAATTTTTTTTTATTTTTTTTTGTATTCTTTCTTTCCTTTATTCTTTTTCCTTTTCCTACTGCAAAGTTTTCTAAACACTCTACCAATATTAATAATATTAGGTTTATAGGTGTATTATATAAAAATGAAACAATACTAAAAATAAAAACTATGCAACCTTTTACTTTATTAAAAAATAATAAATCTTTGAAAAAAACAAATAAATCTGAAAAAAACAAATAAATCTGAAAAAAACAAAAATAGGTCAAAAGGGAAAGTATATATTTTAAGTATGTACTAAGATATTTGTATACTAGCACTCCTTAAATATATAATATTAAATAAATTAAAAAAAAAAAATTATATTTTTTTAGATATATATATATTTTTTTATATGTATTTAAAAAATTTTAATTCTATTAATGTATTTTAGAACGAACAAAAAATTATTTTTTAATAAGAAATATTTATATTTTTTGTATTTGTAAACTAGTACTCGTTAAAAATATAATATTAAATACAAAAAAAAAAAAAAAATTACTTTTATAAAAATTTATATTTTTTTATTTGTATTTAAGAAACTTTAATACAAATCTATTTTATAAGAAATATTTATATTTTTTTATTTGTATTTAAGTTTAATTCTATTAATGTGTTTTCTAATAAACTAACTAAAGGAACTATAATTAAGAAATGAGAAAAGTATAGTACGGTAGATATTTGACCCAATTCTATGAAAGGTGATTCTACATGTTTAGCCCCTATTTGCATTAAAATCAAGAAATTTGCTACAAAAACATAAAAAGCTATTTTACTTAATGGTCTAAATTGTATACCTCTACTTCTACTTAAATCAGTAAATGGCATAACTAATAAAATTAAAATAGCTGAAAACATAGCAATAACACCTAACAATTTATTAGGTATAGATCTTAATATAGCATAGAAAGGTAAAAGATATCATTCAGGTACTATAGCCGGAGGAGTTTGCATAGGATTGGCCATAACATAATTCTCACTGTCACCTAAAGCATTGGGCATAAAGAATACAAATATAGATAAAACTATAATGAAAATAAATATTGTTATTAAATCTTTAAATATGAAATAAGGAGCAAAAGGTAATCTATCATAATTAGCAGATACTCCTAAAGGATTACCTGATCCAGCACCACCGTGTAATGCTATCATGTGCATTAAAACTAATGCAGCTAATATAAAAGGTAATACAAAATGTAAAGCAAAGAATCTGTTTAAAGTTGCGTTATTAACAGAGAAACCACCTCAAATGAACTCAACAATATCTTGTCCAACTCAAGGTATAGCACTCATAAGATTAGTAATAACTGTTGCACCTCATAAAGACATTTGTCCATAAGGTAAAACATACATATTTACTTAATATAAAAAAAAATAGCATTTTATAATAAGCTAGAATAACTTTGAATTCGTGTATTCTATTAGTTATATTGTATAACTAAAAATTCCGACTGTGCATTAAGCATCATTTCAGACACCCATTAGTGACCCAGTCTGTCGCGATTATATGGATAACCGACGATCTCTAACTTTTAATCTCGTATATCTCTACTGATTAGCCTTTAAGTAAAGCAAGACTAAAAATTCTTTGATCGTTTTCACTAACATTGCCAAAGAAGGTTATAGGTCTTCTTCAATATCCCTGTCGGGATATTCCACTTTATTTCTTATTTCTCCCCATAGATTGCATAAAAAATATTTACTTGTGGGACTATAATTTAAACTCAATATTAAACATACAACAACTTATGTTTAAACATACTTAACAATTCAACGCCTTCTCAATATATTTTTCGGGGTTTGTAAAGCCCGAAAGATTGTTTTCTGATTACAACCTAAAGATTTCGCGGCATCTACTATGCTTGAAAATTCTCCATATACTGTGTAATCCATATTATATACCAGTATAGCTTTAGAGTTTTTCTTCAGATTTTTAACGGATTCTTCTGAATAGATAGGTTTTGTACGTTTTAACCCCGCTTGCTTCATTAATTCAATAGTATTAGAAGATAAGCTTTTACCTCTATTCAAACTACCAACAGATATTCTACGCTCTTCACTGTAAATGGCCTTCATTTTTAGTCTCGATATCTCACTATGTTTATAACCAAAACTTGAACCAGCTTCAGTCAAGATGTTATAATTTGGTAATAATGATTTTAAGTAAAAATCTTCCAAATCTAATAATTGCTTATTGTTCTCCTTGTTTACTTCTTCAGGAAACAATTCTAAAACTATATATGCAAATGAAGATATACCGTATTTTTTTACTGCATTCTTCACCACTTTACTACCATGAAAGTTAAATAGGTGATTAGAGAATCTAGCATGTAATCTACCTGTAGCAGCCGATCCTATATAATAATCCATAGTAACCTTATTCAAGATTAAATAAATACCACTAAGGTTACGAGTTTCATTTAATACTCTCGTCTTAACAGTATTATCTGATAGGTTTTCATATATAAAGACAGGTTTCAGGTTTTTTTCTGAGATAAATTTGCTCAATTCTACGCTATCCTGCTTACCCGGTAATGTTACTTGGAAACTTCTTTTACTATAAGAAGAAAAAGTTCTTATACCTGTAGTATTTAATTGCTTTACCTTTGCAAAAATATGAGATATCTCATGAAAACACTTCTCTTTGTTTACACTATCTTTGTTATTGTTGTTGTCGTTGTTGTAGTTGTTATTGTCGTTGTTATCGTTGTTATCTTTGTTGTTATTCTTGAGTATAAACCATTTTGGGCTATGTAACAAACCCAGGAATGCTGTAGCCATCATCAATATAAATATTACAACACCTATAGTGAAAGCTAAAGTTCTAGGTGCTCTATATGATCCGTAGTATAAGTTTCTTCCTATATGTAAGTAAACTAAAAAGAAGAAAGCTGAAGCTGTATTTGAATGTAAATAACGTATTAATCAACCATTATTTACATCACGCATTATATGTTCAACTGAGTTAAATGCTTCTAATACACTAGGGTTATAATGCATTGCTAAAGTTACTCCGGTTACGATTTGTATAATTAGACAAAACGCTAATAGTGAACCAAAATTTCAAGCGTAACTTAAATTACTAGGAGTTGGGGCATCTATAACATACCCATTTGCTAAACTAATAAGAGGATGACTTTTAATAATTCTCATTTTTTATATATATAATCTTAATTTGTTTTTTTACAGAAATCATGTATGTGTGTAGATATATATACTAAACTCTATTATGAGATATTTTTTTTTTTCTTCACAGTTTTTAACGGGTAAACGATTAAAATTAGTTTCTTTCTTTCCTCAGTATTATACTTTATCGTTAAATAATTCTATTGATAAAATATATGTTTAATATTTAAGCTTTATATTTAAGCTTTATTAAGCTTAAATATTAATATTCCCATCCAAGACTCGAACTTGGACCAAGATATTAGAAGTATCATGCTCTACCATTGAGCTAATAGGAATTTTTATTAGTTAAATAAAATAATACAGGAGAAAACTTACACCAACAACTTAACCTAAGATATATTTTTTTTCGTTAAACTATCCTACTAAACAAAAATAAATAGAAAAAGCAAAAAGTGAAAAAGCCGTTGAGTATCAGCCACCGAAAGGCTTAATAGTGAAAGATAAAAAAAAAGATAATAGGTTGGTATTACCCTTCTACTATAATGGTAACAAAAATAGCTATAGTTCTATGGAATATTTATACCCTTTATTTTGATAGTTTTATAATATATATGTAATATTGATAGCTTTTATTTTTACAGTTTTAAAGTTAATACTCCAAATACTATTATATTCTCCCCTTTTAATAAACCATAAAAAAACCGGTTTTTTTTGTAAACTAAACTACTAATATTTTTTTTTTATAAAAAACTTTTTTAAGTATAAAGCCGTTTTTATAGTAAATACAGATAATTATATATATATAATATCTTGTATACGAAGATAAATCACAAAAAACATAATAAAGGTTTGCTGACTAGTATAATTCCTCGACGACTTGAACGTCGAACTTACTCTTATCAAAAGTACACTTTACCTATTAAGTTAAGGAATTTAAATCTATATTATTAAAAATAATAAAAGTTTTATTATTTTTTTTAGGTATAGTGTATAGTCATATATTTTATCAGATAAATACAATAATATTTAATAATTTGTTAGTATTGAAGAAAAATTTTAAATATATTTAGAAAGTTATTTAACATAGGGTCTTGTAAAAAGATATTTTTATTTTTACCTGCATAAAAAAAAATTTTTTTACTCTTTATCATAAAGACTATTTTTTCACATGTATAATTACAAAACTAATTTAGTTTTATTTAGGTCTTTTTTTTTTAATTATATTTCTACTACAATAATACTAGCTTTATTATTAAATTATATTATATATGTTTATTTGTTTACTTAAATTATAAACAAAAATTGAATGTAATAATTTAATTAAAAATACTTAGATGCTATAGTAATATTTTTTTTTTTTATTTTTATTTTTATCTCTTTTTCAAATGTAAATATACAAATAATATAGTAAATATTGTAGTGACTTTACAATGGGTATAAATTTAAATTATAGGTTAAACCACTATAGCAATATATAAATCATCTTTCAAATAAAGGATATGCTATAAGAGTTTACTAACAATGTACTAAAGTAAAAATAAAAATAAGTATAATCTAAGAATGATAACTAAAAAAAATTTTTTTATCTAGGATTATTTAAGAAACTTTAATGTTACAATAAAGGAAAACCGGTTAAACCATTGAACTAAAATTATTAGCTTATACTAAATAAATAAAAAATCCCTATTTTCTATCTAAATTAGAAAACATAAGATACATGGTCTTTTTAAGGAGGCTAGGTTAATTTTTTACAAAAATAATAAACAAGAGCGCTCAGACTTGAACTGAGAATTAGAAGTTTGAAGCTTCCCATTTTGCCAATTAAACTACACTCTTCATTTTTTATAGGAAAAAAATCTGCTAACAATTCATTGTTCTTTTAATCATTAACAAAAAAATCTTTATTTTTTTATGTTAATTTATTGTTCTCTTAATCAAGACAAGAATTTTTCAAGAGAGATAGATTGTATTACTATTGGCATAGAACTATGTAAAATACCACATATTTCTGAACATTGTCCAAAAAAGGTTCCTTCTCTATTAATAAGAACAGAAACTTGGTTTAGTCGACCTGGATAGGCATCACATTTAATACCTAAAGCTGGACAAGCATACGAATGTATAACATCACCTGATGAGATAATAAATCTAACATGAGTTAATTCAGGTAAGATAACTCTATTATCCACTTCCAAGATTCTTAATGCACCATCCTCTAAATCGGATTCAGGTACCAAGTATGAATCGAATTCTAACTCTTCATCCTCTTCATTTAAAAAATCAGGGTATTGATAACTTCAATATCATTGATGTCCTTCAACAAAGACAGTTATTGATGGGTCAGTAACTTCATCCATTAAATACAATAATTTAAAAGAAGGAAATGCAATTAGTATTAGTATAAGAGCAGGAGTTATAGTTCAGATTAACTCTATCAATGTACCGTGATTAAGGTATTTGTTACTGATAGGGGATTTACTGTTAACATAATTTCTTATAATGGATAGTAATATTCAAGCTACTCCAAATAATATTATTACAAGATAAAACATAATATTATCATGTAGTTCTACTAAAGCTTCCATTTGTGGGCTTGCGGTGTCTTGAAAATAAACACCTCACGCTCTAGGTGCGTCACAAAAACTAAAAAAATGGTTGTATAAATTAAACATAAAAGAAAAAAAAAAATATTCCATCTAAAAGTTTTTTATTAATATAATTACTTAAAGGAATACTAAATAATAAGAGCTCGGAAAAGGGTGGAATTGAACCACCAGGTGTTAAAACACAATATTTAGCAAATATCTCGCCTTACCAATGGCAACTTTCCCTTTTTTTTTATACTGTATATTATTGGTTAATAAAAAAAAAAATACCCTCTTTTATTTGAAAAAAAGTACACTTTGTTATTTAATAAAATATAATAAAAATACAGTATATTCTTTGATAATATACGAAAAAGTTGTTTTAAATATAAGTTATAAACCGAGTTAGACCGGCCTCGATCCGATATAAAAATTCTCGACAAGAAAACGCTCTACCTATTGAGCAACTAACTCCTTTAATATACGGCCAACCGAACTCGAATCGGTACACATCGTTTGGAAGACGAACGGTCTACCATTAACCTATAGCCGTAATAATAAATACAAAATAGATTGATTTATACACATAAGAACATGTACTTTAATTAATAAATATTTATATATATCCATATTACTACAAAAAAAAAATATTAAAATAACAGCATTATTATCATATTAGTTGTAGCTGGGTTTTTATATTTTCTATTTATTTTTGAGCTTTGATATTTTATATACAGATGCAGATTATATATATATACATAATCATTGTATATAGGAGATTTAATATAAAATTATCTTTACTAACTCTATATAATATGGAATCTACTATCTAAACCTTGAGAAAAATGAGGTGGAGATAGGGAGAACAAAGAGAAATATATAAATATATAGAATTGTTAGGATAATCTTATCACATATTAAAAATATACTTATTATTTTTTTTTTATATGAAGTAAAAGGTAAATTATATAGATTTATATATATTTTTAATCTAATTAAAAATATACATTTTATTTATGTTATAGAGGTACAGGGTAATAATTACTTTGTTATTACTATGTTTCATCTCTGCTTTACTTACAAGTATTCTGTTTAAAGACAACCGTTTAAATCTGACATTTACCCGACTAGATTTTTATTATATAATGGAATTAAATTAAAATAGATTAGTGGCTCTAAAAGAGCCTTGCATCAAAAAATTACCTTACCAAGGTGATTGATCTACCTTTAAATCTAAAAGAAGATATATCTATCTTTAGCTACAAGAGTTTCTTGGTTTTTTTTTAAATCTATTTTCGTATCCTCCATATTTACGGCTAAATATACTAATAAAGTAATATTTAATTTTTAAACAGTCGTTCTATTAAGATCCTCAATAGTAAACAGATAAAAATAAAAATAATCATACTACATCCACAAAATGTCAGTATAATATACCAGCCTCTAAACCTAAGTGATGGTTTTCAGTTAAATGGTAAGCTAGAACACGTCAGAATCCTATTAATAAAAATATTGTTCCTATAATAACGTGTATACCATGAAACCCTGTTCCAAAATAGAAACAAGAACCAAAAGCCCCATCTGATAAAGTAAAGGAAGAAACAGAATATTCTACACCTTGGAAAGAAGTAAACACAAGAGCTAAAAATACAGTTAAAATTGCACCATATAAAGTTCCGTTTCTATTTCCTTGTATTAAAGAATGATGAGCATAAGTTATTGTAACTCCAGAAGCTAATAATAAAACAGTATTTAATAGAGGTAATTCAAAAGCATTAATCGCTTCTATACCCATAGGAGGTCATTGTGCTCCTAGTTCAACAGTTGGTGATAAAGCACTATGGAAATAAGCTCAAAAAATCGCTAAAAAAAAGAAAGCTTCGGACACTATAAATAAAGCTACACCCATATTTAATCCTCTTTGTACTGCAAGAGTATGATTACCTAAATAAGTACCTTCCGAAATTATATCTCTAAATCAGAAAAACATAGTAGAAATTACTAAAATAAAAGCTAAAGGCAAGAAATATTCCGCGTTTGAGAAGCCATGAAAGGTTTCAACACCTGAAGTTGTAATAGCTAATAAACTTATACTAGAAAAAAGGGGTCAAGGTGAAGGTGATACTAAATGAAATGGATGCGCTTGAAAATTACTTCTGTCTAAATTTGACATATATAAATAAATATTAAACATAATACGAAAATATTATCCTATTTTAATAAGAAATAAAGAGGTAGGTTCTAAGAGCACACTGAGGTAAAAAACCCATTAATAATTAAGGAATGTATGTATAAGTATCTAAGCCTAGCCTAAATTTTTATTTTTTTTTTTCTTTTTCTTTTTTATTTAAAGAATTAAAATATTTATTTTTATTTTTATAGATAATTTTTAATGGTTTGACTTCTTCAAGCACAACCAGCAAAATATTAGGCAGGCACTCACAAGTAAGATTTGCTAATTCTTCTAGCTTAAAATCGTATTATTTTTTTCTTTTGAAAAAAAAAAAAGAAAAAAAACCTTATTTAATACAAGCATAATTTTTCACAGGTTATGCTTAAATTACTAAAACTCTTAAAAATTGGCCTTTTATTTTTCCATAAGTGTTATAGAATCTAATATCAGTAGTTACTTGTTTTTTTGTTATAAGAATTGAGAGAAGTTAGATTAGATATTATACTTATCTATATTTTAATCTAAAACAAGGTAATAATAGATATTATACCTATCACTTTTATCGCTTTTATAATGTGTTAATACTTTAAGTAAAAAAATAAATACAGAGATCAAAAATATACTGCTTACCTACTACATTATGTATTTCAATGTTTAAAATATCTTTCTTATCTTTGGATTTTAATAATAAATCAATGTAAGATTCTATAAGAGGTAGTTTATCCTTGATAACTGAGGTAATAGACCCTCCTAGAAAATTAACATTTAACTCGTGTAAAAGAGAAAGTTCCTTTTTAGTTATATCTGATTTGAAATCCAATAAATATTTTTCTATACCTTTTTGCACTTCATTACTCACAACGTAATTAGTATTTTTAAGATATACTTCTATTTTTTTCAAACATATTTTGAAAGTAAATATTAAAATAAGAAGTATTATCTACTTTAGAAATAGAAGTTTTACAGCCTTGCTGTATCACAATCTTCCTTTATTACATACTCTGACGCAGATTTAGATAAGGATGCCGATATAAACAAAAAAACAAAGGTAAATCTGGTATATACCAGATGAGTAAATAAGGTAAACAATAAACCTTATATAGGCTCTAGTTCAGACTTAGGTAGAATATTTAGGGAATATTATAGATATAGTGGGTTATCTAATGAAAACCGTATATTTACTATACACAATACTGGGTTAAATTAGGGTTATTCTGGTTTCAAACTCATCCTTGGTTAATAGTGATGTGTCATATTTCTGGAGATCTATACCAAATCTACCTAACAAATTATTTAACAAACTTTTAGCTAAAGTTTTATTAGTGGAATTTGTAGCGTTAACTTTTTGTTTATATATATCTTGTATATATGAATTAAATACTTCTTTAGAACGATAAAACTCATAACCCTTTAGTATAGTAATTTTATAACCACACTCTTGAGCAAACTTTAACTCATGAGAAAAGTATCAACTTTCTCATATACCAAAAGGAAAAATTAACCCATTAGTTCTTAAAGGTAATATACCTAAATAATTAGATTTAACATCTCTAGCATCCCCTTTACAAAAAAAAATCCTCAAATATTATTTAAAAGGCTATTAGTACTTAAATGAACTTTCTCACAAACAACCTTGCCATTTCATTAGGTTAATCTAGTAAAAAACAAAAAAAAAAGTATATAGTAACTTTATATGTATTTATATTAAAGGAGGGGAAGATATATTTTAATCCGAGTGCTGGAATTGGTAGACAGGGCGAACTTAAGATTCGCTGACTAAGGTCGTAAACGTTCAAGTCGTTTCTTGGATATATTTAACTTTTTCTTAAATATATTACATTAAATTAGCTTTTATAACTAATATATTAAAAAAAAATATATATTTTTTACAAAATTCTCTGTATCTATTACTTAGAAAAATAATGTTAAATAGTAATACAACCAGGTTATAAAATAAAAACCCTTTAATCTGCTTTTTGTATTATTTATATTAATAAGACCCACTAGTCAAGTGGTTAAGACATGACGCTTTCACCGTTACATCTCGGGTTCAAATCCCGAGTGGGTTATATATATAGTATTCAAAAAAACTATTTTTAGGTTTTCTAATTTAAAGTATATACTTAATATTTAGCTGTATTAAATGTAATATAGCTTATTATTGAAAATATAGTTAATTAGTAATAATATATTTAAATATAGTAGAATAATGTAATTAAATATAGTAGAATAATATTTTGTTATACATGATTATTATAGCATTCATTTTTTTTTAGTTAAAATCAGTTAAGGATGTTTTTATCATAAAAAAGTTTCAGATAATGAGAGGTCTATATAATAATAAAAAAAAATAAAATAGTGGTGTAAATGAAACAGGTATTATTTTAATCTGGGAGAAAAAAATAAAGGGGGAAAGTTTAAAGTATATATTTACTATATGTGAAGTTAGAAAGGGATATATTAATAGCTGAACCCCCTTTTATATAAGAAATTAGAAAAAATATACCATTTACTCCAAGCCAACCTCTTATTAATAAAGGGGATATAGTTTAACTGGTAAAACTGCGATTTTGCACATCGTTAATTTAGGTTCGATTCCTAATTTCTCCAGATCTAGCTTTATTATACAAAACTAAAGAAAAAGGTTAGTAAAGATACACTATATAAAAAAAATATTTTTTTTAATCTTTTTTTTACTTTAATAATCTTTAAATTTACTAAATACCTAGATATACTTATTTAGTAATAAGTATTATAAGAACAAGTAGACATAAGTTAAATATGCCCGAGAAGCTCAATTGGCCGAGCGGAGCTCTGAAGATGCTTAGGTTATAAGTTCGAATCTTATCTTGGGCAATAATAAAGAATGTTTATTCATACATTTACAAATAGGTTATTATGTTATACCTTGTTAACCTGATCTAGTTAATATTCAAATTAACAAAATTATTTATACACTATATTCTTAATAATAATGCGAACACAGATAATAATAAACCTGGAAGTACTAATCATGGAAATATTTATCCTGGAAATACTTATCCTGGAAATACTTATCCTGGAAATACATATTCTGGATATATATATTCTGGAAATATAAATAAAAAATCGACCTAACGGAAGTCCATTTAACTCTCCCTAATAAGGGAGGCAACCTTAATAATTTCCCTTATCATAGTCCTTAGGTTAGAAAAAAAAAAGGAAAGGATTCTTCTAAAAGAACCCTTTTTTTTTCTAAGTATAAATTAGGTGGTATATATATATAAAAAAGAATAAAGAAAAAACTAAATAAATAAGATAAAAATACAATAAAACTAAAAAAAATAAATAAACAAAAAAAAAGGTTAGATAATATCATAATGAAAAACTAAATAAATAAGATAAAAATATAATAAAACTAAAAAAGATAAATAAACTAAAAAAAAAAGGTTAGATAATAACAAGGATAAAATTAAACAAACAAATTCCACGTAAATAAAGATAAAGAAACAAAGAGGAAAGAAAATTATATCTTAAAGCATATAATAGTTCAAAACATGGTAGATATGTAATACAGAGCTGAAAATAAAATAAGATAGATAAAGAATTTATTACTTTTTATATTTAGACAAACTCATAGAGAATACACTATTAATTTACCACGAGAAAGTAATAGATTATATATTTAAGACATTATTTTAAATCAGTTTTTTAAGTAAAAAACTATAATTTATATTAGTTTATTGTAAATAAATATTGCCATATTTACAATAAAAAGTATTAATAAAGTATTACTATAAAAGATATTTATTAATATTTATTTTAAATAAATATTAATATAAAATAGGTATGCTGAAAATGGTAGACAGTTTCCACTTAGGATGGAATGGAGTAATCCGTACAAGTTCAAATCTTGTTACCTATATATGGAAAACATAAAATTATATAATTTTTAACATTTATTTTTGATGGGATAATAAATCTTTAGTTAAACTCCGGGTATTTACATTTATAGATTAAAAAGGGATATTAATAGTTTACCTTAAAATAGAAAATCTGATTATTATATATGTTGTCGACTAATCGGTAAGTCATAAATTTTTGGTATTTACTATTGAGTGTTCGAATCACTCCAACATAATATTATATTATTTCAATATAAGGTGGATATAGTTCAATAGGCAGAACAACTGTATGTGGCACAGTAAGTTCCCTGTTCGATTCAGGGTATCCACCCTAGATTTTTTTCTAATGTGTATAATTTTTTATAAAATATTAAATAATATAGAACGCCCGAGTAGTTCAACTGGTTAGAACGTTAATTTCATGCATTAAGAATGAGAATTCAATTTTCTCCTCAGGCTGTTAACCATAAGAACATTAGAAAATCTTAACTAAGACAAAGCTTCATTGCTTAGCTTAGGTGATTTAAGTTTGTCTAATGTTTCTTCAGAATATTTGAAGTCTAAACTAGATCCTGCTACAGTTAATAGTATATAAAAAATCTCTTAAGAAAAAAAAAAGAAAAAAAATAAAAAAGAAAAAAAAAGAAAAAAAAAGAGATTAGCTCAATTTGGTCGAGCAACCGTTTTACACTCGGAAGGGTAGGTGTTCGAATCACCTATTTCTTGCATGTTGATTACTTTATTAACAATTTTATTAATTTCAAATGCTCTTACTATAAAAGAAGACAAATCTATTTTATTCTCTAGATCCGTTCAATTTGCTTTGGCAGCTAACGC